>OX387242.1:209137841-209587841 GCA_947561735.1 Cenchrus americanus | reverse complement strand
CGTCGCTGCCATCGCTATCGCTTGCCATGCGCATCGCTACTACTACTACTACTCGCGCCATCGCCATCGCTACCATCGCCATCGCTATCGCTATTCATCGCCATCGCCATCGCTACTCCTCCCATCGCTACTCCTCCTATCGCTATCGCTATTACTACTCCTACTGGTATCGCTATCGCTTTCCTATCGCTATCGCCGCTTCCCGCTGCTGCTTCGCCGCTGGTTGCTGCTGCTGCTGCTGCTGCTGCCCTGCTGTCATTGCTGCTACTACTACTACTACTACCACCACTACCACCACTACTACTACCACTACTACCACTACTACCACCACTACTACCACTACTACCACTACTACTACTACTACTACCACCACTACTACCACTACTACCACTACCACCACTACTACCACCACTACCACTACTACTACCACTACTACTACCACTACTACCACTACTACCACTACTACCACTACTACTACCACTACTACTACCACTACGACTACCACCACTACCACTACCACTACCACTACCACTACCACTACCACTACCACTACTACTACCCTACCACTACCACTACCACTACCACTACCACTACCACTACCACTACTACTACGACTACGACCACTACCACTACCACTACCACTACCACTACTAACACCACCACCACCACCACCACTACGACCACCACCACTACCACCACCACCACTACCACTACCACCACCACTACCACCACTACTACCACCACCACTACCACCACCACTACCACCACCACTACCACTACTACTACCACTACCACTACCACTACCACTACTACTACTACTACTACTATTATTATTATTATTAAACCAAGATACAAATCCTTCATGCGTCCGCCTAATCCGGTTTATGGTTTTCGCCGTTTATGGGTGCGTTTTTTTACAAAAGGTAGCTAATCATTCATTCAACCGATCATTACAGAGAGAAGGCCACGAAACTCGGCGCTACATCAAGCCGACCGATTCGGAGAGCCGATCGGCCGACCTAGCAAGTGTATGAGCTACCTCATTACATTGTCTCGTTTACATGAATAAAAGAGAAAACAATTGTAGAATCATCGGCCGCTTTCCGGATATCTTGGATGATGATTCCGTATGGGAGCGGTCCTTGCCCTCCAACCGGAGTTTGTGAACTAAAGAAAGACAATCAATTGCAATTATGGCCCGATTATATGGGAGCCCGGAAACAAAAAGAATTGCCTTTCCGAAAGCAATAGCCTCTCGCAAGCTCGGGATTTGTGACTTTGTCAATGCCCTACTTGCATGCGGCTAGGAATTCCCCTCTATGATCTCTTATCACAACTCCCAAGCCCATTCGATTAGCTTTTTGAAAGACAGTAGCATCGACATTCACCATGACCCATCCCTCGGCGGTGGATCCCAATGTTGAGGTCTAAAGGAGTCACACCCGTTGGGAATAATTGGATCATACAAATGCCGCAAAGACCATATCCACATAAGCAATCAATTTTTCAACTATATGGTGGGGATGCACTTCCTTCTCTCCATTCCGAACCGCATTCCTAGCTTCCCGGATATGCCAAAGAGAAATCACTAGGATTATGGCTTCTCCTTCGAACATGCGCCAATATTTCAAAAATCCATTGCCGAGGTGACTTGAAGGGAGTGGACATTTTCCGGAAGCCGCACTTTTTCTTTAGTGCTCTCCAAATTTCGCAACATATTGACAAGTGAGGAAGGCATGTTCTATGGATTCATTTCTTCCAAAATGACAGAAAAGATCATAAGCTCGGATATTTCTAAACCCGAGTTCTTTGTCCGGTTGGGAGGCAATCATGTGCAATACGCCATAGAACAATTTTCATCTTGGGTGGAGCTCTTATTTTCCAAAGATGCTTCCACTCATTTGCAATACATACCCGATCCGAAGATCCCCCCTTGCCCTTAGCACTAGCTTTTAGATGTATTGCCTCACATTTAGCCATAATGTATGCTGATTTGACAGTGTATGTGCCCGTCTTTGTGAATTGCCAGGAAACACAATCACAGACCTGATTATGACTGAGAACGATATTTAGGATGCACTCGCTTCACTCGGTCCGAAACATATGCGTACCGGTTCCTCGTTCCACTGTCTAGAAGACTCATCAATGAAACATCTCACTCTCGGGTCATCGGGTATTTGGACAAGAGGATGAATTGGATGACATGGTGCACCAGGGATCCACTTGTCCTTTGTAATTCGATTTGTTCCCCGCTACCAACTTGCCAAAGAATGCCATGATCAAGGAGGGCTTTTCGAACATCAAGCTTTGCCATGTAAAAGAGCTCGATCTTGCGGGACCGGAATCCATGACGGAGGAGTTCGGGTAGTACCTACCTTTAAGAACCTTTGCACACGGGGAATCGGGTTCGGATTAGCCGCCAACATTGACGCCCGAACATTGCTTGGTTGAGCGGCTTCATATCTCTAAATCCCATTCGTCCCATGAATTTTGGTGTTGTCAAGCAATCCCAAGATCGCCAAAGTGCATCTTCTTTTTGCCTCCTTCAAAACCCCACTAGTGCTTTGAAATTGTTGTCCTCATCCTTTCACAAATGTCGTCAAGGAGATGAAAGCAACTCATGACATAAGTTGGGATGGCTTGTGCTACGAGATTTGAGCATGACTTCCTTGCCTCGCTCTAGACATTTGCCTCGCCCGTCATGGACACATTTCCACATTCGTTCGAAATAAAATTGAAAGCATTCATTCTCGATTGACCCACATTTGTTGGCATACCAAGATAAGTGGACCGGAGAGCTTCATTATGCACATTCAAATAATCCATTACCTTTTTTAAATATGAGAAGGACAATGGTCACCAAAGTATAGGAAGGACTTCGTAGATTAATTCTTTGGCCCGACCCCCGATCGTATGTCCGCAAAGCATATTTCAAAGAATTAATACATCTTTCATTTGCTCGTGTAAAGAAAATACTATCATCAGCAAATAAAATGTGCGATATAGCTGAACCTCGATTGTAGAATATTAGGCAAACACCAAACACCCAGGATGGGGGTGACCTTTCATTATATAGGTCGGATACGGCTTCGAGTACAAGTAATACAATACAAGACCATATACAACTCTATATATCTAACACCCGCTCGCAGTCGCGAGTGTACTAACGCCTAGACCGGACCTAAAATCAGCAAACAACCGTACGAGAAGGCCCTTGGTCATGATGTCAAGAACCGGCGCGAGGAAGGGACATGAAGAACACGAACTTGGCCCAAAGCCACTTTCTCGCGGACGAAGTGAATGTCAATCTCAATGTGCTTCATTCGTCAATGGTGAACAAGATTAGCGATCATGTAAACAAGACCGAAATTGTCACAAAAAACAAGCGTAGCCTTGGAGAGAGGAACATGAAGCTCTTGAAGAAGCCGGCGCATCCAAGACAGCATTCAACAATAGCATGAGCAACCGCCCGATATTCTACCTCAAAGACCGGAACGGGAAAAAGTAGTTTGTCGCTTCGATGACCAAGAGATCGGTCGCCGAGAAAGATACAAGTAGCCGCAGGTAGAGCGCACGAATCGGGGCGCCGACCAAATCAAAGCATCGGAATACCCGTGAGGGAGTCGACCGGACCGGTGCGAATCCTAAGACCAAATGACAAGGTACCCTTCACATAACATAGGATGCGCTTGAGAAAAGCCGATGAGACTCCCGAGGATCATGCATAAAGAAACAGACATGCCGAACAAAGATAAGCAAGATCCGATTGGGTTAGAGTGAGGTACCGAAGAGCACCGCCCAAGCTTTGATAGGCGGACGCATCGGCAACGGGCGCACCATCGAAGCGTACAATTTGGCCTTGGTATTAAGCGGTGTCGTCGTAGAATGACAATCACTCATGCCAGCATGTCAAAGAATCTCCGCAGCATATTGGCGCCGAGAGAGAAACAATGTATCGAAGAACGAGTCACGGAGATGTAGGAAGTCATGAAGATCCCCCAAGTCGGTAATGGCAAACTCACTATGCGGTACGATCAATAATGTGCTTGAAGCGAGTGTTTCGGAAGAAGCCGTCAAGACAATATCATCCACGGAGAGCGAGGAGATAGGCAATGTCATCACCATTACGATAGACAAATAGAGAAGTATCCATGGCCGATGCAACAAAACCCAATGAGTGAAGATATGTCACAAATCACTTATTCCAAGCACGAGAAGCCCTCGCTTCAATCCATACAAAGACTTCGAAGGAGACACACATAATTTGGATGGGCAGGATCAACAAAACCAGGAGGTCGCTCGAGTAGACGGTCTCCTCGAGATGTCCGTGAGGAAGGGCGTTCTTCACATCCAACCGATGAATAGGCCACTAACGAGAGGCAGCAATGCTCGGCCACGGTTCGAATCGTTCCTTGCTTAACCACCGAGCTAAATGTCTCATCATAATCAACACTAGGCTTCGATTATATCCCCAAGCAACCCGACGATCCTTATGCTTAGAGAGGGCACCGTCGGCATTATATTTTAATTTCCACGACCACCGTCCGTAAACAATATTAACACCGGGGACGAGGTACAAGGCGCCATGTCCCGTTGTCCATCAAAGCTCGATACTCATTGGCCATGGCAGCACGCCAATTAGGATCAGCAAGTGCACTGCGATAGTTAGTCGGAACTGGAGAGGCAACTAAAGAAGTAGCAAGTGAGGTTCCGGTAATTGACAAGCGGAATCGTACCGGATCGTAGGCGTGTCAAACGGCGAAGAGCCGGGCAGGTGGTGGATCGGTGCCGGGTCATAGGATGGCGAGGTGGTGGCGGATCCGTCAAAGGTGGAACAGACCAACCCGTCGACGATGAGGCTAAGGATCGTGGATGACACGAGGACGACATCCATAGACAGCCCCATAACGTTCAAATAGCGGTGCCGGTGCCGCCGCCGGCACATGTGGAGGAGCGAGGCACCGGCGCGGGCACGGCGGCCGCGCGCCGGGCGCCGCCGCGGCACAAGGGCAACGGCCGGCGCTAGAGTCGGTGCGGGGGTCGTGGCCGGCTCGGGGACCGGCACGGGGGCCGCGTGAGCACGAGAACCGGTGCGGGTGCGGGCGTGAGTGCGAGAACGGACGGGGAAGACAATGCGCTCTCTCCCATACCGGAAGACGCCGAAGACCCCGATGGGGGCACGAGACTACACCCACCGGGGAAAAGAATGCGGTCGCTCAACATCCATGGAGGACGGAGCAGGTGCAGAAGAACCACCAACCGCATGATTAGTAGAACAAGGTGCAATATCCATGTCGTCATCTAAAAGGAAATCAAAGGAGCCGGTGGAAGGAGGATGTGAGGCGGCGGCAAACGGAAAGAGCGTCTTGTCGAAGACAACATGTCGAGAGATGATGATCCGTCGTGTAGACATGTCCAAACGGCGATGCCCCTTATGGGAGGAGGGATAGCCGAGAAACACACAAGCCTGTCGAGCAAGGCGCGAGCTTATGCGGGGAGGTGTCTGCGTGAGTCGGAATAACACAAACAAACTCGAAAACACGTAGATGCGCATAAGCTTGCGGGGAACCGTTGAGATGGTAGTATGGGAGCTCATGATTAATGGCGGGGGATGGTCATCGGTTCATGAGGTATCCGTCTCTGACAAGGGCCTCGGCCCGGAGGGCCGGTGGCATGGATGCATGGATGAGTAGTGTGCGCACGTGAGTTGTTGAGTGTACGAAGTACGCGTTAAGCCTTGCCGTTTTGTGCCGAGGTATAGGGACACGGGAGGTGGAAAACAATGCCGTACGCAAAGCAAGTGTACTATGCATGGCGTGATTAATAAACTTCATGCAATTATCACCGAAAGCATTTAACGAGAAAAAATGAACGCGAGTACGAGCAAGAGCAATAAAATCAACAATGTGTTGATGTACCTCGGACTTCCTCTTAAGTGGGTACGTCCAAGCAATAGTGCATAAAATCATCCAAAAGCACTAAATAATATTTGTAGCTAGATAGACTAGGAATCGGAGAGGTCCGGACATCACAAGACACAATCTTATAGGGGGGATTGTTTTAGACATAGAGGTACTAAACGGGAGACGCACATGATTGCCAAGCCGACATGCGTGACACAACGAGTGGTCTATTTTATTGCACGAGATCAAATTATTTCTCCTAAGCGATACAATGATAGGCTGGACCGGGATGACCGACACGACGATGCCGGAGGGATGCGGAAGCGGCGTGGAGGGCTTGCGCGGGCGCGGGGCGGCCGAGGGAATGGTGTAGAGGTCGCCCGTACTATCGCAGCCGAAGAATCACGCGCCCCGTCCGGGTTCCTTAACGGAAAAACCATAAGCGTCAAATTCAATAGAACAACTATTGTCGCGGGTGAACTAGCGTACGTAAAGGAGGTTGTGAACTAGAGATCGGGCGACAAGGATGTTATTCAAAGTAAAATTAGACGTATCGGTTTTAAGGATGGAGGAACCTCTAGATGTGACAGGAATACGTGCACCATTGCCTACAGTAATCGAAGAATGAGCAGCTGGAAGGCGGGAGAGGAGTATACCATCCGAGGAGTGCATATGTGTGGAAGCACCGGTGTCCATCACCCAAGCGTCGCCTTGAAGTGCCATCCGCCGAATTGCCGCCACCGGGCCGGCCGTGTCCCATGAGGAGGAAGCCGGCGTGTGAGAAGGGGAGCCGTCGGCGGCATTGGACTGCAGGTGGGAGCCATGGAGACAATGTCCACCACGCCATTGGCTAGTGCCACCGCCACCAAATCCCTCGTCCCCCTGGAAGGCCCGCGGATTAATGCAAATCCACGGGCTAGTAGGGAAGGGGCATGAGGTCGCCGCCGTTCACCGGCCGCCACTCGTTGGTTCGTCGGCCGTTGTTGCGTTTGCGCCGCCGGCCACCATTGCTCGCCGTCGCTACCGACCACCGGTGGAGCCGCCGGCACCTCGCCGCGGCCGGCCGCCGTGGACGGACGCGGCGGCCGCCGGGAACGGGATGGTGGGCGGCGGCTTGCGCTCTTGCGGTCGGAGGAGGAAGAAGCAACGAGGGAGTTGGTGGCCTAGACTTTGGCCTCGTTCTCTAGGCGAAGCTCCTTCGGCCTTGAGCCGGTCGAGAGCGGTGGCGAAGGTCATGCCGGCGGTGCCGGCGATGATGTCGGCGGTGGTGCCGTAGTGTGAATTGAGGCCGCGAGCAAGGTTGAGCAGGAGCATCGATGGCGACACGACCGACCAACATCGCGAAGCGCATCATCCGCCTTCTTCATCTCGTTCTCGTAGTCCTTTATCTTGCGATCGCCCCGAGTCATGGAGTGGAAGGCCCGACCCGAGAAGATGGCACGAGGAGCCCGATTCTCCCGGAAGTGATCCGCGATGGCCCTCCGCAGACCGTTGGCGGTCGATCATGCTCCATAGTGAAGTCGAGGACCTCATTAGCGACGGAGCCGTACATCCGGCTACGGATGCGAAGTCCGCCGTGCTCCACTCATTGGTGCTTGGGTCGGGTGTAGGAGTGTCGTCGATGTGCGAGAGAGGGCCGAACTTCCCGCACAACAACTCAAAGAAGGCCTTCCACTTGGTGTGGTTCGGCGATCGAGCTCCGGCTTGATGGGGACGTGAGACCGGATGTTGATGGTGGCATAGTTCATCACCATCGGATCGTCGGGGATGTCATCGAGGATGTCGTCGAAGAAGTTGGGGAAGGAGAAACCGGCGGAGTCGTCGGAATCGCCGTCACCGGCGGAGGAGGCATCGGCGGTGAAACGGGACATTAATAGATCGAATCGTTGAGGAGAACGACACCCTAGGGAAGGGTGATGCCGGTGTGGTAAAGGTGACGCACAACCGGGGAGACGGCGGCGTGTTAGGCGGCGGAAGAGCGGAGGGGCGAGGTTACCGTTCACACGTGAACGGTACTCGAGGTGGGGGTGGGGGAAGAAAAACGGGCCTAGAGTTAGGCTCGATACCATGTAGAATATTAGGCAAACACCACACACCTAGTATGGGGGTGACCTTTTATTATATATGCTTGGATACGGCTTGGAGTACAATTAATACAATACAAGACCATATACAACTCTATATATCTAACACCGAGACACCATTTCTCACCCCCTTTAGATGACCCGTTTGTTCTTCCTTCTTCATTAAACATGAAAGGCCTTCGACACGAGAGCAAAAACAAATAAGACTGATAGGATCCCCCTGCCTCAATCTCCGTGTCGGTATAAAAGAATTTGAAAGTTCTCCATTCACTCTCACCGTGTAGCGGACGAGGAGAAATAGTGCATAGCGATGTTAATCCAACTCGTGCAAAGCCCAACTTCGAAGAACTCCCTGCAAATAGATCCACTCAACTCGATCATATGCTTTCATCATGTCAATCTTGAGGGCAAAAAAGGGGGTTTTGACATGTTGTCATCTAATTGAATGCATACATTCATAGGCTATCAACACATTATCATAATCCGCCTTCCTGGTACAAAGGCACTTTGCTCTTCTGCAATTATATTCGACAGCAGCTGTTTCAGCCTATTGGCTAATACTTTAGACGCAATTTTGTACAGCGCATTACATAGGCTGATTGGTCTGAAATTTGTTAGATGCTCGGGCTTCGACACCATAGGAATGAGTTCAATTGTTGTGTCACACAAACCCACTGGTATTTCGTCTCCTTCTAGGAAGTTTCTCATTGCTTGACAAATATCATCTACCAACATGGCCCAGTGCTTCTGATAGAATAAGGCTGGAAAGCCATCTAGGCCAGGGGCTTTTGTTGGTCCCATTTGAAAGAGAGCTTTTTAATCTGGTTAGGTCTACTAAATTATCTGTCCAGCATTTCTCCACTGTTTCCATGTAATCTGGTGCCCTACACCATGCAGCTTCATATTTTAAAAAAATGGCTTCTTGGTACCCTTTGCCTACTATCAGCATGCTTTGAGATAGACAAAAGCACAACATAATGGTCGGAGGAGATTGTGATAATATTTTCAACATGTGTATCATCAAAAAGGTGTGTAAAGTGGCTATTAGCGACAGCTCCGTCCAACCGAACACGAATATTATGATCTCCATGTTGTCTGTTGTTCTAGGTATATTGTGGTCCACGAAAACCCGGGTCCACCGGTTGGCATTCTTCCAATCATTCATGAAACTGTCGCATTTGGGTCTCACCTCTCCTAGTCGGTCCCGGATGCTCTTCATTACTTAAAAGCTTTATTGAAGTCCCCAATACACACCCACGGCCCCTCCCATTGGGCTTTGAGAAAACGCAACTGGTCCCAAAAAACCCGACGCAGCTCTCGCCAAATTACACCGAGATGCCTCTTCAATATGCACATCAATAAAGTTTGTACAAAGGGATTGCCGATTAATATTGAAATAATTAGAGAACCGTAAAAGAGCAGGACCCCACTCCTCCCTTCAATATTAACAGCTAGGCGGACATTAAATCCCAACGAGCACATAAATCGTTTCACCCTTTCTTCCCTCACTTTTGTTTTGATAAGAACAGGAGGGAGGGACGGTATTGCTTCACTAACCAGCGAAGCTCGCCAACTGCTGAGTCCTGTCCCAATCCTCGACAGTTCCAACTTAAGATATTCATGGCCCCCAGCGGGGCTGCAAAGCAGCCTCCGCCGATCTATCTGCACATGTTTCATTAACCCTCTGCATTTTCTTGTTAATCTCATCAGCTTCTTCTAGTTCAATCTCTGTGTCCCGTCGGTCCCTTACAAGAGTGGGTTGGACCAGCAGTGACGAGCGACATGGCATCCTAGCTGGAGTCCACCATCACACCTTGATCACCATTAACAGGATGTGCACGAGAGGTTCTGATTTGTTTGCGTTTAGTGCCCTGGCCTCTTGTGTTACTCCGGAACAATTCCTTCCCCACTTCCTTTGACTCATTCTCCATCATATTCTTTTTATTCTTCCGCGTTTGCTGTTTTACCGGTGAGAGAGATTCATTCTCATGACTGCTCTTATCATGATCTTCCCTTGTAGTCGAGCCTTCTGTGTTTCCCCGGCTGTCAGTACCATGCTGCCCTTGACGGCCCTCACTAGAGTCACGTTGTCCCCCAAAATTGAAGGTCCTACCTGCAGAGTTGGATTGCCTATCATCTGTCCCCTTCTTCTGTTTATTATCATCTAGTGCATGCAGGTCTTTCCCATAGGGCAGCAAACCGTTTTCATCATGCTCAGCAAGTGTCGGCCATTCTACAGATGAATGCCCAATAATCCCACAAGAGTAGCAATAATTTGGGAGCTTCTCATACTTCACATCATACAATTCCCTTGTTTGTCTTTTTTCAGAGAAAATGGTGATGCAGCAGAGTAGAGGCTTTGAGATGTCAACCTGCACTTTGGCTCTTAACTAAGGACCCATGCTCTTCCTTGTGCGTCAACCTCCACCTTCATGATAGAACCCACTTTCTTAGCAAACTCACAGCCCCATTTGCTATTCATGAGACCAAAGGGGAGATCGCAGATCCTAATCCATATTGCCATTTTGTCGAATACTACCTCCGACGGCCTTAAGTTCGGATCAAATTGCTGAATTAATACTGATTTCTTACCAACGTTCCATGGAGAAACATCCAAAGCTCGATCCAAATCCTGCTTGGAGCCGAACTCTGCGATAAAGATGTTGTCCCCCACGGATTTGGCTTCCAATCCCCTTGGATTACCCCACGCCGGCCGAAGTGCCGACATGATAGTTTGGATGTGGAGGACACTCGATGAAATGACCTTACCGACGATGGCCAGGTCCGAGGTCGCCAACCCATACAGGGCTGTATCATCCACAGCAACAGGGTCATTCTCCTCTGCTGTGAGCTTGATGCGCCCCATGAACTCCACTACATTGGAGCTAGAATCAGCCGCTCCTTCCTTTTCCATTGTCGCTGGTATTCGATGACCTGCCCCCTCCCACACCCAGGAAGGAAGAAGACCCCTTCCCCTCACCAGATCCGGTGCTCCTCCCTCCCTTCTCGCTCCCAGCTGCAGTCGCTAGCCAAGGACGGGTAGGGGAAGCAAAAGTTCGCCCCTTAGTTGTTCCGAGCCGCGATGAGGGGGAGGAAAAGGCTATGAGCTCTCGATAGAATCTGGATGGGAATCGAATCAATAAAGATGAATGCAACCCGTATACTCGATGGATGCACAAGGGATCCCAGATCCTAGGTCCGCCGGCCACCGCCGTAGCGTCGGGAGCTAGAGAACAGGAAGACTTTTCGCCGAACGGGAAGTACCTGTTTTGTTCATGGGCGAGTTGATGAAAATTGGAGTCAAACCGGGCTGGACTTTAGTGCCACTCGTTTTTTCGTCCGTCCCCCCGTGGACTAGTGTAACGCGCCACCCTGGCCGATCTATTGTCGTGCGCTTCATCCTTGCAGCCATAAAACCAGGACCAAGGCTCACCTGTCCTAGCGCCATTGAATTGCTCGATATAAGCACCATAGTCTCTGTCCTCGACCTGAACGCCGAGCGCGGCACTAAGGTAAAGAAGCCCCAATAAAAAAAGATTAATATATATACACGCCACAAGTGTTCAGCTAGCAGATCAAAGAATAAAAGAGTTTCATTGATGAGAAGAAAGTGGACGCACAAACAATGAAACACACAGACAAAAAAAAATCTATGCACCGCAGAACCACGAAGACCAGGGGAACAAGTTTAGAATAGACAAGGGGAATCAGTGAATCACCACTTTGGCCAAGACACAAGAGACCATCGTTCTCTGCACGAAGCTCACAGACAGCACCACACGAAGCGTCAAAACCAGACGACGAGAACGACGAAGTTGCGCCCAAAAGGTCCGAGTGGGTGCTGCGGGCGAGAGGGTGGCCGAGGCAGCAAATCCAGCGAAGAGGAGGTCAGGGAATACGTGGAAAGCTCAGGCGGTGCTGCAGGCGATGGCCCCGGGTAGACTCCGGGGAAGAGAAAGCCTGGACGATACGGGGAGGCCAAGTGGTGCTACAGGGCGAGGAGCTTGAGTGGGCGAGCACGAGCTCCACCAGCCACACGATGTCCTTTAACGGCGGAATTTTCTCTTGCGGGGTGAGCTCTTGCGATGGTGCTTGAGACGATGGGAGGTGGAGCTGTGGAAGTGGAAAAGGACGGCGGTACGGTCTAGATAAGATGAGGTACGGTTAAGCCTGGGGAGGGTATGGACAAATCCACTCTTGTTCATACCCAAATCCAAATAATTATTATCCACTTCTTACCCTCCCCATTCTCACCCATACCCAAATGGATAACTAATTTTGTACTGGATTCTATACATACCCAATTGATTATTTGCACCCTCCCCACACCCTACCCTCCCCATTTCATCAATGGATAATTATTTTCTACCCATACCCTCCCCATTTGAGGTGGGTGTGGATTTGAATATGGACAATGGATAAAAACAACAGGCATAGGTACGGTGAAAGTTTTTTTTATGCCACAGATGGAACAAGTTTGATCGACACGAGAGATTGATGCACCAGCGGAAAATATAAAGATCGACCCAAACCAAAAATTTATATCTTATCTACTAGAGGCGCGGACGGCAACGGACGTGGTTACACCTAGCTAGAATCACGTGTCCACAATAAGAATGACGGCGCAACTGGAAATTAAAAGACGAGGTTGAGTGGATGAATGGTGAGGCTTGAGAGACATGGACAACGGTGGGCGATGTTAGTATGTCGCAACGGCAATGGTGGGGAAAGCGGCGAGACCAGGGAGGTGCAGAGGCAAAGGTTGACGATGTGCGTGGGATGGACGAAGGTAGGCGAGGTCGAGGTAGCGCGTGTGTAAGTTTGTAATTATGATGCTAGGCTAGACAGGATGATGGCGCGACCGGAGCGGATGACGGTGAGGATGATGAGGCGCAACTGATTGTAGGTGAGATCAGGGTGGTGCGTGCCTGATGGGAAGTGATGGGAATGATCGTGTAGTCACGGAATATGAGGTAGGATAGACAATGATGAGATTCATGAGACAACCGAATAAAGTTAGCTAGGGTGGTGACGCTCAATAAAGTTAGGGTGGTGTGAGTGCAATAGCAACAACGACGAGGTGCGGGAGCTGCAGGGATGGTGGGTGACGGCATGGCCGAAGCGAATGACGATGAAGTGATCAATATTTTTCCGTTCCAACGCATAAACATAGTTGCTATAAAATTAATAATTTACTGTAGCGATGCACCGGCACAGTGCTAGTAGAATTTAGAAGTAGGAACCTATTGCAAGGAGCTTGGGTTGTGCACCGCTACATAAAATAGACGGGCCATGAATAACCTATTCCGAAATTTACTGGAAGAGTAAATCTGTGTTGTTTGCATCAGACATCCTATCATCATCATGGTCAACACAACCAAGAAGGGCAATAATGAATCAATCTTTGTCGTCACAAAATGATTCGTCAGGCCTCTGATGCCATCCTGTCTTCCTATCGTGTTCGGCATTTACGTGTGAATACCTAATTGAATGTTTGACAAAAAAAAAGACACATACATGAGAATTTTTAGAGTGCTTGTAATTAATATGAGTCATCCATACAATGAAATATAATGGTGGTAGTATCACGTGGTACCAATAGGGTAGTAATTTAGTGGACTCGTACTAGGTACTACCTGGTAGTACCTCAATCGCATCTATGCGAACACCACTATTTTGATACGCAACATTTTTGTTGTCTTTCGCCTTCGTATAGTAGGTGTACCCATTAATTTCGTATGCTTGCCATGAGGTAACATTGCTTGATGTACCAGCCGCCAACCTAGTCAACGTTGTGTCATCTATGGAATTTCCTTAAAATAGATGCTCATGTTCCTTTAACCATGATGGGAAACGACGCTTTTGCTTTTTGATGACCCAATACTCGGTCCGACTATCATTTTCCTCACGAATCTCATTTTCGTGTTGCACGATAAATGGCTCCACTATTGCAAGTTGTTGCGGAACACTAGCATGTGCTTTCTCCGATTGTTGGTTGTCCTCGTCAATGAATCGTTTCCTTCCAAAGGTCCCTTTCCCCGACAACCGCCTTCGTGTCGAGATTCCGGTAAACCGATCGCTCTCTTATCTTTTATGTAGTCTATGCAACAATCAACACTCTCTTCGTATGGTAGCTCTCGATCATGCTTCCCTCTGGAAATGCCTTGTTTCTCATGTATCCATTGAGAATCGACATGAACCGTTCGTACGTCCACATCTGATGAAAGTACATAGGTCCTAGTTCAGTAATTTGCTCGACCATGTGGATCATTAGATGTTCCATGATATCAAAAAATGACGGAGGGAAGCACATCTCGAGCTGGGCTTGAGTTTCTGACATAAACAACTGAAGCTTTGCCAACTCTACACAATTTACCACTTTCGCGAAATGACGTTGAAAAAGTAGCACATCCTTGTGATGACCATCTTAAGGAATATTGGTTTGACGCTCGGATCGCAATCGCGAGAAAACAAGTAATCATCACATGAAAGTCATGAGAGTTACAACCAGCAAGCGTCATGTCCTTCAACGAGACCAATGATCGGATGTTGGATGAGAATCCGGTTGGCACTTTCGGCCGTGCAAGCATTTGCGGATAGCCAACCTCTCATGTTGTGTTAAGTTGAAGCTAGCGAGGTGGAAGGTACCGCTTACCATTAGGACGTGGTTGTGGGTGAAGTTCTTGCCTATTTTTTAGGTCAACAAGATCCTTACGCGACTTCGATCCGTACTTTACCTTTCCCGTTAAGCCTAAGAATCCCATTGTGCTTTCAAACACATTCTTTTGAAGATGCATCCCATCGATGGCATGGCGCACTCGTCAAATCTTCCCGATATGGCAAGTACTTAAAAATATAGACATCTTCTTGAAAGGCACATCAATGTTTTTTCGTAGTTTCGGCCTCCTTCCTTCCCCTTTTGAATTATCACCTTTTGATTTCTTACCAAGTTTAAACTTGACCTTCTGACACATTTCAAATACGGTTCTACCGGTGGCCGGTTGTGGGGCAAAAGAGTACTTCTCAATCTTTCCATCGAACTAGTCTGCCATCTTACGGTACTTGTGAGTCCTTAGTAGCCAGCGTCTGTGCCCCATATACACTGTCTTCGAGATCCTTTCGGTACACAGCTATTGTACCATTCAAAGAAACTACACAACCTGTTTTTCCTTTTTTCTGACCAGACAAAGAAAATAGGGCAGGGTAATCATTAATGGTAACAAAGATAATTGCCTTAAGTGTGAATGTCTCCCTTCTGTACTCATCCCACACCTCAACCCCATGTTTCCAAAACTTCTCCATTTCTTCCATCAATGGCTCCAGGAAGACATCTATATCAATACTCGGGTGCTTCGGTCCTTGGATTAGAATGGTAAGCAAAAGGAACTTTCTCTTGTGACATAGCCAGGGGGGTTGTATATGGTTATCAACACTGGGCATGTGCTGTGCGTGCTGCTTCTTTCACCAAAAGGATTCATACCATCTGTACTTAACGCGAACCTTATATTTCTTTTTTCTTCTCTAAACTCTTTGTGCTTGGAATGAAAGGTCCTCCACTGCCGAGCATCAGAAGGATGTCGAAGCTTCCCATCCGACTTCTCTAGGCGATCCGCGTGCCAAGTCATTAGTTCGGCGGTCTTTGGGTTCGAGAACAATCGCTTTAGACGATCCTCCACCGCAAGTACCACATCACCAATGCGGGGACTTGACGTTGAGTAGCGATGTCGTACCAATACTATACTCCTCCTCAACTTGAGAAATTACACTTTTCTTTCCACCAACCTTCCTCTTCGTGCCTTTAGATGCAATAACCCGTTCCACGACAAAATCGGCATTACTTTTGTAACGATTAGCATCGCAATTTGGACACTTCTCTAGTTCTGCATAGTCACCGCGGTACAATATGCAATGGTTCCTACATGCGTGTATTCTTTGCACTCGCATCTTCAATGGGTTGATAATCTTCTTTGCTTCATATGTGTTTCTTGGGACCAAGTTAGGCTTCGGGATTAGATTGGCCAACAAAGTAAGGAGTTCGTTAAAACTATTATCCGACCATCCAAATTTTGCCTTCACGGTCGGGAAGATGGAGCATGAAACGCAACACGGTCCACTCCTTCCCACAACCCTCATACATACGGTCCTTTCTTGCCTTCTTTAGTGTCTCAAAATTTTCTAACCCTTTAGCACTCCCTAGCAACACCTCCGGTTCAATGTGGCGCAACATTTCTTCCATATCAACATCACATTCCTCGTCCACCTGTGGTGCATCTGTTTGATCATCATTTTGATCTTCACAGCCAAAAGCATCATCCGTCATGACATGATCATTTTCATCTGCATCTTCATCACATACTTCATCATACCTGATATCGATGTCTGCATTGTTGAAAGTACTTTCTGCTTCACCATGGTGGGACCAAGTTTTGTATCCTTTCACAAAACCACGCTTTATCAAATGCATCTTAATGGCATTAATATCTTCCCAAACAATTTTGTTGCAACAATCACAACATGGACAATGTATTTGCTTTGTCCTAGAAATTTGGGCATGCTTTTGTGCAACCTCAAGAAAGTTTGTTAACTCTGTCAAGAATGTAGACGAATTTCTTTGTATGCCATATATGCACGCTCTATGTTCCATCTTAAATAACCTATAAAAGTAATTCTATTAATTAAAAACTCCGTACTCTATGCTTCATTTAATATGTAAAAAGCGGAAACAAAACTAAATTCTATAAATTTAATTATTGAAGATAATAATTTTAATTACAAACTAATAATTTAATATGTAAACTTGCTTCTATAATTGCAATAATAATTAAATATAATTACTTCTATAATGTAAACTTGCTATTAATGACAAACTAATAACTTATATATAATTTAATATAACTTGCTTCTATATTATGAACATTTAAATATTTTGCTTTGACAAACTAATAATTTAAATCTAAAGCTATTTAAAAAATAAATATCTAAATCAATATCTCTTCACTCCCCTCTCTCTCCTAGCTAACCCTAGGTCTAGATCTAGATCCCTAACTACATAGAAATCATTAATAAAATGAGGAAACTAAGGTTAAAATAGCACAAACTCACCTTATATAGCCACCTCCTCCAAGAAAATCAAGAGAAAAACCTTCCCCCCTAGATTTGGTGTTTTTGGAGCTTTTCCCGAGCTCCACTCGGGCACAACGCCATTGGAAGGTTGCTGGGAAGAAGGGGCTGCTCTATATTTATAGAAGACACAGTGCTAGCAGTTGGCATAAGGAAACCGCCAGCAGTAATCTCTGTGCTGGACGTGCCTTATATTGATCGCCAAAGATTGTGTACATTTATCTTCGGCGGTCCGCTTAAGCCACCCGCCAGCACTAATATCTTTCCTGGCGGGCTCTTAAGCCAACCGCCAGCACACTTGTCAGAATATCTCTGATCGGAACGTGGTTTGACTCAACCACTCACTCACTCACTCACACACTCGCTTCGCTCGAGGATCCGACGCCCCCTCGGGCGCATCTCTGCCTCGCTCGAGGGCCTGACGCCCCCTCGGGTGATTCTCTACGCTGGCGGTTGGCATAAGGCAACCGCCAGCAGTAATCTCTGCGCTGCCAGTGCCTTATGTTGACCGCCAGCACTGTGTCCATTTATGCTGGCGGGTGGCATAAGCTGACCGCCAGGCTGATACCTCTCCTGGCGGGCTATTAAGCCACCCTCCAGCACTGATGCCTCTCCTGGCGGGCTATTAAGACAACCGCCAACACACTTGTCTGAATATCTTCGGTCCTAACGCACACACACTCTCTCCCAAACCTAGCCGCCGCCGCAAGCATCCGCAACTAAACCTGCCCCCTGCCACCGCCGCTCGTGCGTGAGCTTCGCCCGTGTGCCACCGCGCCTCAGCCGCCGCAGTCGGCAAACTGTCGACCCACTCTTCAACCTCCAGTTCCTCGACCGACGTCGAGCAGGTTCACCGCCGTCGCATGGCGAGCAGCTCGGTCGCGCCGAACCTTAGCCAATTTGTGCCTCTCCCCCTGTAGATCTGCCCGTCGTGCCGGCTCCGGTTAATTTGGTACAAGACCAATTCAAATACCATCATCTACAAGTGCCCGAACAACCACGTGGTTTGTTTTTCATCTCATGCCCTAATTCATTTGATTAGTACTGATTCGGTTGATCTAATAGTAGTGATTATTAGTTGATATAATATTAGTAGGATTTGTTGATTATTATTGATTCGTAGATATAGAATTATCCACAATTGTTGATTATTAATGATTTGGTTGATATAATTTTATGTCTATAGAATTATCCAATTTATTGATGGAAGTCACATTTGTTGTTTATTCTTTTAGGGGGACCTAATTCATGTCAGGAAGTTTATTTTGAAAATCAATACATCAACCATTTGAAAAATTTTCACCCTCATTTGCTGCCGCCAAACTATCAGTCGTTCAGCAGTTTAGTTGGTGCAACGCCAGCACCAAGAGCGGCACAACCGTCTAGTGTTGTGTATCCGCCGGGCAGGTGCAGGAGCCACCACTAGCAAATTCAGAATTTCTGGAACAATGGAATCAGATGAAGTGTGTCATTTCTGATCTGAAGGTGGGGATGAGTGATTTGAAGATAGCGAGTAATGAAACAAGGCTTGAACTTGCAGACCATAGAGGGCAACTTATTGACATTATGGCGGAAATTGGCTATTGGAAGAAGCGCAACAAAAATCAAGGATTCGCATGCGTGGCACCATCATCGCTGTTGTGGTCTTGATAATAGGTTTAGTGCTTGGTAGCTATATCACAGCCGGACTGTCAAAGAAATTTGAGTGAGGAAAAGTTGTATTGTTTTGTGAGAGGCCCCTAATGTAGTGTACTTTAATTTGTGTTGGTTTTAAGTGTGCTTTGAAACATTTGTCATCACGCATGTTGTTTGTATGAAATAAATCTTTCTAAGGTGTTGTTTGTGTTGATATTTCAGTTTGAATTTTACTTGTTGTTGCTGTCCATGCATGTTGAAATATTGGTGACTTGTATCAATTTCAAGCTATTTTCAGCTTCACTGTGTTAGCGGGTGCATATGAAACCCGCCAGTAGTAAAGATCCCTGCTGGCGGTCGATATAAGCCACCCGCCAGCAGAAATAGGACCATTTGTGCTGGCGGTTGGCTTATGTAGGCCACCCCCACTTAACCTTCTATGCTGGCGGTCGACATAACTCGTCCCCCAAAGATAAATAGTACCATTTGTCTTTGGCGGGTGGATTATGTCACCACCAGCAGTGATGCTTCAATGCTGGCGGTTGTTGTCCCGGCGCCACTGCGCCCCACTTTGCTAGCGGTTCATAGTTGCACCCGCCAGCACGCTAATTTGCTATTGACAGGACAAATCGTTTCTGGCCTAGTGCTAGGTACTACCTGGTAGTACCTAATTAAATTAGCTCATGGAAAACTATCGGTACAAGGTACTACCTAGTACAACCCAAGGATCGGAAACAAATATCTTCATATATCGGTCATGATGTACTCCTACCTCTTCTTCGTGCCCGCTCTTCTATCTTAACTAATCCACCCTTATCTTTAAGATTTCCTCTGCTGCCAACAACCTCCCACTATTAGAGTGTCAATCGTAAGTGTTCGTGCAGTGGCCAGTGGACATATATAATGCTTCTTCGTTTCTTCCTCACACATTCGTTAACAAACACTGGAGACACAGCCTACTTACTACGACTATAAAAAGAGAGAGAAGCGCTATTATATATAAAGGTATTGTACGTGGTAGAAGCGCTATATATAAAGGTATATTGTACGTGGTAAACTGGGAATAGGAGGTAAAAAGGAATAAGGACCTCACAGGAAATATGGTTGCTCTACCTACTCAACAGGTTCCAGTGAGCTATAGAAGAAACATTGTTTTCTTTTAGAAATGTTCTCATATCATATCGTGAATCAATAATGAAGAAGCGGGCACAACAGTAGATAAATTCTGTAAATCTTGAAATTAAGAAAGAAACATTATGGTCGTCAGGTTCTTCCATTCTTTGGCCTAGGGGTTCCAACCCATCATTATTGATGACCAGTGACAATGGTTGTTCTATCACCGGCGGTGAGGATGACCTTATAGACATTGTCATGCGCTCATTCCTCCCCAAACGTGTTACTGTGAAATCTGGTCTCACCTACTATACCCACGAGCCGGTTTCCCACCATGCCTAGGTCCACGGAAGCCCGCAACAACAAAGCATTGGGCCAAACTCAACCGAAAAGCGTTGTTTAGATTGTTAGCGAAGAATTTATCTTAGTCTTAATGACACAATTAATTTTTTGTATTTTCATTTTCATATGTGTACGTGTACCAGAATGGTGCTTTTAGTTCCAAAATTGTCGAAGTCATCATGTATGCTTATGTTAGTGACTCATATGTTGTGCGAACTTGTTATCGGTTGTGACGATGTTCTCCTAGGCTCCACAAAACCTCTTTCCAGGGTAAAGCAAAATAAGGGTTGTAACATCCCAGAATTTTCACAGAGTGTTAGTGATGCAAAAATGTGAATTCCAACATTTTTGAATGAATTGAGTGACTAATTAAATTATAAGGATGTCTTCTTTGATCCATATCTAGTGGAAACCGACCTCTTCATGCAAACTATGGAAACTTCAATTTGAGTCACACGATCTTGATCCAAGGGAGAGCTCATGGGAGGTGGAAGGCGTGATTTGAAAAATTCATGGGAGGTGGGAGGGGTGATTTGCAAAGGTGATTGCAAATCACTCCTCCCACCTCCTCTGAGCGCCCGTTAGATCAACATCGTTGGACTCCGATTGAAGTTTTCATATTTTGCATGGGGAGGTTGGTTTCCACCTGATATGTTGCCTTCCCTAAATGCTTAGATTTATTTTGAGCAAAATAATAAACTTTAGGGATTATAAAGTGCTACTGTGAGAACTTTGGGATTTATTGGATTTCTTTTGGATTTTATTTGTGTGGTATTCAGATTCGAATTCTAATTCAAATTTGAATCTTATCGGTGTAAGGTATAGAAATAGGAAAACACCCCTTTTAAGCTTGGTCCTTAAACCAATTTGACAAGTTCACCAGAGGTCCTTGGTCTTTCACCGCCGGTCTACCCAACCACGCGGCCCACCTAGTCTTTCAACCCACCGAAGCATGCTTCCCACCTACCAAACTCCATGTGCCGCTGCCAAGTGGGCCCCGCATGCCAGCTTCCCATCACTCATGTTTTTCTCCTTCCTCCTGCGACAACTACGGGCACCGCGGCACACCGCGAGCTCGGGGCCCTCCATGGCCGCCGCAGATGCCCACAATGTGCCTCACGCGCTGCATCCTCCATTCCTCTGAAACTCCAAACCCTAGTCCACCACCCTATAAGTCCCTCTGCCGGCCTCGCCACTGACCCGCCACCGCCTGGGGATTTCCCCATCCAAACCACTCGCTGTCGTCTCAGTGAAGGGGAAGAAGGGGGGGGAGGATGAGGAGGAGACGGGGAGGTCACCTGTGAGGGAAAAGTCGCTAGGGAGTCAAGCCGACATGCTCAACCCTTCTCCTGTCCCGCGCCGAGCCACCTCCCCTCTTCCGCCGCACAGGGATTTTCTTCCTGTTGACGGTGAATTTCCGTCAACCTAGCTATATTATTCTAACCACTGCAACTAACCCCCCGTGTATAACAAGTTCACTCTTGCATGTCGATTTTGTAGTTTATTGTTTACGCAGGAAATCTAAGCTAAAGAGAAGACTTTCGGGATAAGTTCACCAAGCACTTTGGAAGAAGATCATGAAGCCCGACAAGAGTCAAGACACGTGATGAACATGACTCCAAATGACCCGAGGACCGAAGCGTCAACGTGCAAGTCTTCGGGGACTCAACCAGAAAATAGCGAAGCTTGGATAGCAAGGATTCAAGCCTTAACTGTGATGGAAATGACGTCAAAGGCCCACATGCAAGTGCACACAAATAAGGAATCACAAGAGAAGCAACCTCAGAGGAACACGGGCCGAACCGGCCCAGTCCGACCGGCCCAGCCCACTCCGGATCCGGTTCGGCGCCCCCTTTGCCCTAGGTGTTCGTTCATTTATTGCCTCTGCCTCCATCCGCCGCTAGATGGATCCAATCATTCTACCGCCGCCAATCAACAGAAAGCCACCGCCGCAAGATGAGGGAGAGAGTTGGATGAGCTCATCGCAAGGATCAACACCGGCGGAGGGAAGGAGGCAAGAGGAGGACTCCAATCCGCTGGCTTAGGGGTGTTCCCCAGCTTCATCACCGCCATCTTCATTGACGATATTCTCCGGAGTCTCTGTCACCCGTATGTGCTTCAATCCTTGTAAGATGATGTGGTAATGTCTCCGTTCATCCCTAGGGTTAGATGTTGTTATGTGATCGCTACATGAACTCTATGCCTTTCAATGCTTAATGGTCTATGTCCATGCAAGTGCTTTATTCACATGTGTATGTACAACATGTGTTCTTAGTAGGGTTTGTGGTAATCGTGGTGATTAGCTTAAGCCTATTGATGCTTAGGTATAGATGCGATTATACGTGAATGTGTTTGATTACCTTGCGTAGTGACAGTACGGGGGAGGGAAAAGGCTTAGCGGCCGCATAACCGCCATGAAGCTAGTGTTGGCAACACCCTTTTCATGTAGATGCATGTTCGTGTGAACCTAAACCCTAGGGAGAGAACGCTTATCTATCTTAATCTCTCTCTTGTGTCCCTTTGCCATCTAGTTTCACCTTAGGCTTCTTAGATTAACTTAGGTTAGATTGCTTTTACCTTAGAGTATCCTCTCTTTCAAGGCTTTCCAATCAACTAGATTAGTGCTTGGTTAAGGGCTAGCAATCCCCTTGCTCCGTGGATTGACAAGAACCTTGGGGGTCACCCCGTGGTGAAAAAGGTGCAGGTCCGTACGCTTGCGGATCGAAGGTTGTTACGTGTTTCAACCGTCAACACTTCCCCAAATCCACCACCACCGCCGCCTGTTGGAGGAGAAGAGAAGGAGGGGAAGGGAGAAGATGGAGTGGGAAGGGAAGGGGACTGCAGGAGAAGCCGGGAACAACTACTGTCCTCAGCACCGAAGTGCCGCCTTGTAGACACGAGGATGACACTACCATCCCGGAACCGCCGTGGATGCCATGGAGCCGGAGCAGCCGCCGTGAACCTCAATGATGTTGTCCTTGAGTACCGCAAGCCGAGGAGCTTCTCGCATAGTGGACCATCGATGACTTGGAGCTACCCTGCTTCTGCTTCGACCCGCGACGTTGTGAAGCCTGAAGGCAGAGACCGCCTGAACCGCATCAGCATCGACAACGCCGTGCCTGAACCGCGAGCTCCCTCCTGTTATGACCCGGCCTGCTTACCCCTTCACCAACGTTGCTATGGCATCCAAGAGAACCAGATGAGCGCCATCATCACTCTCACCAGTGCAAAACCTAGCCATCGAGCCAAGGGCAAAATCGGGCGTTGCCCATGGTGTTGTGCTATGCTCTGGTTGACCCGCATCGCTGCCACTGCGCGACCGCCGACACTTGTGTGCCGACCTTCGAGTCGAGCCTTACACCTGCAGGTGCGGCTGCCGACGATCTACACGCTCCTAGCTTGCCCCTTTTTGTCCGTGTCAATGTCGTGAGCTCCGCCGTGTCCGTGTCGCCATCGTGGCTAGGCCACCGACATTGGAAACGCGTGCGCGCACTAGGAGGCAAGAACCTCACCGTTAGCCACCGAGCATCCCATGAGCCGTTCACTTGCTGACATGCATGCACGAGCCCGGCCAAGCCGCTGTCCTCAATCATGTCCCGACCCTGTGCCGTGTGTCATTTCGCCGTGCCGAGGCTGTGGAATTCCACACGCCGGCGCACACTTGTTCGTCGTGCTTGGGAAACCAAAGTCGGATCCTTTAGCCACCCTAGGAGATCCTGGACCTTGTCATCGCTTCTATTGATCACCAGCTCGGAAAACCTCACCGCCGACAAGCTTTGCCCTTCGCCTTCCCTTTGGGGCTTTTCGTCGATCACCTCCTTACCATGCCCAAAAACCCAGAGGTGTCTTCCTGCACTCGCGTGCACACACACAAGAAGGTGAAAGGCTTTGCCTTCAGCCCGCGTGCCCAACCTCAAGTCGTACACACGCTTGTGCGCGTGTGAACGGGGCCAAGCCGCCGCTCTCTCCTTCTCGCCCATAGTTCACCACCGAGGGATTTTCTTGGGCTTGCACGTGTGAATGCCATCTTGAACCTGTGCTCACGCTTGTCCACATGCACGCACACGAGCAAGTACGCCAGTGCTGGCGCCTAAACCAGCAACACCATCTTGCTTTGCTTCGCTGCCCGGAAACCTCTTGTCGTCGTTGTGCCGGATTAATTCAGGCCAAAGGTCGCATCTTTCTGTGCCTTGATCGAAACCCCAGGCTCGCCTTGTTGAGCATCCCAATTCACCGTCGCAAGCCCTGCACACATACCGTTAACAAACTCACCACCAAGGGCATCTCGTTGGCTTTCCCGCACACACCAGCCAAAACCTTCGCCTTGCGCACCCGAGCACAATACCAACCTGTGCGCATTTTTGGCGCACGCATGCGCCAGTGTGAGCACGCTGATGACTCGACCGTGAGCACAGAACCCTAGAGCCTCGCCGTTGTTTCTGTTCGCCAGCAACCAAAAAGGGGTCGATGCTGGTGAACCTTGCCTTTCCGCCGCTCTCTGTTTGTCCCACCAGCACATAGTGCGCAGTGCCATGAGCCAAAAAATCTTGAATGTTTAGGCCTCATAGCCGAGTCTTGTAGCACACCTCCCCATGACAGCATGGAGCTTCGAAGCATCGGTTTGCTGCGATGCTTGCCATACCAAACCATATCCTTAGTCCTGTCGAGTGAGCTATGTAACCACCCGCTCTCTCTATTAGTGAAGCCTTTCTCACATGGCATGCCCGTGTGTTGACCGACGCTATCATGTTGTTCACAACTGACAAGAAGCACGCCTTGCCATGGAATGCCGCAAAGCATCACACCCTACCCATGTCTCGCACAGGCCGTGAACCAGCACAATAGTGTGCAGCCATGAGGCACATGCCCTTGTGGCATTTGATGGAGCGCTCTGCACACAAAACCGGGGAACCTTTATTCTGCCGACAACCTACTCGATGATATGCCAGAATGCCCCGTCGAGCCAGCCAATCCATCGTCTTTTCCTCTCCGGAGCCGACCTTCACTGTTGCGACTGAGACATGATCCTGAGTTCGCACATTGCTCAATTTGCCACAACTGCACGTGCGCTGGCGCCCCTCTGAGAATCTGGCCTTCGCGACAGGTTTTGAACTGTAGGTGCTGCAACCTACAATAGCGTGCGCCGCCGCTTGTACTAGATCACGAATCACACTCGCACATTGCACTGTCGATCTTTGTTCTTTGGCACAGCCGAACCACGGCCAAAGACCCATCCAGTCTCTAACCATCGGCCGAACCTCTTGAGTTTCTACCATGTAGGGTGTATACTCTAGTGGTTCTCGTGTAGTGCTAGCTGGTGGTTTTTTTATCCAAACTATGGTGCTGCAGCGATGCTTAAACCTTGCAAGTTGTAGGCATCACGTGGGCCATGTGTTGGCTATCTCCACCGTGACCAATCCCCTTGCTTCCCGAGCCCTCTGCGTGTTTGCATTAACAAGGGAAGCACAATCAAATGTTGTTGCTAATTCCTTACCCTTGCTTGTGTGCCTCACCGACCGGGCAATCGCTCTGCCCATCGCCTCACTGTCTTTGTACCCAGTTTGTGTGCTCACACACACACCGTCCATCGCCACTTACCATCTGACAAACCTTCGAGACATGCCATATCTGTCTAGCAGCCTTGTTTCCAGCCATGCTTAGCTTGTGATCTTTTCATCCCAAACAGTGAAGCGGTGCTAATGCAAGATGATAGCAAGGCTGAGACCACTCGTGATTGGTTATGTGTCATGGACATATAGCTCTAGCGATCTTACTAGAAGTTTAGTTCCATCACGAGGGCATGCTGGTGGTACAAACCTTTAGTGCTAGTTCTCGACCACAACCCAAACAAGTAGTAGCTATTGCTTGTAAATCAATAAGCCATGTACATGCTAATCTAACCTTAGCTCTTTATCTATCTTGCTTGTGCGTTGCTTGACAGCAGCAGCACTTGCCCTTTTCCCTCAAGCCTTAATCCTAGTTCCAAGAGCCCGTTCTCAATCTTTCAAGTCTCAACCATACCTTTCACCGTGATTGTGTCACACCTTCACCGTGCACGACGCGTACACTAACCAAACCGTCGACCATGTCACATCTCTGCCATCTCCCAACTTGAGCCGAGTTTCTCAACCACACCACATTTCTTCTAGCTAATCAATCCCGCACCATCTCTACAATCTGGCCAAAGGGGCATACAGACTTACCGCTTGGTCCCATCTGACCTACAGGACCCACAAGATGACTTGTGGGGTCCGGTTGACCCTTGACCTCCATTTTTGACTTAGTTAACAAAGATCATTGACTAGTCAACTTACCTTGCATACCAACCCAAAACCTAGTTTATGGTTCGCTAAATTTCTAACTTGCATTTTTTTTGCTTTATGACAATTAACTAAATTCATAAAATATTTCTTTATTTGAAAATCAATATTAATGTGATCCTACCTTAGAAAAATATGAAATCAGTTTCTTTATTCTTCTAAAATCATGAAGCACCCGTTAGACTAGCTTTTTGAGTTATTGGGTTCCTTATTGCTTCTCTTTGGAGTTATTTGCATCTAGACACTGTGTTTATTTATATTTGCGAATCTAGGAATTCTCGATGCCGAGGAGTCAAGCCGGAAGAGCGAGAACAACTACGCAAACTTCGACGACTACTTGCGCACAGGTGTTCACACCCGACTAATTCTGAATACCTATTAGGCATTGCTATATAGTATGCTAGCGCTTTACTTAAATTGCATGATGATGAACCTTTCATTGCCTTCTTTATTTATCATGTCCTTGATTGCCCTACTACTACTATATTATATATAAGCATGTATATACGCTGAGCTTCACGACGCATGTGTTGGGATGGGTATAGTGGTTCTTGGCGTGTGTGGGGTAAAACCTGCAGGGAAAGGAGTTTTGGGTACTTTGGCGGGGTGAGCTCAAAACAACCGATCTGGGATCAGGGATGGCGGTGCACTCCTCAGTGCATTCCCACTTTTACAGATTTTAGAGCACAGGTGTTGGGATTTGACTTTACGATTGGAGGACATGAGCTTGCCCTGGTGTGAAAGAGAGTGGATCAACTTGTCGATAGGACTTTCGTACACTCCACCTCGCCAAGAGTGGGGTTAGGGCCAAGTTGAGCTCGGCAAGTGTGGAACCATACCTACCTGTAGGATAGTGGGGTATCAGTGGGGGAGAAGTGGGAGTGAGCCCACCTTCTCTTAGAGCGACTCCCGTGTGGCCACACAAGAGCATTTCACAGTTCCGGTGCAATCCGATCAACGAGGGACCACTTTGAGGTCCGAATGCAGAATGGGACCGTAACTACCGAGAATTCGCACGGTAGGATGGGTTTGGTCAGTTCGCTACTGATTGGGCTCCATCCCGAGATGGGTACTTGTGTACACGCTCTACAGAGTTTTGATCTATATGTATAGCCAGATCCTCGGTCCTGGACAAACCTTGAAGACATGTTCGTTCCTCATGTTTTGGGATTTCTACCTCCCCTGTAGATGAGAGTGTCGTGAGTTGTGATTGCTGTCGGGGAGAGGAGAGTTGCTCCCTCTACCTTGCAGATCCTACCTCGCAGATCCGATTGCAAACATTGAGGTGTGAGGAGAGGAAGTTCTCCCATCGACCCTAGATGGAGATAGGTCCCTGGGGTACCAGGTGTTCCTGAGTTGTGATGAGAGTATGGTTTGGGACTTGTAATCGGTGACGTGAACCTATCCCATTTGTGGGGATAGTTTTGTGACTGTGCAGGATTGGACATGGAGTGTCCGAGTTTGAGGAATCCATGAAGAAAGGGTTGTGTTGCTTTGCTCAAGGATGCCTGTAGTTTAGATTGAAGATGAAGAATTGAAGCCCTGGCTTCCACTATGCAGGATTTCTACTTGTCACTTAGCCCAAGGGGCTTGTACTAAAGTCGATTACGGAGTTGTTTTGGATGTAAATGTTCTATTTTGTACTCTGATCTCGTTGTATGGAAATGATATTATTCTGTAATGAGCTCTGTACGTAATAGCTACTAATCCAGGGACTATCACAAGGGTACATGGAGTTGGGTTTTCCTCACCGAAAACCCGGGTGGTTACAAAGGCAACGAGACAACCGATCGAAATCCCTGATGATATTTGTAAATACTTCCGGTGGTTAATTACAATGATTTGGATAGGCATTATATTAGTTTCTATATTCATGACTATGTCCCGTTGATAGCAGAAGAATATTATAAATACTTGTATCACGCATTAGATAATTTCATCAAGACCCTCGTGATTTGCTATGCACCTAAGTATATAGATTTATGCCTATGTATCTAGAAGAATAAAAATGATCTACCTTTTAAAACTAAAATTATATGCGTTTTAAAATAGAGATATTCCTATAAAAACCTTGTCGTCACTGCCGCTCCTACACAAGGGTTTGCCATGAGCTCGAGGTACGGCTCACAACAAAGGACCCTTTTGCCATGAAATCATTTGTCGTGAGGTCTTTCCTGAGAGCTACTCTCGGCAAACTGATGTTTGCCGAAAGCATTCCGGACTTTGTCAAGTGTATCGGACCAACGACATTCTGCAGGTTTCCCATAGTTTCCTATGTGTGTGCTGATCATAACCCCGCGGATTATGAAGTATATGTTCGTACTAATATTCAAGCCGAGGATAAGGTGTTGGTTCCATGTTTTAGAAATGGTTTTTTGTTTCCATCCGTTCCACAGCATAATTGCCTTGCACTTGTTATGATCCAAGATTCTTTGAGGAGCTATGTTTCAAGGAGCTTGTTCCATGCCACGATGTTGTGTGTCTGGACTGACAGCCCGACAGGAGGAGATATAATGCTCTATATTGTGCTGCAATATAGTCGGCGATATAACCCCTCCTGTTTCTTAAAAAAAAAGTCCACCGTGTGCCGTGCCAATTCATCAGCTGGTGTTAGTGGCTGGATCGGCCGCCCAGGATTTGGCTGCGTGGGGCTGCAAAAATGAACTGCAAAAATGAGCACGGCCAAATAGCGACCTCAATCCAATCGGCATGCTTGTCCTCGATCAATGGCCAACATTTGACTTGGCCAACATTCATTTTCATCCAAAACGAGCCTACTAGTAGAGTGCACTTCAGGATAACAACATAACCTGGAACTGCAAATCTTAAGCATATTAGTAGTAGTGATTAATCTTAAGCATATATATGGTAGGGCTACAAGCTAGAGGTTATGGGTTGATCGGGTACAAGTTGAGTTTACAAATTGAAATGGTTTTAGTTTCCGTAGCAAATAAAAAATTCTTTTCCCAGTGCTGAGCGCCCATATGAGTCTTCCATTCAAGGATAAAGTACTATATGTCTCCATCCAAAAGCTGGCCAGTACTAGCTCCCAATTCGAGGAGACAATACTACATTTCAAAAAGATTGGTGGAACGCATGACCTTCATTACATCTCACACGCGCCATGTACAATGCCCTGTTTCCCCTATCCATCCAAGCTGAAGCCAGGAGATGACCTCACACTGGTTTAATTCGAAGGAGCCATGTCACAGCTAGCTATCACTCGTATCACGCCCTTCACTGCCTGGTGTACCGCAATGCACTTGTATTTGTTTTTGAAAAATCCGGTAAAATATGATGAAAACAAATGCATCAAAGCAGGTCTCATGCTTTGCCAGCAAGGATGAAGGATGTATGCCAGCAAGGATGAAGGATCTAGTCACATAGAAGGGGGTTGAATATGGGACTTGTTTTCAAGCTCTAATGGAAAAACAAAATCCTTAACCTATCAACTAGTGTTGCCCATACTAAAAAAGTTCTTCCCTACTACTAGAGCACACTATCACAAGTTTCCTTAGCAAATATCACACTAGGAAGCAATATGACAACCTAGGCAAGATATGAAGCACACAAGCGAAACAAACTAGAACAAAGACAAAGAAACTTGAGAGCGGAAAAACAGTGCTGAAAGTAAGTGCTAGAAGTAAACAAGAGGGACAAGAGGCGACCGGATTTTTTCCCGTGGTATCGAGAAGTTGACGCTTCCCCCTAGTCCACGTTGGAGCACTCACTTAGAGTATCGCTCCCCCTTAAGTCACTAAGACACAAGTGCTCACCAAGAGTACCCGTTCTCCATCTCCAGAACGGTGGGTCTCGAACCGTGTACACCAAGCTTGTCTTGAGGCTCCCACAATCTCCAAGAGCTCACCAAGAACCCCCAAGTCACCTAGACCATCTAGGAGCCGTCAAACTCCAAGAGTAACAAGCCCGCACACCTTCACTTGACCTGAGCACTCAGCTAAGCCATGGATGCACCTTGAAACTGTTGCTCACTAAGAAAGAACACCTCAATGAAGAAGAAGAGAAATCTCAATAGGCAAGAACACACTCTCCTTGTCTCCTAGGCTGCAATAGATCTTCAGAGTGGCAAAGGCAGCTCTAGAGAGGCAGGGGGCTTATTTATAGGCCTAGCAAAGGAGGCTAGCCGTTGGAAAAGTCCCCTGAAAAAGTTGTACCGTCGGATGAACCGATGGTGCACCCCTGCTGAGTGTCGGATCATCCGGTGTCTCACAGCACCCAATATAGCCGTTGAACCAAGAAACCCAGACAATGCACCGATGCCCCGTCGGATCATCCGGTGCTAAAGGCACCACACTCGGGGCGATATTGTATGATTTGAAACACACCGTCGGATGAACCGCTGAGTATACCATCCAAGCGTTGGTTCATCCGGTGCAGAAGAAGAAGTTTTGGCGCGTCTCTGTTGAATTTAAATGCAACCGTCGGATGAACTGATGGTCAAGGCGACGGATCGTCCGATGCTTGAGCAAGACTCTTGACCAGAACTGTAGCCAAACCCTAAGGCGTCAGATGAACCGATGCCTGTAATGCCGGTTCATCTGACTGTCCATTTTGAATCAGTTGGCTGCAGAACTCATCCGACGCGTGTTAAATATAGGGCGTCGGATCATCCGACACTATGAAATTGATTTCAACTCATCCAATTCAGCGCCTTTGAGTTTTCCGTCGATTCTTTTGCTTCAACCTTGCTTCCATGAACTCTCTGAGCTAGATTGCATCTAAGGAACTTGAGTGTGCATATTCTATGGCTTTTGGAGTGCATGGTCAAGCTACTAGTGTACGAAGCCCTCTTAATAGTACAGTCGAAACTACAAACTAGCAATCCAAGTGTCCTTCATCTCCTTTGCGGCACTTGGAACTAACAAAGTCCTTAGCCTTGCAGTATTCGGCCAAATTGAGCCCATTACATCAAATTGAGGGGTCTCATTCCATTCAATACTCGTGACAATAACCCAATTAGAAATCCGCTTCAAAACAAAGGTTAGTCACAAGCATATGGTTGTCATTTATCACCGAAACACACCCTTACCAAAGGTGTGAAAGGGCCTAGATTGCTACAATCTCCCCCTTTTTGGTGATAGATAACAACACGAATAGAGATATATACAAAAATTTGAATTTAAAAGCAAATAAACTCTACTTCTAATGCATGAAATAGAACAAGCGGTAAACACACTTGCATTAAGTAAACACACAAGCATGAGTAGACATGTAAACTATTGACAAGCACAAGATCCAAATACATGTCTCATCATGAAACTCCACAAAAGAGAGAGAGGCTACAAAAACACCAAAACCTGCACTCTCCCCTAACTCCCCCTATCTCTACTCCCCCTATCTATCTCCCCCTTTGGCAACAAGAACCAAAAAGGAGACTAAGCCTGAGGCGGAGAGGAAGGATCTGACGGCGAAGTAGAGACGACTCTCGAAGGTCGCACAGAGAAGCCGGAAGCGTCGTCGTCGGTGTCGTCACCGATGATGTCCCAAGCTGGTGACGAGGAACCCGGAGGAGGAGGTGGTGCGATAGTCGTCGTGCTGGGAGCTGTAGTATCCTCGAGAGCAAGAGCAATAGTGTTGGAGGCAAGTGCTGACGAGATCTGCTCCGTGATCGCTCGAAGGTAGTAGTCCTCCTGTCCCAAACCCTCTGTCGTCGGTGTAGTGAACGTCGGAAGCGGTGTAGATGCCGGTGGACTGGGCATAGTGGTGCGAGCTGGTGTCTTGAAGACAAGTGCTCCGGTGGTAAGCGGAGACACCAGCTGTGACGACGTAGGCGTGGTCAACTGTAGCTGATCCAGAAAGGAGGAAGTGATCGCAGCCTATGGTGTCGTCGTCTGAGGTACCGCGAACGCTCCTGTCTGAAGTAGTGGTGATTGTGGGAAAGTCGCCAGGAGAACGTTAACGAACCCGCCCGCTGGAGGAAGAGGAGCTGTCGGGTCAGCCTCTAGATCGGCAGTGGTAGGTGGCTGAGGTAGCTGGAGTACCGACTGATGGAAGAGCTGACTAAGGCAACCAGACATAAACGTGAACATCTGTGAAGTCAACATCTGGTGTTGTAGCATCTGCTGCCTCTGAGCCTCCTGCTGCTGACGGATCCCCTCAAGGATCACCTGCTGTGACTCCTAGTACTGCTGAAACTGAGCCTGCATCTGCTGCTGTACCTGGAGAGTCACTTGAGTCTGAGCAGCCATAGCTGAGATCAGTGTAGTGAGTTGGTCTGGCTGGGTCACCTGAGCAACTGTGATGGTGGGAACTGGTGACTCAGCCTCTCTCTAGCCTGGCAAGGTGGAGCCTCCTGCTTCGTCGTCGTGTGACCGACGGACTCTGAAAACTGGCTCTGGCTCTGGAGCAGGTACGAACTCCTCTTCGTCACTAGAGGACTCGTCGTTAGTGGCAAAGTACTGAGGAAGAGGTGCCTCTGCTGCAGCAAGAGTAGCATCTTGGCGTGCTGCCTCGTCCATAGCTGCCTATGCTGCTGCCCGAGCCTGGAGTGTCTCCTCGGCTCTCCTCATGCCTCTCGGGCCTCTCGTCCTGTCACTGGCATCGGAGGCCGGTAGGTCGGGAACACGAACTTCGACGACTCAAGCATCCCGACGTACCTCTGAGCCTCGAGCCGGCCGGGACAGCAGCCAACTGATCCAGTGAGTGAAAGGCTGCTGTCGAGTCATCCCCATGCCATCCATAATGGTGTCCTCGATCTCTGCAAGCATGATGTCCACGAGGTCAAAGGGGCGCTTCGCCATCACGTACATCAGGAGCCACTGCTGCACCCCTGTCAAAGACTCTGCGTTCCCCATCCTATAGAGCACAGACCTCTTGAGAGCGTAGTGAACGATGTACGCCTCACGAATCAGACGGTCCGGTGTCTTGGGTGTACCAGGGAGGAACGATGGCTGGAACAGGAAGCTGACCTCCTCGTCGGTGGGTAGAATAGGTGAGTGCACGACGAGGAGGCCAGACGTCGGGGTACGCTAGGTAGTGAATAGAATCATCGTGTAGATCCACCTGAAGCAGCTCTGCAATCCCCTCACGAGTGAGCCGCTGCTGCTAACCCATAAACATGAACCTGATGGCGACCCAGTCAGCGTCGACGTAGACAGTGGCGTAGAAAACCCTGACCCAGTCGGGGACGTATCGTGACCTCCGAGTCACTAAGTCTACCAGTCCCCGCTGGTAGTCGAAGAAGGGGAGTATCGCCTCTCCAGCAGCAGCTGCCCTAAGAGCTGTGAACTGTAGCATACGGTGCTGGCTGAGCTGAGACCCTCTGTGAGTGTAGGAGGCATAGAAGCTCTCCTGAAGGATCGTCCAGAACTGGGGGTCACACTCCTCTCTGGCACGGGGGAACCACTGGTCCTCAGGCACACTCCTCAACTTCCGAATCTTCGGCCCTGGCAAGTGATGGAGGTAAAGGAGGTAGACTCCGAAGGCCTCTGCTCGTGGACCTCTGGGGAGCTGGGGGTCGAGTGCCTGCTGCTCTCTCTCTGTGAGCTCCTCTGCTGCAGCTCTCCTCTATCGCGGTGTCGGCTGTGGCTGAGTGTGACCACCTCGTGTCCGAGGTCCAGACCTGGCGAGCGAGGCTGGTGGCTCTATCTGCTCTGTGGTCTGGTGCCCTCTGCCTGACCGACGTGGCTCGCTTGCGGTCGTGTCCGTCGCTGCCCGCCTCTTCTTCTGCTGCTCACTCTGGGGCTGCTCCCCCTGACTCTGTGTTCCCTTTGAGATCCGGATGCCCCGCCGAGACTTGCACTCGCTCCCACTCCTTCTGCTGTCTGCTCTTCTTCTTCTCCGGCTCAGCAACCGCCTTACCCTTCCGCTTATCGCCTGCCATCTGTGAGAGAAAATGGTAGATGATTATAGAATGGCTAAAGATGAGAATAAACATGAGATGTAACTAAGGATAAGGGGTCTTTAAGCAAAGCAAATGAGATGATATGAGCCTAATTAAGAACATCTAGGAGAAAAAGTGACCACATGATGAAGAGTAGGTAGGCTAGGTTGATCCTTAGGTGCACAAGATGTGTGTGTGGACATTTAAGAGATAAAACGTGCAAGTGCCAATCCTACAAGTTCTCATGAGTGTGATAAAGGCAATAGCAAGTGAGCAATTTTATGACCATGGCATGGCTTCTCTCCAAATTGATCAATTAGCCCATGGACTTATAGGAAATGAAGTCCTAAATGCTCTAGACTTTTGAGAATGACAAAATTGCATGAATTGTAGCCAAACAAAGTAAATGCCAATGAGACTACAACTCATTCTAGAGCAAGAATTGCACCAAATCACCCTCTTATGCATAGGAACAGTGCAATGGAACCCTAGAAACCATGCAATTGAGGGGGAAAATGGTCTTGTGCTCACCACAGCTTGGAAGCGTCGAGGAGAGGCTGCTGTGGAAGAGGGAAATGCCCTTGCGCTCCTCCTTGGGGTCGCCGGCGAGCTGGTACGGCGGCGCACGGCCGGGAAAAGAGGTGGCGGCGCAACCCTAGGTCACGGTGAGAGCCTGCGCGCGCATGAGATTGGATGCGGGGGAGAGCGACCGCGGGCGGCGGCGAGCGCGGGTAGGCCGACGGAGGAAGCGCGGGCGCGCATACGTGAGGAGGGTCGCCTGAGGCGGAGACGAAGGAGGCGTACCGGCGTGGGCGCGGTGGCCTGAGGAATTAGGGTTTGAATCGATAAGAGAGGCCGCCGACGGATATAACGGGTGGGACCAATGCGTCAGTGTAGCGTCAGATGAACTGATGGTGTTAAGTTAGAGGCGTCGGTCCAACCGTCGGTGCAACTGAGCTCCCGTGTGAAACAAGGCACCAGATAGTCCGACGGCCTATTTTTTTAACGCGTCGCAACAGTTGCGCGCGGGTCTGGGAAGAAAGGCAAATTTCTTCAACACCGGATGAACCGATGGTCAAAAGACGCGAAGGCGTCGGTTCATCCGACGGTGCGAAATTTGCTAATAGAGAGCAACTGAGCGCCCAGACCCCTTCACCGGATGTTCCGACGCTAGAACCTACAGGGCGTCGGTTCATCCGATGGTGACAGTTCGATTTTGTTGAACTACTTCTCATTTTTGATCCGTCGAATGTCAGATACAAGCCAACACAAGCACATTTTTGGATCAATCCTGAGTGACAACTTCACCCCTAAAGCACTCCTTTATAAAATACCTATAATACACAATTAGCTCCCTAAGAAGGGATAAACCATAGATAAAAATAGGCAAAATAAGAACCAAAGGAGGAAGGGAGCTCCATAAAGGGAATGTATGAGTTAATTGCCTTTGAACTTAGAGATTGATACCATAAGCTCGTTAGGACTTAACTCAATAGGCATTAAGCACAACTATTTGTCTCATCACACCTTAAGAGTTGTTGATTTGCATTGAACGCTAAGCAACTTTCTCATAGTGTGAGTTTCCTTTGTGAATTCTCTCACGCAATGCTATGCAAGAACAAATGCATGAAAATAAACATGAGTGCATCTACATGACAAGCAAACATGCAAAGCTAGAAGGTAAACTATCTTGCCAAGTTTGACCCCTTGATGAGCTTGTTCATGATGAGTCATTCTTCATGCCTTGAGCGAAACAAGAGAACCACCAGCTCAAGCAAGACCCATACTCATCACTATCTCATCAAGGTTAGACAAGCCCCTAATCATGTACATATGCAAATGCAAACTATACGACAAGCATTACATGATGTTGGACGCATCAAGCACATTTAATTCACTCCAAAGCCTACAAATGGTGTTTTCATCAAGAGGCTTGGTGAATATATCCGCCAATTGCTCCTCAGAGCGAACACCACAAAGGACAATGTACCCTTTTGCAACGTGGTCTTGCAAGATGTGGTGACGGATATCAATGTGCTTGGTGCGAGAGTGTTGAACCGGGTTGTTACCAATTTTTACAGCACTCTCATTGTCATAAAGGAGGGGAACCCTATCTAGAACCACACCATAATCCAAGAGGCTTTGCTTCATATAGAGGATTTGAGCACAACAAGCCCCCGCGGAAATGTATTCCGCCTCCACGGTGGATAAGGACACGGAGTTTTGCTTCTTAGAGGACCAAGCAACCAAAGAGCTACCTAGCAAATGGCACCCACCCGAAGTACTCTTACGGTCTACTCGACATCCGGCAAAGTCCGAATCCGAATAACCCAAGAGCTCAAAAGAAGCACCATGGGGGTACCACAAGCCAATGCTAGGGGTGTATTTTAAGTATCTAAGGATCCTTTTTAAAGCACTTAGGTGAGATTCTTTAGGGTTGGCTTGAAACTGAGCACACATACAAACACTAAACATGATATCGGGCCTAGATGCGGTAAGATAAAGAAGAGAACCGATCATAGAACGGTAAAGCTTTTGGTCAACCGATTTAGCTCCCTCATCTAGGTCGAGATGTCCATTAGTAGGCATTGGAGTCTTGATCAGCTTACAATCATCCATCTTGAACTTCTTGAGAATATCATTGGTGTACTTCTCTTGATTAATGAAGGCCCCTTCCTGCAATTGCTTGATTTGAAACCAAAGGAAGAAGTTGAGCTCTCCGATCATTGACATCATGAATTCCCTAGTCATGAGTTCACTAAAATCCTTGCACACTTTGAGATTAGTAGAGCCAAAGATAATATCGTCAACATAAATTTGACAAATGAAGAGTTCTTTGTTGATTATCTTCGTGAAACGAGTATTGTCCACTCTACCAATCTTGAACCCCGCTTGAATAAGAAAATCCCGAAGCCTCTCATACCATGCCCTAGGAGCTTGCTTGAGTCCATATAACGCCTTGTGCGACCTATAGACATGGTTAGGATATGTAGCATCCTCAAAACCGGGAGGTTGCTCCACATAGACTTCTTCATTGATGAAGCCATTCAAGAAAGCACTCTTTACATCCATTTGAAATAATTTCATTTTATGACTAGATGCATATGCAAGGAGGATACGGATAGCTTCAAGACGTGCCACCGGAGCGAAGGTCTCTCCATAGTCCAAGCCTTCTACTTGAGAGTACCCTTTGGCGATAAGTCTTGCCTTGTTCTTCACCACAATGCCATGTTCATCTTGCTTGTTCCGGAAGACCCACTTGGTGCCAATCACATTCTTGTTCTTGGGGCGCTCAACCAACTCTCACACTTGTTTTCTTATGAAGTTGTCGAGCTCATCTTGCATAGCCAAGATCCAATCCGCTTCCCCAAGAGCTTCATCTATAGTTGTGGGTTCTACAAAAGAGACAAAAGCATGATGTTTGCAAAATGAGGCATATTGCTTGCGGCGAGTCCTTGTACTCCCTTGGGGATCACCCAACACAAGATCAATTGGACAATTTGTTGAAGTCCTTGTGCGTCTTCCAAATATTGTAGAGGTGGGATCATTGTTGACGGTGAAAATCCGTCAACCTAGCCATGAGTTTACCTTCAGTGTTGGCATAAGTTTTATACCTTATCCATTGGTACTAACCCCCGTGGTATAACAAGTTCACTTGTGCATGTCGGTTTTGGAGTTTGGTGTTTATGCAGAATTTTAGCGTTGAAAGCAAGAATTTCGGGATAAGTTCATCAAGCACCTTATGACAAGACCTTGAAGCCCATACAAGTCATGCAATGAAGCAAACTTAACTCCAAGAAGTCAGGGACTTGATCCGAGAAGATGACAAACTCCGAGGACCTAACCAGAAAAGTGCTGAATCTTGCAAGACAAGGAGCTATGTCCAATTCGGAGAGAAACTAACGACAAGGGCCTACATGCAGAAGGGGGAAGCATCTAGAAGACACGGGAACTGACATCAAGCAAAGGAGGCCACGGGCTGGGCCTGGATGGGCCTAGGCCGGCCGGCCCAGGCCGACCTGCCCAGCCCAGTCCAGGGCCCGTTTGCCCCATCCTTTGCCCTAGCCGCCATTCGGGCTATTTATAGCCCTGGGGTCGAGAGCCACACATCATCCAATTCGTCATCGGCCGCCGAGGAGCAGAGAAGAGAGGGACACCATCCCCGAGAGGAGAGGGTCGAGCTAGTTGACTAGGGTCTCCCTAGCCGACGTGGGAACCTTGCACGGAAGACCACGTCGGAGTTCCCGGAGCTAGAAGCAAGATGAAGGAAGGATCCCGGTGGTGATCTTGTGTATGTATCATTACCTAGGGTGTTCTTATAGCCGCGGTGGCTAGACGTACACGCCGGATCTTCCGAAAGAATCTCGACTTGTCTTTTGACTCGCCCTAAGCTACCCGCATGAGTAGGGATACATTGTGACAGAATGGGGGTTCCGAAAGGCGGATGTTTTCGGATTCGGAGAGGAAACCACGGTTTAAAGAGGCTTCTTATAAGATTCGATTTGCTACTTCTTCTCTTGCTTGGAACTTCAACCAAAGGCTTAACCCGATCTCTGTAGATCGGTTTATCTACCTAATCTTTCTTTGTCATCTCCGGTCTTTAGTAGATTAGATTAGTTTTGTATTCTTCATCTAGATGCATTAGGGTTTCTCTTTTAACGAAGATTGAAGTTACTTGGCTTTACTAAATCATCTTTTGCATCACACATTTGTTCCACGGATTCGATACCTTGGGTTCACCACTCTAGGGAAGAAGGGTCCCTTGACTATGATGGGAGACTTGTCCGCTTGCAAGTCTAAACGAACTTTGATACAACTATTAACCGTCAACAAGCCCCTTTATCTGGCGCTGTTGCCAGGGAGCAAGTGATCAAGATTTGATTTTTTATTTTCTTTTTGTGATTTTCAGTTTTCTTTTAGTTTTTCTTTTTGCATCTACTAAACTTTGATCATCCTCAAAATAAATCTAATCTAGTTTGTTTAACCCTAGTTTTCATAGATTTATTTTTACTTTCTAGTTTTTGCATATTTTGTTTATTGCTAACCCTATCAAGAGATGGACGGCTACCTCTCCAACAAACCCGATATTTTTGTGGATGATCCAGAAAAACTTTACAGGCTAAGGAGACGCGAAGCACATCAAGCTAAAATTTGTAGATTCGAAGTCGGAAGACAAAGGATCGAAGGAATCTCCGGAGAACTCACCACCTCAAAGTCCTCGGGAGAATCGACTTCCACCGATGGTTGACCAACCGCAAGAGCGCAAGATTGGGGAGCTATGCACCCCGGACATCATCGACCTACCAATCTTGAACCTTGAGGAGATCTGAAGACCGTTCGAGATTAAGACTTCAACTATCCGCATGGTGCAACATTCACCCTTCACCAGTAAAGAGGATCCGAACCTTCACCTCCAAGCGTTTATTCAACTATGTCAGACTTTCAACATGGATGGGGTGACTCAAGATCAAATGAGGACAAGGCTTTTTCCGTTCTCACTACTCGGGAAGGCTTTGTAATGGTTCCACTCTCAACCGACGGAGACAGTACAAAATTGGAACACGTTGATGAAGGCTTTCATGAAGGAATACTACTCGCCTGGTAAAACTCAAAGCTTGCGTAATAAGATTGCAACCTTTGTTCAATATCCTACGAAACCATCTCGGAGGCATTTGAGCGCTTCAACGAGTACACTCGAGCGGTTCCACATCACAAGTTCCTAAAGGAAGACCTCGTGCAAAAGTTCTGTCAAGGACTCACCATGGCGTCAAGGACGATCATCGATGCATCGACGGGAGGATCTATCATCGAGCTTACACCGACGGAAGCTTTCACTCTATTCAAGAAGGTCGCGGATAATGACACGTGGGCGTCATCTGGACGCCTACACCCGGTTCAACCCACGGGGAACGTCAAGGGAGTCTTGCAAGTGGAGAAGGAGAACATACTTGAAGGCAAGATTGACTCGCTCATGAGGAGGGTGGAGAAGATGGAGATAGAAAAGAAAGAGGCTCAAGACTTGAAGGCCGCTGAAGCAAGATCCACATGCGAAGAATGTGGGGAGTATGGCCATGTCCGCAAAGATTGTCCCGAGGAAGCCAAAGTGCTCAACTACATGAGGAAGGGAGAATTGTCGAACTTCCGCTACGAGCAAGGTAGACCTCAATTTAATGCAAGCTCATCCATTCTGAATTCGGTTCCACTTCGTATACAATTGAAGGAATTCATGGACGAGCAAGCCAAGATCAACAAAGACACCGTCACCAAGTTCAAGACCATAGACAAGGTGTTGGAGAACATCGATAGCAAAGTGACGGAGGTCGGGAGCTCCAGCCATCAAGTGCTCACAATGATGAAGATGCTCGAGACGCAAGTTGGAAAACTTGCGGGGTGCCACACTAATGATGAAGGGAAGCTTTCGGGACAACCTAAAAGTCCCGAATCGGCGAAGGCCATTCAAACACGTTCGGTAAAGGAGACCGAAGATCCGAAACGTTCCGCGGGAGCAAGGAAGCCTAAACCATCTGCCGAGGCGGAGAAAATCGCGAAGGAGAAGGTTGCGGGGATTTTCACCGAAGAGCCCGAATTCGAGATAGCAACACTCGGGTAGATCATGTCAAGATGTCTGAGGAGTGTAGTGCCGCTATTGCTAATGGGATAGAGAAGCAAAAGGACCCTGGATGCCCTACAATTCCATGTTCCGTTGGTTCTTTCAATTTCGAGAAGGCGTTGTGCGACCTTGGAGCAAGTGTGAGCGTCATGCCAAGGGATGTGTTTGAGAAGCTATGCCTATCATTGGAGCCTACGGGTATGTGTTTGGAGTTGGGAGATAACTCCATTTGCTATCCCTTGGGCATTGCCGAAGATGTACCCGTGAAGGTCGGACACCACTTGATCCCCGTCGACTTCGTGGTGCTCGAGATGGGAGAGAGGGAGAAGCCGCCGCTCATCGTTGGGAGGCCTTTCCTCGAGACCGTGGGAGCTACTATTGATGTTGGCAAGGGGGAGATCATGTTCGATATCAATGGAGAAAGGAGTTCCTTCAAGTTCCGACCACGACACGAGGCATGCAATATGATTGAAGTGAAGGAAGAACCAAAGAAGAAGGAGGGGCTGAAAAAAAAAAGAAAGAGCCGAAAAATGAACGTAAAGAAAATCAAGGAAGGTGTTGCATCCGTCAAAAGAAAAGCCGCCTGTGAAGACAAAAAAAATGACTATGCCGGAAGACAAGACCGTGCCCAAGATGGTGCGGAAGTGGGTACCCAAGATTGCAACACCCGCAAAGAGCGTTGATCCGAAGTAATCAAGTGAAGAAGTCTAGCCATGGACTATAAACGAAGCGCTAGGCGGGAGGCAACCCGTTTCGTCGAGTCAAGAATAAGCTACCGGGAGGACAACCCGATTCCAGGTTTTTCGAGTCTTTTTAATAAGTTATTTTTGAATTTTATTACACAAAGACATTAGACTTAGAAGTGGTTGAACAATATTAGAGACATAATTCTTGGTTGAATATTTTGCTTTATCATAAACCCTTTACATGAACCCTCCTATGTGCTTGTTCGTTCTTTTCTTTTTGAGAAACCACAACCAAATAATTTCAGAACCTAACTCAACCTTTCACCTTTATTATGGTGTTGTGGTTGACTTATTTTTCATGCTAAAAACACACGAGTAGAGCCACGACTTATACCTAGGTGTTAATTAAATTTCAGCACGTGGTAGGACTCGCGTGAACCTAGAAACTAAACTTTTGGTTGGTTTAAAAATCTATATCCTTGGTTTCTCTAAGATTAGACTTTTTCTAAGCCTTATTTAATTTTGTTTTATTCAAAATCTCTCTCATTTAGCCAAAATTAGAACCTAAACCTATGCCCCCATGATCAAGCCGGGAAAAGTTTGCTCTCAACCAATGAAGACAAACTATACCGGTGAGACCGATATCAATGTAGTCAGAAAATATTTTCGACTTACATTTGTTTTTAATGGTTTAAAAACTTCTCTAAATTTATGCTTGAGCTCTTCCATAGCTCTGAAAATATTTTTAAATTTCGAAATTAGAGGAGTGCTTAACCTTAAACATACTTAAAGGGAGGCAATCTAGTTAAAGTTAATCATGCATGCACGATACCCTTTCATCAACTTTCATCAAGACCACATGCAAAGGACAAGCATGGTGGGCAGCAAGCATAAACTTTGCAGGAATTTCATGGTGGCATGTGAAGCAAGTGGAGCAAGGTAGCATGGACATTACTCAAAGCTTGAAGCATCAAGTGGAAGGACCAATAATGCAAGAAAAGGAGTGGACGAGAGCGTTTGGGCGGTGCAACTCGTGGAGCACGCGGGCAAGGAAGTCATGGAGGAGAAATGATCGTGTTGGAAGAAAACCGAGGTAGGGAGAGGCACGTGGCCACCCAGGCCGGTCGGCCCAGGCCGGCCGTCCTCCCCTATAAAACGAGCCCCCCGGCTCCTGTCTTCTGCAGGCAAGCTTCCCTCTCCTTCCTTAGTTTGTGTGTTCAAGTTGGTGTGCCCAGAACCTCCGTAAACATAGCCAACCTTCCCAAGCTTGATAGCTCAAAAAAATCCACAACCTTAATCCACTCAAGGTCCATATCCCGAAGTAAGTTCTTAAGTGCCTAGTTACCTGTTGCAACCCGGAATTTTAGTGGAGAGAAGAGTGCAGCAACCATGTGGAAGAAAACCACAAGTCTGTTCCCCAAGAAGAAGGGTTCATCATCATCCAAGCCGTCTTCAATGACGTCTTCGAGGAGACACTCGGTTTCCGAGTCGCCTCGGAGCATGGAGGAGGATACGGCACCACCAAGGAGGAACGACGCTCTCCTCCTCGGTGGCATGAGGGAAACAAGGAGCACGTCCATGAGGTTTACCGAACCTCAAGTGCACACGGAGGAGCTGCCCATTCCACCTCGACGATCGACCCGTTCGACCGCACCACCTCCATACACTCCGATATATTCCTCATATGGCTTCATCATATTGTTGGAGGAGGAGGAGAAGAAGCTCTCTCGTCTTGAGAAGAGGCTTTTGCCCAATGTCGACTTCGACGACCAAGTACTCAACTACTTGGGTTTCGGCACCGACATATATTACATGTCGGGGCACCTTGGATGGGTGCAATTCTCCAACGGAGTATCGGCGGACACCCATAAGGAGTTCGCCTTGGAAATCTTGATGACTATCGCACCTATCCTTGATGATGGGGTGAAAAGTTTATCATTCCATTTGGAGGGAGTTCAACAAGTGGTTCCCTACGAGCATGTTAGGGAGCTACTTGGGTTCCATAAGGGAGCTCTGGAGAAAGTTGACGTGCCGCCCGACATGTTAGATGGATTTTGGAATTTGATCTCCGGAGAAGCCCACCAACAACGCAATTGCATCTGTAACCCCATTATCCGAGTATTCCACTCTTGGATGTGCAAGAGGGTATTGGGGAGGATGAGGGAGACGAAGGTGACCGACACAGAGTTGAATTGGCTCTACTCGGCTTTAATTGCCAAGCAGCCAATAGACCCCTCATACCTTATGATCAACCGTTGGTGTTGCGAGGCGACATCGGGGGTGGGAGATATTGGTTCGGGGTGCTACCTCTCTATGTTGGCCATCTCCCTACGGCCAGGGATCACAAGAAACCCCGAACATCTTTTGCGTGGGACCTCTCTCGGCATTGAGTATTTGCGACAAGGCAAATATATTACTAAAGACGAGAGAGGAGGTCTTCGTTTGGCCACGGTGAACTTACCCCTTCCAGATGCAAGGCTTAGGCTTTTCATTCAAGGGAGGGAAGATTGGTTGGAAGAGGGACTCCTTGTCCCGGCAAGGAAAAATAAAAGAGGAAGAATCGTAGAGGAGGGATCCACCTCCGCTCAAGCGGGTAGTGCACAACCCAATGTTGTGCCACCTTTCGGTGAGATCCCTACTCCGCCAAATTATTACTGAGGGCCACAAGAGCAAGCATGGGGGTGGTGCACCGGTACCCCCACCAAATTATGTGGTGCCCAACGTAACCTTCGCGGAGCCCTACGCACAATATCCCCAATCACAACAAAGTGTGGCCATAATTGGAGGGTATGTTGCGAGAAATGCGCAAAACGTCGCAACCATCCAAGCCAACACGGCTCAACTTGGTGAGGGCAATGCAAATATTGCCTATGAGCTTGGACGCCTTCACCTAGTGGAGCCGGATCAATTCGTTGGAGGGGATGTCCAACCTTACTACGAGCAAGGGTACTACTACCAAGATTATCAACACCAACCACCGGCGGAGGACTACGAAGATTAGGGAACTTTAGTTTTCTTTTCTTTTCCCTTTCTCTGTATTTTTCAGCTTTTGTTTGCTTGTGTTTGCGTAATATTTTTTGTTTTTATTTAAATTTCAGCAAGTGTGTTTGTTTATTTTCAATTTGTATTTCAGCTTGATTTCATCATTAATAAAGATACCACCTTGTTTACACCATTGGAAAAGTTACAAAAATTTGTGCCATAATGATATATGATTATAATTGCCGCTTTGTTTATCTTTGTAATTGATTTATGCATGTTAAAGCTAGTGCTCTCTTAAATCATGAATCTGAATTTATTTAAATGCTAGCTTAATCTTTAGTGGAGGTTATGATTAAAATAATGACCCATAGTGTTTTATGTGCTCTCAAGTTATAGATAGATTAAAGATGGGTTTTATGCTCAAAAATATCGCTAACCTTATCATGAATATCACTTGTGTGTTGCTCAACCAATCCAGAGCCTAATATATATTTGAGTGCATAAACCTTAGTGTACAAAATTTATTTTTGAGTGAGTTATTGCAGGCCATGATTTCTCTGGCCCGAGACTAAGAAGCTGGTCATTCCATTTTTGCGTATCTACCTTTTTGCTAGCCTTTTATCCGTGCATTGAGTATCCCCACATTGGAGATCTCACAAACCTCGCCGGATATCCACCCTTAAAACCAAATATCATCTTTTGTGATTACCTCCTTGACCACAACCTATTGTTGAGAATGGATCATCAATTCAAGGAAGACCGCAAGATGGTGCCAACATTGAAGACTTCAAGTATCTCTCCAAAGGAAAATTTCCGGTACCTACCTTATCTTTATCACCTCTTTGCCCAAGGACGAGCAAACGTCTAAGCATGGGGGAGGAGGTAGGTACAATGCAATTTCAAAGTTCAAGGGGAGCAAATAAAAAAATTTATGAGAAAGAAAAAGAGAAAAAATGAGAAAAATAAAGAAAGAACAAAAATATGAGTATGAGAAAAAGAGGAGGAAAGAAAAAAATATAAGTATGTATGATATAAAAATAAAATAAAATGAACTCCCCAGTTCTCTAAAGTGCATTAGGAATTTCAAGGGTTCATGATTAAAAGATCCATACTCATTTTCCAACCATGTGCAATCCGATAACGAGGACTTCCTTTGTGCCTCGGGATCACTCTTTGCCATTTGCACATGTCCACTCATCTCAAGTGTGTGTATTTTTCTCTTTCCCCTCCTTGATATAACATTATTTTCTAATGACCTTTTTGACGAGTCTCGGTAAGACCATGAGAAGCTTGTCTTGTTTTGACAACATCTCATTTATAAATTTTGGTAGGACTAAACTTTCCCAAAAAAGCTCCATATAAAGCCTACCACATATATGTTAAGAGAGGAAAAGGAGTAGAATATATAGGCTTGAGAGACAAGATGAGATGAGAGTTCATGAGCAATATGCAAGGTGATTTAAATTTGTGAACTTGGTTTAGCTCTTTTCCATCTCGTTCTTTATTTTCAAAAGTTCTGAGATCTATTTAAACTTTGGGAGCATGTTAATACTTGTGGGATAGGCTTAATTAAGAATCTACCCTCCGTGGAGATGAAGGCTAGTACATTATGGAACTTTAACGAATTAAAATTTCGGGAGCATTATGTTTTCTCATGTATGATCAAGTGCAAGGTTTAAACATTGATGGGCAACAATGATATCCATCGAAGGCTCACTCGAGGACGAGCGAGATTTAAGCATGGGGGAGATGTTGATGGTGAAAATCCGTCAACCTAGCCATGAGTTTACCTTCGGTGTTGGCATAAGTTTTATACCTTATCCATTGGTACTAACCCCTGTGGTATAACAAGTTCACTTGTGCATGTCGGTTTTGGAGTTTAGTGTTTATACAGGGTATTAGCGTTGAAAGCAAGATTTTCGGGATAAGTTCATCAAGCACCTTATGACAAGACCTTGAAGCCCGTACAAGTCATGCAATGAAGCAAACTTAACTCCAAGAAGTCAGGGACTTGATCCGAGAAGATGACAAACTCCGAGGACCTAACCAGAAAAGTGCTGAATCTTGCAAGACAAGGAGCTATGTCCAATTCGGAGAGAAACTAACGGCAAGGGCCTACATGAAGAAGGGGGAAGCATCTAGAAGACACGGGAACCGACATCAAGCAAAGGAGGCCACGGGCTGGGCCTGGATGCGCCCAGGCCGGCCGGCCCGGCCGGCGGCCCCGCCCGATCCGGGGCCCGTTTTCCCCCTCCTTTGCCCTAGCCGCCATTCGGGCTATTTATAGCCCCGGGGTCGAGAGCCACGCATCATCCAATTCGCCATCGGCCGCCGAGGACCAGAGAAGAGAGGGACACCATCCCGGAGAGGAGAGGGTCGAGCTAGTTGACTAGGGTCTCCCTAGCCGGCGTGGGAACCTTGCACGGAAGACCACGTCGGAGTTCCCGAAGCTAGAAGCAAGATCAAGGAAGGATCCTAGTGGTGATCTTGTGTATGTATCATTGTCATAGTTGAATTATCAAGTTGAATCTATTCCTAGCGATCAAGTGTTTCTTTGAAGATTTCGTTTCGATCAGTTTGCTTATTCTAAATCTATTCTCGAGATAGATTACCTAGGGTGTTATTGTAGCTACGGTGTCTAGAGGTACACGCCGGATCTTCCGATAGAATCTCGACTTGTCTTTTGACTCGCCCTAAGCTACCCGCATGAGTAGGGATACGTTGTGACAAAACGGGGGTTCCGAAAGACGGATGTTTTCGGATTCGGAGGGGAAACCACGATTTAAAGAGGCTTCTTATAAGATTCAATTTGCTACTTCTTCTCTTGCTTGGAACTTCACCAAAAGGTTTAACCCGATCTCTCTAGATCGGTTTATCTACCCAATCTTTTTTTGTTATCTCCGGTCTTTAGTAGATTAGATTAGTTTTGCATTCTTCATCTAGATGCATTAGGGTTTCTCTTTTACCGAAGATTGAAGTTACTTGGCTTTACTAGATCATCTTTTGCGTCACACATTTGTTCCACGGATTCGATACCTTGGGTTCACCACTCGAGGGAAGAAGGGTCCGCTTGCAAGTCTAAACGAACTTTGATACAACTATTAACCGTCAACAATCATCTTGAGATTGAACTTCACCCATGTCCTCTACTTGATCTTGAGTGTCTTGTGAGATAGGAGGTGGTTCTGGTGAGGAAGATGTACTATCTTGTCTTGTGGGTGATGTAGGTGGTTGCCTTGGTGGATCATTATCATTATCATCATCGGAGGATGAGTCTTCAAGAATGGAGTGAGGGTCATCATCCTCCCTTGGCTTGATGTCACCAATGGCCCTCTTCTTCATTGCTTCTCGAAGAGGTTCTTTTCCTACATCATCACAACAAAAACCATCTCCTTGGAGCCATTAGATTCATCAAACTCCACATCACATGTTTCTTCAATCACTCGAGTAGAGTTATTGAATACTCTATATGCTTTGGAGTTAGATGCATAACCAACAAATATGCCCTCATCTACTCTACTCTCAAACTTCCCTAGATGCTTCCTCTTCTTGAATATGAAACACTTACAACCAAACACCGGAAGTAAGAGATGTTGGGCTTTCTCCCAATGAGTAGCTCATATGGTGTCTTCATCATGAGTCGGTGGAGATACACTCTATTTGAAGCGTGACATGCCGTGTTGATAGCTTCCGCCCAAAACCTTTGCAAGACTCCATAGTCATCCAACATAGCTCTAGCAAGAGTGATGAGTGTCTTGTTCTTCCTCTCAACCACACCATTTTGTTGGGGTGTATAGGTTGAGGAGAATTCATGCTTGATGCCTTCACCATCACAATACTCTTCCACCTTTGTGTTGCGGAATTCTGACCCATTGTCACTCCTAATCTTCACCATGGATGACCCAAATTCATTTTGGGCTCTAGTAGCGAACTTCTTGAAGATGTCAAATGTCTTGCCCTTGTCCTCCAAAAAGAAAGTCCAAGTATAGCGTGAGAAATCATCAACAATGACAAGACAATAGAGATTACCACCAAGACTTTTGTATGTAGTTGGTTCGAAGAGGTCCATGTGAATGAGCTCCAATGGTCTTGTGGTAGATACATAAGCCTTCATAGGATGATGACTTGCAACTTGCTTGCCGGCTTGACATGCACTACACAACTTGTCCTTCTCGAATGTAACATCCTTCACACCAAGGACCATGCCTTTCTTGAAAGCTTTCTTGAGTTGGCTCATGCCAATGTGTGCAATGCGACGATGCCATAGCCAACCCTTGGATGTAGTGGAGATGAGGCAAGTAGTCAAGTTTGCTTCACGGGATGTAAAATCTACAAGATAAAGATTACCATAGCGGAATCCCTTGAAAACAACTTCATTAGTTTTCATGTTAGTAACTGTGACCCCTTCATCATCAAATGTGCATGAAAGACCAAGGTCACAAAATTGTGCAATGGAAATCAAGTTATAACTACAAGAATCCACAAAGAGAACATTGGAAAGGGATAAGTCATTTGTTAGAGAGATTTCACCCAATCCGGAGATCCTTCCTTTAGAGTTATCACCAAATGAAACTTGTTCATGATCTCCCGCATCATCCACTAGTGAGGTGAACATTTTTACTTGGCCGGTCATGCGTTGAGTGCAACCACTATCAAGTTTCCAATGACTTCCTCCGGCCTTGTAGTTCACCTACACACAAGAAATTAGCATTGAGATTTAGGAACCCAAGCTAGTTTGGGCCCTTTGATGCGAGTGACAAGAGCTTTAGGAATCCACAAGCCTCTAGGTGGCTTGACTTTTGGTTTGGCCCCAATGAACTTGATTGCCACTTTGCCATTGTTCTTCTTCATCAACAAGAAGTGGCTGTCATTGTACATGGACTTGTAGTTGCTAAGCAAGGTGGGCAAGGGGCGAGTAGGTGTTGGGCACTCCCTTGTGTGATGACCGGTGACCTTGCAATGTTAACAATAAGATCCAACTTCATTGATGAAACACCCATATAGCTCCTTTGACCTAGGAGTTTCCCTGATGGGATTAGGGAAACCACGAAGCCCCTTTGTCCCATAGTCTCTTGCATTGTAGTAGAAGATCTCCTTGTGCAACTCCTCACCCTTGGCCAAAGTCTTTACACAAGATCTTAAGCTTCTCACTTCTTCTTCAAGAGATTTCACCCTATCATGGTTAGTCTTGGAGGAAGATGCAATATTTTCAACATTAAGCAAGACCTTAGGTTTTTCAATTAGATCATCACATGAGGTGGAGGCATTGACTTTAGTGACTTCTCTAGCATTTGCATGCCCACTAGAACCAATGTCCTCACTAGCAAGCTCAAGTTCTTGATATTTCATTTCTAAGAGCACATGTTCTTTCTTGAGCTTCATATGACTTGGCTCAAGAGACTTGTTAAGCACGGTTATGTCGTCATGCTTGACGATTAGCTCATTGTGCTTATCAAGTAACTTGTTGTGGTCATCTCTAAGTGACTTGTTAGACACTACCAAGCATCATGCTCTTTGCGAAGGTCATTGCGCTTCACAAGCAACTCATCATATGAAAGCTTAAGTTTCTCATGAGTCTCATCAAGAGCTTTGAGCTTACTCTTTTGTTTCTTTATCATGGAGGTGTATTCATCAAGAAGATCTTTAAGAGCAAGAGGTGAGAGATCATCATCACTAGATGACCCACTACAATCACTATCGCTCACCTTGGAGTGCTTTGCCATGAAGCACATAGGTGGAGGTGGAAGTGGAGGCTCATCATCCATGATAGTAATTTCAGCGATCTTCTTGTTCTTGTCCTCTTCACTTTCACTTGATTCACTTGAAGTCTCACCCCCGGTCACCCATTCATTGACCAAGAGAGAACGATGTTCACCCTTCTTCTTGTGGTAGGGTTTGCTTGATGACTTTTTCTTGGATGAGTTCTTCTTATAGTACTTGGCATCCTTGTCATCTTCGTCATTCTTCTTGCTTGAGTTTGACAGTCGCTTGTCGGGCTTGGGGCAATCATATGAGAGATGATCATAGCTACCACAATTGTAGCACTTCCGATTGCTTCCCTCACCACTTCTTGATGATCGGAACTTTTGCTTCTTAGGATCATAGTTGTAGCCCTTCTTGCCAATCTTGGAGAGCATTCTTGTGGTCTTCCTCATGAGAAGAGCAAGCTTAGCATCATCGCTCTCCGCTTCACTTGAGTCACTTGGATCATCACTTTCAGTTGAGGAAGAAGGAGCTTTTTCCTTGATCTTCTTGGACTTCCCCTTTTCACTTGCCTTGAGTGCCAGATCTTTCTTGGCGCTTGAGTGTGAGGTAGATGATTCCATATCTTCCATCATGAACATCTCGTGGGAGAGGATCTTGCTCACAACCTCGGTGATGGTGAGGGTGGTGAAGTCCTTCTCAAAGAGAAGTGCCTTGACAATGTTGTATCTTGGCTTAGGGAGCGTTTCAAGGATTTTCCGGATGATTTCCTGCTCGGAAAGGTTAGCAACATCGAGAGAATTGATACTTTGAATAAGCACCCCCATCCTAGAATACATTTGCTCTACCCCTCATAATCCTTCATTTTGAACTCATTGAGTTCCAACTTGAGCAACTCATATTTTTCCTCACAGATCTTTTTGTTACCCACATGGATTTCTTTGAAATCCATCCACACCTCATGAGCGGTGGGCAAAGCAAAGACCCGATCAAACAACTCCTCATCTAGTGCCTCAAAGATGTGATTCCTAGCACGTGCATTCCACTTAGCCTCACTCTCGGTGGGAACCGAAGGCAACGGATACATGGTAGTGCGCCACGCATCATGATGTTGAGCTTGAAGATAGCTAGCCATTCTATGCACCCAAAAGGTGAAGCGCTTCTCCGCCAACCTTGGGGGGCTATTGCCGCTTCCCTTCCCCATCTCCCTAGGCGGTTAAGCCAAGAAAAAGGGAGCCAAGCTCTGGTACCACTTGAAGGATCTAGTCACATAGAAGGGGGGGTTGAATATGGGACTTGTTTTCAAGCTCTAATGGAAAAACAAAATCATTAACCTATCAACTAGTGTTGCCCATACTAAAAAAGTTCTTCCCTACTACTAGAGCACACTATCATAAGTTTCCTTAGCAAATATCACACTAGGAAGCAATATGACAACCTAGGCAAGATATGAAGCACACAAGCGAAACAAGCTAGAACAAAGAGAGAGAAACTTGAGAGCGGAAAAAGAGTGCTGAAAGTAAGTGCTAGAAGTAAACAAGAGGGACAAGAGGCGACCGGATTTTTTCCCGTGGTATCGAGAAGTTGACGCTTCCCCCTAGTCCACCTTGGAGTACTCACTTAGAGTATCGCTCCCCCTTGAGTCACTAAGACACAAGTGCTCACTAAGAGTACCCGTTCTCCATCTCCGGAATGGTGGGTCTCTAACTGTGTACACCAAGCTTGTCTTGAGGCTCCCACAATCTCCAAGAGCTCACCAAGAACCCCAAGTCACCTAGACTGTCTAGGAGCCGTCAAACTCCAAGAGTAACAAGCCTACACACCTTCACTTGACCTGAGCACTCAGCTAAGCCATGGATGCACCTTGAAACTCTTGCTCAGTAAGAAAGAACACCTCAATAAAGAGGAAGAGAAATCCCAATAGGCAAGAACACACTCTCCTTCTCTCATAGGCTGCAATAGATCTTCAGAGTGGCAAAGGCCTAGCAAAGGAGGCTAGTTGTTGGAAAAGTCCCCCGAAAAAGTTGTACGCGTCGGATGAACCGATGGTGCCCCCCCCCTGCGAGCGTCGGATCATCCGGTGTCTCACAGCGCCCAATATAGCCGTTGAACCAAGAAACCCAGACAATGCACCGACGCTATACACCGACGCCCCGTCGGATCATCCGTGCTTGAAGGCACCACACTCGGGCGATCTGTATGATTTGAAACACACCATCGGATGAACCGCGAGTATACCATTCAAGCGTCGGTTCATCCGGTCTTTGAAGCGAAGTTTTGGCGCGTCTCTGTTGAATTTAAATGCAACCGTCGGATGAACCGATGGTCAAGGCGTCGGATCGTCTGATGCTTGAGCACATACTCTTGACCAGAACTGTAGCCAAACCCTAGGGCGTCGGATGAACCGATGCCTGTACCGTCAGTTCATCCGACGGTCCATTTTGAATCAGTTGGCTGCAGAACTCATCCGACGCGTGTTAAATATAGGGCATCGGATCATCCGACGCTATGAAATTGATTTCAACTCATCCAATTCAGCGCCGTTGAGTTTTCTGTCGATTCTTTTGCTTCAACCTTGCTTCCATGAACTCCCTGAGCTAGATTGCATCCAAGGAACTTGAGTGTGCATATTTTATTGCTTTTGGAGTGCATGGTCAAGCTACTAGTGTACGAACCGCTCTTAATAGTATGGTCGAAACTACAAACTAGCAACCCAAGTGTCCTTCATCTCCTTTGCGACACTTGGAACTAACAAAGTCCTTAGCCTTGCAGTATTCGACCAAATTGAGCCCATTAAATAAATTGAGGGGTCTCATTCCATTCAATACTCGTGACAATAACCCAATTAGAAAGCCGCTTCAAAACAAAGGTTAGTCACAAGCATATGGTTGTCATTTATTACCGAAACACACCCTTACCAAAGGTGCGAAAGGGCCTAGATCGCTACAAAGGATTGCCAAGCGAGACTACAACAAGCGATTACTCCAATAATATGGTGAGAGCAACCACTTTTGTTTATCATAGTTTGCTTTAATTTAGTAGATACCAATACCATTATGTGATGAATTACGTACCTTCCGCACGTGAAACCGTGACATTAATAAGAACTGTGGATGCACAGCAATAGAATATCTAGTACCAACTGTCTTCAGTGGCACATATAGCTATAAAAAGGAAAACATTTCCACCGGTACTTAGGGGGCAATATGTATACGTAGGTAGTGTATGCTGGCTGTCTATGTGATAATCTCTATTTGATTCCTGCAGATCAACGAATGGCCAGCACATCAGCATGGTGTAGACTAGAAAAAGATGAGTGAAGGATGAGGGAAGAAAATGGAGCTGGGAAGCTGTGTGCATCCATGGTGTGTGATGGGAATGGTAGGCAAAAGGAAAGAAGACATCGGATCTTCTAGAGGAAAATGAGTCTGAGACTTATATGTGCTTAATATATAGCAGCCAGGTTCTACATCCACAATAAGAGACTGAGTCAAGTTTTTTAAGTGGTTAATAAGTAATCAAGCATCGGTAATATGTGACAAAATTTGTAGATGTCTGACTGTAAGAGCCTGAGACATCGTCGATCTCTAATAAAGCATTTTTCTATTTGCTATTGGATTATTTAATATGTGACAAAATATGTAGATGGCTGACTGGTGGATTAACAGAGAATAAGAAAGAAACATTTGCTCCATCAAGCTCGTTATGGACCCTTTTTATTGGATAAAGCTCGTTATGGTCTGCGCATGTGTAAAAAAAAGATAAACTAGTTTTTTGTGAAAGAACAGAAAAGATATGCAACAGTGGGCATTAATGTAACTTGATCAATTATATAGTACATACAGGCTGGAGGATCTTCTGCACATAAACATTTGGGGAGGACTCTCCTTGGTGTCAACATTCTTATGTTACCTCAATTCGTCTCTTTTAATTTTGTACATTAACTTTGTACAGTTCCATGGTCACAATAAGATTGCAGGGCTATATTTATGACATTAAGCTATATATTCATAAGGCAGGAATACACTAATCATACAAATGCCAATATATTTATATATGTCTCTTTTAATTTTTTGTATGGTCCTTGATCTACCAACACACCGCACATTTTCAGCTATTTGGTGTAGAAGCAAAGCTGCAAAACTATGGATCGATAATTGACCCATGCATAATGCCAGAGTTAAGTTACTTCATGCTACAAATACTTGCAGAGAGCTCAATGAACTACATAGTTAATTAATTCCTCGTGTTTTTTGGACCAAGGACTATCTTCTGAAAGGTATGTTCACAGTCTACAAGTTAAAATTGTCCTTGCAACTATATCCGATGGATCAAGTTTATGAGCGCATGGTGGGAGGCTTGCCATCGTCTGATCCCGCCTGTTGCTCCCTTTCACCGTACCCCAACCAAAAAAGCAAAACGTAAAAAGAACAGAAAAATTTATGTAAATAATTAGAAATAAATGTTTTTGACAAAATGGTGGAAAATAACTGCGTGCAAATACTCTATTTTCCTACAGAGATCTAACATGTCCAACGTTTAGGCCTCATTTGATTGCCCGTATAAAAGGTACAACTATACATATAAGTAGCAGATATATAGACATATCCAATTTCCATTTCCAGAAAGTAGAAATATTGAACAAAATACGTTCTGATACCTCTGAAATGAAACAGTTAAAACTGAAGTTTTTTAAGTACCACAGACTACGCAAAACCAGTCAAAATAATTATGTTGATGTTTTGGCACCATTGCCCCATGACAGGGCCACTGATAGTTCATTTCATAATTATATTGTTGTAGCGAACATGGCCCCTTTTGCCATTTGTTGGAGTTGATTTTGGTGATTCATGGTAACACAAGTAATGGGACTAACCACATTGTCTAGCATGTCTTTGTAGGCATCTCTATGTCCCATGGATGTTATCACATGTTAACATACCATGCCCAAGCTAACATGTCAAACCACAAGTTAACATACCATGGACATGTTAGGTTACTTATAGCAAAATTGAGGACTTAGTATATATTTTGAGGCTATAAGTAATGGCATGTTAAGTATGTTAAGTATGTTAAGTTGAAGCAAAGATCCAAGTCGAAGACGCGAAGAAAAGGAAGGAAACTGATACCGTCGGATGAACCGACGGTACCTAGATAGCAAGCATCGGTGCAATCGTCGGACGAGTTGGTACACTGGGTAAAACCCTAGGCACTGCCGGATGAACCGACGGTCGAATTTTTAGTAATGTCGGATGAGTTGCAGAGGAAGAGCAGTGAAGACAGTAGCACCGGATGATCCGACAGTCTGAGTGAGGACACCGTCGGTCTATCCGACGCTCAGTTTGAATCAAGACAGAGACGCGCCAAGACGAAGCCTTCAGCACCGGATGATCCGACGCCTTGGTCAAGGGGAAGCGTCGGTCTATCCGACGGTCTTGTTAAAGCTAACATAGACGACTTGGTCGCGGGTCTTCAACACCGGATGACCCGACGCACCGTCGGTGTATAGCGTCGGAGCAGTTGTTTCAGAGAATCTCAACGGCTATGTGACGTGGGAAGGGCACCGGATGAACCGACACCTTGGAAAATCTAGCATCGGTTCGTCCGACGCTACCTTTTTCAGTGGTCGTTAGCCAACGGCTCTTTGGATGCCTTGGGCTATTTATACCCCCTCCACTCACCCATTTGAGGTAGCTGGATTGTGTGGAAGTGCAGAGGAGTGCAAGACACCTAGAAGATCATATCCAATACATCCAAGTGCTTAATTTCTCATCCTTAGACTTGCATATGCTTTGTGTATGTGCTTAGTTCTAGGCTTAGCTTAGAGCTGAGTGAGTGCAAAGTTGTACAACCTTGTGAGATGATTTTTGAGTGAATCAAGTTGTACAAGGTTAGACGGAAGCCTTGGGGCCTAAGTGGCTCACCGGCAATCGTTATCGACCCTCCGGCTTGGTGTGGAGAGGCGAGGACACTTTGTGCGGGGGACGTGGAGACCCCCTTCCTAAGTGGAGAAGCTCCTTAGTGGAGGCGGCATCAAGGTGACCAAGGGAGCTTGGCAAGTGCCTAAGTGGCTAGCCTTTGTGGCGAGTCAAGTGGTGCTCTTGGGAGAGACTTGGTGACCGGGAAGCAATACTCTTGTGTGAGTGCTTCAACAACGTGGACTAGGGGTGGCTTAGTGCCTACCGATACCACGGGATAAATCGCGTGTCAAGAGTTTGCTTCCTCTCATCCCCTTTACGTTTCCGCATTTACTCTATTGCAATCTTTGTTTGCCTCTACTTTCCTAGAGTAGTATCATGCTAGGATTGGCTATAGGTTGCAAACCTTCTTTTGGGATGGGAGTTTCACACTAGAACAACCGTAGTTGCACATATAGATAGTATGTTCTAGTTTACTTTTGTGTAAGATTTAGTGAGCCATAGGTTAAGGTTTTAAGTTGCCTAATTCACCCCCTCCCCTCTTAGGCTAACAAGCATCCGATTCCTTACAATTGTTGATGGTTCATTTCATTTACGTACATATTTTAATTTACAGGCACACGAAAACTGTTGGCAAATGCCTTTTTTATTGATCAGATGTTCACGGAGAACAGCACATGTGATCACAGAAGATGTAGACCTTGAAAGTACGGGCGAGTATAGCTTCCTAGAGGGTTCATTAGTACGTTTTTCTTTGTAAGACAGCTAGGATAGGACGTGCCATTACAATAAGTTATATATTTACGACTAGCAGGCTGCCTTAAACAGTCCAGGATAATTGAATTTGTGATGAAAAACATAGAATTTGTACCGTGGTTATTTAATATTCTGTTTTCATTATTCTCATTGGCAGTTGATGTACCAATTATTCTCATTGGCATATGCAAAGTTATAGCTAACTGGTGCATATAGACTAGTGAATTAGTGCATGTAGCAACAAAAGAAATTCATCTACCATCACTTTTCATTGCCATCCATTTTGTTTTTAAAACCAGGCAGAATAAGTGTGGCCAGGCCGGCTATACATGCATTACCATCTCATGAAACCCGAGGGAAGTGGGCATCATCAACGGAGTGCCACACAGCATGTCCGCCATGGTTTCTTGCATCCATGAGAATGGGAGGCAAAAGGGAACTGTCCGCCATGGTTTCTTGCATCCATGAGAATGGGAGGCAAAAGGGAACTGTGTCCTACAAGGACTAGATACCAGAGTGAAACACATGCTGGGCAGGCTACCAAGATACCTGGGGGCTCGGTCTGCCACTAGTACACCGAATGCCGAGTGGTGATCTCTTGGGTTTTCAAGCATACCAGTGCCATGGTGAGGCCGGAAGGAAATTAAAGGCTCTCCGGTTACTTTGGTTCCCTTGGCAAATTGGATATGCTTGATAGGTCTCCATCCACGTCGTTGAGTGCAGGGTCACGACATCCTCTATCTCCTGATGGGCATGCACATCCAATTTGAAATTTTAATCTATGACTTCCACTACTTTGTATGAATATAATTAAACTAGAACATTCTTAACCAAGTATCTTAAGGTAGCAATAGGTACTTATCCAAGATAGATCCGCGATGTACTAAAAATTCCACCATCGAATCATCAGTGCTTTACTCAACTAAAGTTGATTTCACCGTTGTATCAATTTCTCCGACACCTACTCGGTTGCATGCTCTAGTGGACCATCAGAACATCCAATGGTACTGATTTTTCAATGTTGAACCACACTTGCACATGATTTGATTTGCATACTTGGGACCTAGAAAATCTACAAGGTACAAGCTTAATGAACAACTGCACATAATGATTATGTTGTTTTGTACATTCGGTTCTTCACAAATCTACAAGGTACATGCTTAGGAAATCTACAATTTCTTTTGTTGAAATGCAATATTTCACCAGTACCCCAGAAACGAAGTTGTTTTAAAAATGCGATGTCGGAAATCTCTGGCACAGAACTGGTCTTCTGCTTCTGGTTAACGACGTGAGCAAGCTTCTCCGGATTGGTGCTTTGGTGATGGTGGCTTCTGTGAGAGTTCTTTCGTTTTAATTTCCTTTGTCTATGTTTTCTTTTTCGTTGTTTGATGGACCCCAAAAAAAGTTAGAGTAGAGAAGAAGGGATGTCTCTGTGCATGGCAGTGGTGTACGGTGGCTCGTGTGGATGTCCCAATCTGACCTAGCAGAGGTTTTTGGAGGTTGGGGTCGATGTCCATTTCAACCGAGTGTCTTGTAGAGGAGAGTTGTGAGGTCTGTGTCGATGTCAGAATCCGACCGACTTGAGTTGTGAAGTGAAGATGAGTTCAGTGCGCGTTGATGACCCAATCAAACCCACCAGTGTACTTTTTTCGTGGTTTTTCCTCACATGGTCATAATCTTGTATTTGTTTTCCACTATGTCAATGAAACGGAATCCTAGCTAGAGTGTTGTTCTTTCAAAAAAAAAACTTGAGTCACCTCGTGCTGCAAATACCTCCAGCGACCTCAATAATGGAGTGTCATACCTTGTTTAAGTCCTCATTATTTTTGACCAACCACCTTCTGTCATGCATATTGACAGTAATGATGTTCAGATCTTCCAACCATCATGAGTTTCTTTATCGACTACCTTGGGCACAACATAAGGCATTAAGAACTTTTAGTGTATAGCAACAGAGAATATCTCGTATCAACAGTGTTCACTAGCAATTTTCCCCTATATATATAGCGTTCTCCTTGCAGCGAATAGTAGTAAGAGGAGAGTGATCATACGAAGGGCTGAGCAATATTGAGACTGCTACTGATTGGTTAGGAATACGAGGCGAAAGGGAAATGAACAACAAATGGATAGAACTAAAAGGTGGGTTGCTTGGGCAATCTAGGTTGCAATAATTAAACTCTCTCTTCATTTGTAGAGATATGTTTTTCTGGAAAATGAAGAAGCAAAAGACAGGCATGTCGAAAAGGAATCGATACTGCATGAATGGAATGGTAGTGATACAACTCAGTTGCAACTGTCCGATGGCACAGAGCTGCGAGCCTGCGACTATCACTACAAATGAACACCCCCTCTTGCTATAAGTCCAAATATGTGTTGCTAAAGTCTATAGTCTATACCAACGCATGTTGTATCCATTGCTAGTAGTGGTGTTGCTAGGGTCTATAGCTACACATACATATGCGTTGGTAAGTGGTGTGTTTAAGTGTTGCAAGACTGCAACGCATATATCTTGAGGTCAACAACACATACATGTGTTGCAATCCTAATATTTATTCAACATGCCAAGATATTTTTGCCATTTCATATTCTGCCTTTTCAATGTCCACTGGACCAATTACAGTCAAGTAATTATATGCATCTTTTTCATCCATCAACAATAACCACAAGCACCAAGATAAAGGTGAAGAAACTATATATCCCCATTGAATAAATTATTCTGTACAAGGGTGAGGAAATGATACAATGTGATTGTTTACAACTGATTCAGTAAATACAATTGTACTAGATCCAAACGAAAGTGCCATGGCATCTAATGTGATAACCTTTTCTTGTGAGAACATGTACTTCATCTTGCAATCATCTCAACATCCAGAGCATCTTTATTTGTCCTAGAGTAAAATATCATGTACTTCATCTTGCAATCATCTCAACATCCAGAGCATCTTTATTTGTCCTGCAGTAAAATATTTGTACTTTTATATGTACTATGGAAAACTAAAACATGTTAGTTGCAGGTCGCTCATTTTACAAATTTGATCTATCAACAAAAAAAACTTAAAAATTATATCAGATGCAGCACATATGTCGACCGTATAAAAACAACAATACAGAGATGATTAATGTGCATAGAAAAATTGTGGAGGTGGTCACCAGTAACAGAAGGAAAATGGTGTGGCATATGTCCAATGCATATCAGTAATACAAGAGGAAATGCTAAAATATATCCATTACCTCACCAGCAGCAAAAAAAAGTCAGGTTATACTTTACAATTCATAAACTAAGTCATTCCAGCATGCAAATTGACCATACAGACAGAGTGTTTATATGCAGCGAGAGAGCATACCAACAAATATACCTGTCTTCAAACAGCTCTTGTGAAAAAACTTCAACCAAATCCTTAGAACTCCGCAACAATCCTAACATAAAGAAACTGAACTAAATTAGGACTAAATCTTCACTACAGTAAGACAGTGGCTATGCTTGTGAACAATTATACTACACTAAAATCATGAGTGATATTCACATATAATGGCATATTCATAGAATATGACATCAGAGGTTATAGCAAAGTTCCTTGGTTACTCAGGTTTGGAGAACATATGCAGAAAGTGTACAGCCATCTGATTGGACAACAGAAATAAGATAGAAAATTAGTGCTGTTATTACTACTAAAAAAGATTGGAATTATTATGTCAAATGAAACTACTATACCATAGTGGTAGCTCTATCTCTTAGAAACACTTGAAATGTGATATCTATCACAATTTCAGTGAGTTCAGACCAAGGAAACTCATGCAAATTTCGTCCTGACTGCAGATTTTAGATGTATTGCAAGATAAGATATCAATTTTAATCATCTCCACTATATGGTACAGAGACTATTAGTGGATAATAAACTTTATATCATGAGATGCATTTTATCAAACACGTGGTGGGTTGATTACAGAATATAGTCCAAATGCATGGATCAACAGATAATAAACTTTATATCATAAAATGCAATTTATCAAACACATGGTGGGTTGGTTACAAAATATAGTCCAAATGTATGGATCAACAGCATATCTGTAGTTTAACTTTAATAGACGAAAGCCGGGTTCATTCCCCAGCCGCACATCACGCCACGTCACCTGCAAAATCTCGGCCGTCGGATCTGGATCGAACGGCTCTAAAGACTCCCTAGGTCCCTTACAATAGCACTCTTCACGTACTGTTCACATACTGTTCATAATGGTAACAGCTAAACGCACACGATAAATGTACTCCAGCAAATCGTAGACCATTGGATCTCGATCCAACGGCTCGAGCCACTCCTCACGTCGCTATCTTGACACTGATTACGCACTGTACCAAAAAAATACTACATGTCCGCAAGAAACATAAAAAAGCTCTTTCCCTATATACAAAATTTGCAAACAAAACTAAAACTACTCTAAAATCTACCCGAATATTTTTCCCCTCTACTTCATCATCCAAATTATAATGAAATTCCCACCTATCAATAAACTAAAAAAAGAATTTCCTCTACAAATCTTCTACTTCATCAACCAAATTATAATGAAATTACCACGTATCAAAAAATAAAAAACAAGGATTTGGTCTATCTGTTCACGCACTTTTCACGTACTGTTCAAAATGGTAACAGCTAAATGCACACGATAAACGTACTCCAGCAAATCTTCGACCATTGGATCTCAATCCAACGGCTTGAGCCACTCCTCACTTCGCTATCTTGACACTGATTGTGCACTGTTAAAAAAAACTGCATGTCCGCAAGAAGCATAAAAAAAGTTCTTTCCCTATAGACAAAATTTGCAAACAAAACTAAAACTACTAAAACTACTCTAAAATCTACCCGAATATTTTTCCCCTCTACTTCATCATCCAAATTATAATGAAATTCCCACCTATCAAAAAAATAAAAAACAAGGATTTCTTCTACAAATACTTTACCATACTACAATAATTTAAAAGGCTCCACATGATACACAAACAGAAAAGTTACAATATATTTTTCCAATACACATCGGGGTCGCACCTACTATCATCGCTACAATACACCATTGCCTTTAAAAAAATTAAACAACCAATAGTTCGTCGCAACAAAAACGCATAATCAAACCGTCTCAAAATGGTAAACACCCTTCCTAGTAAAACATTAACCAACAATTGATCCAAGCTTGTACATAACTGGTCCAACCCTGAGAGACCGCACGACAACGCCGCGCGTTGTTTCTAGTATGACCTGAATCTAGGATCTGGTATAATGAACATTTAGCTGTGGTGATTCACATAAAAATATGAATAGGAAGACACTATTATACAAATTTACCTTACTCTTACTGACATTAAATCGAATACCTTGGCAATGCTAATCCAGGAACATCATAAGGTTCCTTTTCCGAACTGTAACAGAAGCCTGTCAGATTCGTCCAGCAAGTTCAATGGTACACAATAAAAAATATACCTGACAAACAAATCACTGCGCACAAATGATGTACCTATCCATTCACGGATCCGCTAACATGGCAAAGAGTAGTAGGAGATGAAACCATACCTCGGTCAGTTGCAGAATGGTGGGGACCTGCATCACCCTGCCGGCGCACACCACTAGGATGAGGTGCTTGAGGATTGGAACGGGACTGTGCTTGTGTGACGGCAGAGGGCACTCCATGAGGGCAGCAGTTCCAGGTCCCACCAATGCATTCCTTCCGGATCCTCGGAGTCGTCTTTGACGGAGAAGGAGGGAACTAGGAGGAGTTGGTAGATGGGGCTTCTACTAGATGGATTGTACCGATGAGTATGCCACGGCGGCGACGCCCCTGCCGATCGAAATCGAGAAGGGGGAAGAAGGCTTGATAGCAGATGGGGAACAGTTAGTTTCTAGTCGATAGAAGGGAAGGGCCGTAGGGGACGAGCTGACGAGGGAGGTTATAGTCATGGGCGCCTAGGGGGCGCCATCGTGGGTGGGTTGGCCAGCAACACATATTGAATCTGTTGCAAGTCATGTGTGGCAACACTGGGTTTTTGTTGTAGTGTATGGTCTCATTCCGAGCAACAAGTGAACGAGTACCTTGCAATGGTACGGTCACTGGTAGGGACAGGGGCTTTAGTCCTGGTTGGAGAGGGGTATAGGTCTCTCAAGTCCAACCGGTACTAAAGTTCAGAGACAAAAGCCCCCCTAGTCCCGGTTGAACCAACCGGGACTAAAGGCTCCTTTAGTCCTGGGTGGTATTAAGAACCGGGACTAAAGGGGGGCACGCCAGCACCTACGCCTAGCCCCTTTAGTCAACCGAGACTAAAGGGTCCCGTTTCTCTTTTTTTTGGTTTTTGATTTGAGCGTATATTCTAATTGTTGTCTAACCCGTATATGCACATATACGTATTTGAACATGTATATAGGTATATACCTGTATATATATACCATATACGCAGTTAGACTAATACATAAACTTACATAAACTTTGAAATATACACATCAAAATAGATATTATTTATACATCAAAATATTGTTCACTTTAAATTTCTAGTCTCTATTAGATTTTTTGGATGCATCATAATGATGTTTTCATGTTGGCAGAACCACCTCCTAATGGATGAATCCCAACAGACTTTCTTGAACTACGGAAAGACGATCCTTCTGAATGACCTCGTCCTTAACCATATCCATCTGTATAATGTGCAAATATGTTAATATATTACAACCAACCATTAAATATCGAAGCATCTGTATAATGTTCAAATATGTTAATATATTAAGAAATGATGTATTATTAATAGGTTTATTTAATTAACTTACATCATAATTTCCGGACTTTGCACTTGCCAAAGATCGTATGTGCTCATAGACATAATATCCACATAAATTATTTCCTTGTTACTGTCTCAAACACTAAAGTGGATAGGAGAAAATGTTATGAAATATAAGTGTGATAAATTTAAATTTTCTCAAAACTGAAGTTGTTATTTGGATTATGTACCGGGTAATCATTATAGAATGTAATTGTTGGGTTAAATTCACCTTCTTTCTCTGCAATGAATTTTTGTCAAGCTCTGAGGAAAATTAATAAGAGATAATGTGTTAGTAAAAGCATATCTTGAAACAAATATTGAAGGTTTTGGTAACTTGCAAGTGAAATAATATATATAAATAAATAATTATATTAATAAATAAATATTGCATTTAAAAGAATATCTTAGGTAGAATTATTACACTTGAAACATATCTTGAAGGTTTTGGTAACTTGCGGGGTTTTTTCTCAATGAATCCCACACCATGACACTGCTATTGTCGACTTGAATGATCATAAGAATCCAGTGGAAACTGTACATACATGGTCATAATAGTTATACAAATTAGAACTAAATAGAATTAGCAAAGACAATTAGATGAGAATTGCACATACTCGCAGCTGTAAGGTAGTAGTATGAGATCCTTGTCATGAAACTTAGACAAGGTCCTATAGATTGTCGCGATTGTTGTGTCTGGTTGACACTTGACCTCAAACTCGTTGACTTTTGATGGGTCCATGAAACCAATACTGGCAATATTCTTTTTTTGCATCTCATGTTTTTGTAGGCTACCAAAAAGGAAATACAAATTTTATTAGTAAATCCACATATGTAATAATTTAATTAATAAACATAAAAAAGACACCACTTACAGACACCAAGCGACGATAGGATCGGTATTCAGGGCGTCTTGATGGTAAACTTCATAAATATCTTTGAAATCCATCCAGACCACCATGTTGCCTTTAGTGGCAAAATCACCGGGTGTATGCCTTTCGGTGATTGCCGCATGTACCACTCATGAAATTTGTACATCTTAGGTGAGAGCTTAAGTACTAGTTCTGGACTGACAAGAGGTTTTCCTAGCTAAAAGGGCCATCTATACTTGAAACTTGGATCCCGGGGTGATTCTTCATGGCCGAGTGCAACACCTAAAGGCATCCTTGTTTCTTCCATGAAACCAAGGAGCTTCACTACTTCTTGTGTAGGCATTTCTACTACAGCTCGTTCCTGTGCATTGAGGCCGGAGGGAACGTAAGTCTGTTTCCTCATCGACGCATCTTCTTTAGATGATGTTGACACCAGTATGGGCATCATCAATTTCTTGATGTTTTCACTCATTAGTTTGAAACACCCAAGTTTTAACGGATCTAGTTGTTTGGTCTTCTTTAGCTCCCTCCATTGCTGTTTTGTATTCAGATCGTTGAAAAATTCATGCACATGTTGGGCACCGATCATTGTTTTTCCTTCTTCTTCTGGCGTCTCCCATGCTAGCTTCCTTTTGCTGATGGGCTCAACCATTTTCTTTATCGTTGGTGTTTTTGGTGGTTGCACTGGGTTGGAAGATTGTGCTCCGACGGTTTTTTCAGTAATGCTTTCGTGGCTAGGTGGTTTTTTCTGCGGTGGTTTCTTTTGCGGTGGTTTCTTCTGTGGTGGTTTCGCGGTTTTTTCTGATATGCTTTTTGTTGGGCGGTTTTTTCTGATATGCTTTTTGTTGGGCGGTTTTTCTGATGTGCTTTCATGGCTGGACGGGTTTTTCTGCGGTGATGCAGTATTTTTTTGTGCTTTTGATGGCGCTTGCTTTGCCGCCATTGGTTTTTTTCTACTTTTTTGGAGGTGATTCGAGATTGATGTCAATATCATGGCTGGAGCTCGCACCTCCGGAATTGAATAATGGTTCTTGTGTAGACGGTGAGTGAGGTAATATTGAAGGTCGTGAGGACGACCTAGGAGATGATGGTGGTTGCGAATGCGGGGGATCTATAGGAAGGATTGATCCCTCCATCTAGGGGATTATAATGTAACGTTTGGGCCACAATATGATACCGTGAACCGCATCCTTGAGTGTCCTTTCCCCGTCACCTCCTGGGATGTCTAGCTCTAAATCTTCAAATTGTGGCTGACAAATCTCATCCAGAGAAACCGAGGCGTAGCCGATTGGAATCAACAAGTCGTAGCTAGTCTATCCAGGAAAATGCGCAAAAGCACTTCCATACGACACTTGCATCATGATGTTGCCGAAAGGCTTGTGCAGCTCACATGGGGTGCAACGACAGAAAATCCACCGGGTATTGTTGGTTGTCATCCACTGGAACTCCTTCGATTGCCCTCGGCTCTTCAGGGCCTTCTGTGCAAGACCCCGGTGCGACCTGTATGCATGCACCTAGTGCAACCTCGGTAGAAGCACAACTTCTTTTCCGAGCGGAAGGGCTAATGACGGATCCAGAGGTACTTCAGGCAGTGCTACAATTTGGGTTATTTTAGATATCGTTACGGCCAGTCGCCATTCAATCTCTACTTGCATCTTTTCGTCTTGTTCTTTAAGTCTTTGCTCCATCATTTGGCGCCAATTATCCTCTTCGCGCTCTTTTCTTCTTTTGCGGCTCCTATAGCTATCGAGGTTTCCCTTGAAGGCATACTTCCACGGCACCATCCCGTAGCCCCTGCAACGTCTTGGGTGTTCTAGATTCCCGAGTGCCATGATGAGCTCATCCATTTCCCTGTCAACCTTCAATCTACCAGCTTTGACATCTTCTATTTTGTTCATTAACTCAAGTGCCTTCTCTCATAACGTGGGCGGGAATTCAAGGGTACCATCATCCGGGTTCACTCTGCCTCCATGCGCATAATACCAATTCTTCAATCTTTTGGGCCAGTGAAAGACTGCTGATATGATACCTTTGGCGATAAGGTCTTGTTCCATCTTCCGCCACTTGGGAATTGCTACCGTCTAACCACCTCGACCAAGACGATGGTTGTACTCCCCTTTCTTACTAGCACTGTTCTTCGCTTGGGCACTTTTTTAGGCAAAAATCTCACTTTTCTTGTATTCAACAAAGGACTTCCAGTGATATTTTATCTTCATATATTCATCCCAATTTGGAGTTCGGTTGTTCTTTATAAAATCTCTAGTCAACTTCTTCTTGAAATTCTGAAATTGAGTAGTCATCTTCACTAGAGTCCAACCTTTAACAAGGTTTGCGTCGACGCCTCAAGGAAGTGCGAAGTGTTTTAGCACATCATTCCACAACTGGTCTTTTACTAAGTCTAGAACCACGTATGGATTACTTGGTTTTCCCTTCCATTCTCTATACTTGATGGGCACGTTGTCCCTTACAATTGGCCCACATTGAGACACGAACTTGTCCTTGACTTCTTTTGGAGCAACAGGCTGGCCAAGCTCTAACACCTTCGTGATACGATACATCACATCGCTGACGATTAGTTGTGCACAACCTCTCTTTGAATTTTTCGTCGTCGATCCAGAAGCCTACAAGAATTACATGTAATTTTTCATGAATTGACATAAATTTATGAGAATATACAAGAAATGGGGTTATCGAATTAATACTAATGAACTTAATGCATGATATGTACACCTCGTTGGAAGCTTTTGCATTAGCATCCTCTAGGTCGTCATTATTTTTTGAGTCGGTGGCTATGTCTTCCTCGTTATTTGCAAAGTCATCGGCAGCGACGCCTCCTTGACCAATCATATTTAGAATAATTTCCTCATCCGTGTAGGATGCAAAGGCATTTGCACCGCCAGCAGTAATCTCCTCCATAATCCTTTCATCGTTGTCATTGTTATCCATCTAGAATTAACAGAAATTTTCTATGAATCGACACAAATGTATGAGAATATACAATAAGTTCTATGTATTTTAGTATCCATGTAGAATAAACACTAATTTTCTATGAATCGACACGAATTTATGAGAATATACAATAATTTCTATGTCTTTCTAGTATCCATGTGGAATAAACACTCATTTTCTATGAATCGACACAAATTTATGAGAATATACAATAATTTCTATGTATTTCTAGTATCCATGTAGAATAAATACTAATTTTCTATGAATCAAAACGAATTTATGAGAATATGCAATAATTTCTATGTATTTCTAGTATCCATGTAGAATAAACACTAATTTTCTATGAATTGTCACTAATTTATGAGCATATACAATAATTTCTATGTATTTCTAGTATCCATGTAGAATAAACACTAATTTTCTATGAATCAACACGAATTTGTGAGAATATACAACAATTTCTATGTATTTCTAGTATCCATGTATAATAAACACTAATTTTATATGTATTTCTAGTATCCATGTAGAATAAACACTAATTTTCTATGAATCGACACGAATTTATGAGAATATACAATAATTTATATGTATTTCTACGAGAAGGGGAATATACAATAGTGTCGCCTACCGCAGTCGGCGAGGGGAAGGGGAGCTAGTAGCCTAGGGTGCGTCGAGGGAGGTAGTGGGGAGCCAGGGCGAGGCAGTGACTGGATCTTGGGTGCGTCGAGGGAGGCAGTGGGGAGTTGGGGCGAGACGGCGGCGGGATCTTGGGTGCGTCGAGGGAGGCAGTGGGGAGCCAGGGCGAGATGGCGGTCGGCGATGCTGGGAGAAACAAATTTAATTAGAATTATTGTAGACATATTTAGTACAATTTTACACATAAATTAATTCTTTAAAAAAATTAAAAAAATGTTGACACAATTAATTTGCTTGCGTCAGCAAGACCCAATTTGGGGGCAGCCGGGCAGGGTCAGTGTACGCCGGCGGCCGGGGGGCACCCCTATCGGTGTTAGGGAGGACAACTGTGAGGCGCCCCTACCAGCAGGACGAGGCGACGATGCTCAGGATGGCCGGGCGGCAAGGCGCACGGCGCGCGTCGCGCGGCGGCGGAGCCCGGAGGGCCGGGGAGGGACGGCGCGGAGGAGGAGGGATGGGGAGGAGGTCGACGCAAGGAGTATGGGCATCGGGGAGCCCCCGAGGCCAAGGACGGTCGGGGAGGAAGCCGCCGGCGTTCGGGGGCGGCGGTGGCGGTCCGGCGGCGTGGCGGGGGGGCGAGGGCGTCAATGGATTTCGGGAGGCCGGCGGCGGCGACGAATCCCGTGGGGCAGAGGACGAGGGGCACCACGAAAGGCGGCGGTCGGGGAGGATGACAGCCGCAGCAGAGGAGGCTCTGACGCCCCAGGTTTTTAATTAACGTTAATAGCCGGTCAAATGGTCAACCGTGGTCAAACCTAGGTCAACCTGGGCCCTCACCTCAAAAAACTCACTAACACACCCTAGTGACCCTAAATGAATAGTAAACACACTTGTGGGGCCAACCCATGGTCAAAGGTTGGGTCAAACCCCTTGCCACCCCCAGTGTCCACAGGTGTCTGCCGGAACTTTTGCCGCGTTCTCCAAAATTCACCTAAACACTTAAAATTCTACCTTCATGAAAGTTGTAGGTCTTGTTGAGGGACACAACTTTCATGTAGATTGGCATTTCAAATTTGGGGGGGGGGACATGAAAAATCCATTGCAAGGTAGAAAACACTGTTTGCCAAAACAGGCTGACATTCAAAGTTGGCATTCAAATAATTTCAAATGTAGGCAGAAAAACCCTATATAGCCTTTGTAGAAAATATTGTTGGTAGTTAGATCTACAACTTTGGTATTCATCACTTGGTCGACTTTTATACAAAATTTTGGAGCAAATGAATTTCAAAGGTTGCACCAGTAAAACAAATTGGCTAGAGTGCGCCGCGCCGCGACGTCGCGCGCGCCCGTGCGCCGCCGTCGCCGGCCGCTCGCCGCCGGCCCCGGCGTCCGCACCCACGCCTCCCGAGGCCGCGCCCTCCCCAAGGCGCTCCATCCCGATGCCCCGCGTCCCAAGAGCGCCCCGTCCCGAGGAGCCCCGAGGCCCGCGACGTCGTACGCGCGCACGCGCCACGGACCGGCGGTCCGTCGGCGGCGTCGCCGCCGTACGCGCGCCGCCCGAGCCCGTAGCACGGCGAGGGTATCTTCGACATCAACCCCCGTCATCCACGGACGCCCCACGCCCGGCTATAAAAGCTCCCCCCGTTCCCCCGCCGCGCGCCACCCGAGCCGCCACCGCGCCATTGCCGCCGCCGCACGCCGCCGGAGCTCGCCGCCCGTGCTCGCCGCCGTCCAACCGCCTAGTCGGCTTCCCTAGCTCCCGGGGGTAGCTCGTGCGTTCGCTTGTTTGCCAACATTTTGCCTCCACGACGTAGATCACCGAGGCCGCCGCGGCCGCCGCCGCTGGCCGTCGGCCCGAACCTCGCCGCCGGCCACTTCTCCGCCCCGGCGCCGCCCACCTACGGCTCCTAGGTGAGCACGTGGTCGAGCCCGGCCGCTTGCCGGCCGGCGGCGCCGCCGGCTCGCCGGCGTTGGCCGTGCCCGCGCCACCCGGCCGGTCAAGGACTCAATTGCTTAGATTTGAGTTTTGTTAGGGTGCTTCGCGTAAGATTCCAGGGCTAGTTTGTGAAGAAACCTATCTATCTTTTCTTGCAGTTAGGTCCAGTGACTTGAAAAATGCCTAGAAATTCACAGAGAAATCAGAAAAATCCCAAACCAATTTTGTAGGGTTCAGGATGATAAATCCCACCTCTTTTGTTATATACTCATGGCTAGATTTTGAATAGTTTTAGCAGGAAAAATACAAATGTGTTAAACCTAGATCTGTCATAACTTGAAATCCATAACTCCTCTGTAGCCCAATTTTGGATATGTTGTGTGTTGGGATATGACTAGATGCTGTGCCAAAAATTACACAAAGTTATGCAGTAGATCTTGCTAGATAAATTCTTTCCCCTTCCTGTAGTAACTGCTTAGATGATTTTTCCTATTAAATATATTTAGGTTCTTGAGCTCAACTTGTGCACACTGTCTTGTAATGCCAAAATACACATCTTGTGAATTAATCACGAATTTTGGATTAACAGAAATAATTATGCCTGATTTATGCATGTTTTCCTTTGTAAATTAATAAACCAAGTTCAGTAGAGTTTCCATGTGAACATGCTGGTTCTTTAGGCTTGTTTAGGACCAGAGAGCTTGCACGAGAAATTGGGATCAAATTGATGCTTATTTATTTTTATTTGCATTTAAGATGAATCACTAGCTAGCCTTTGTTATTTTCCACAATATTTAATTTCCTAGCATCCAACACTTACACGTGGGTCCAATGGACCAGGATAGGTGCTAGTAGGCTTAAGAAATACTCATTTAATTTTTGGTAATTTAATTGTTTAATAAAAAGCTTAAATGCTCTTTTAATATTAAAGGAAAATTAAATAAAGAAAAATCCCTAATTAATTCTTTTTCCTTTTTGAAAAGTATTATTTAATATAATTAGAAGATAATTAATTATCATCACTGATAAGATTAATTCATAATAAAGATATTAATTACACCTTTGTTGGTGAAGATAAAAGGAAATGAAGCATTCACATAAAATGATAAGCTTAATAAAAACCTTTATTCAAATGTGGAATAAAAGAGTAACCCATGTACAACCAATAACCTTCCTAAAAGAGAAACCTTAGATAGATGCTTGTTAAGGTGAATATGACCAACTAGAGTTGGATAAGACAACAAACTATCACATCACCTAAAGTGCATTGCATTCCGTGTAGATCTTCCGGACGCAGATTACTCCCTTGTCCCGGAAACCGAGGAAGGAGGAGCGGAAGGTTCTCTGCAGTATGTGGAAGTACTCGACACCGAGAGTGCCCAAGCTAACCTAGCTGACGAAGGCAAGCTCCGGTGCATCTAACCCAGTTTTAAAGTTCTTTATTCAATTATCTATGAATGATTGTGCATTTATGTTCAGGAGTTGAATGAAACCCTAGATGCATGATCCATAGGTACCTTTTGTCCCTACTAGTATGATAGGTCGATAGCTGCTAAGCTATAGGACCGTTACAAGTCGGGTGATGACCTCACTCGCGAGAATAGGTTCCTAGATAGGAATCACAGTGTATCCTTAAATGGATTGCTCACGTGGTAAGAGCATGGGATCTGGGCTCCGGTCCAGTGGTTATGTAGGTTAAGTCTTTGAACGTACCAAGCACATGCCGGTTATGGGGCCGGTAAGCCTAGTACCTTAATGAGGCGGCGAGGGATCCTACCGTTACTACTCTTGGGATTCGCTATCACGGCTCGCCACCGGTGGTGTATGGTGACTCCGGGTATCTCGCGGGGTATGCCGGATAGCCTGCACCAAAGACTGTAAGATTCGATCCCGACCCGAGGATTTATGGGGACGGCCTGGGAAAGTTGTCCTCGCGGGGGCAGCCTACCGTGTGTTTGGGTCTACCTTGCAAGGTTTAAATCAATCGATTGTCGGCCTGTCACCGTTATCCGAGACTACTTACTCCACTAGTCATGTGATCCCTAATGATGGAAGTTGATGAATATTATGTTTGATTATTTGTATTGTACAACTTTGTTTGTACTAGTTGGCTAATGTAGTAAAGATTAAACAAACTAGAACTTGTGCTAAAATCTTGAAAATAAGGACCTACTCTTTGTTACTTTTTAGCAAAGCAACCCAGTAGCCAAAAAGCCTTTCATGGTCTAGAATTGGTGAAGTAGATTCACCGACGGGTAAGACTTGCTGAGTATTAGTATACTCAGCCTTGCTATAATGTGTTGATCCAGGTAATGCCTTCAGTGATGTGTGGCCCGGAGAGATTCCGTCCGGCTGGGAGCTGGAGTGGGTGGAGGACGACTACTGAAAGCATCATGGATGGCCTCCCGTGGTGTCTTCGCTTCCGTTAAATAATTTCCGCTGCTTTTCAAAACTCTGAACTGTTTCGTCATGACAAAAACTATGGTTTGTAATAAATAAACCCCTCGGGGTATGAATTTGGATATTAATGTTGTTGTATCTCTGGACTCGCCTTCGAGTGAGTTTTAATGCATATATTCGATCCTTGTGCTATTCAAGTGATTTACCGGGCGTTAACCCGGCAACTTACGACAGGATGGTACTTTATTATTGCTTAATGACCAAAGTGGATCGGTCTTAGGCGATAGTACGGTATTTTCCTGGGCGGGTTGTTACAGAGGCGAACACGACGATGACGATAGCAGCGGATCTGGGATGAAAAAGTGCTGGAGGGGGAGGGTCGCTGCTTTTATATATAGACACACCTTTAGTCCTGGGTCGTGCAACGAACCGTGACAAAAGGGGTGCCTTTTGTCACGGTTGGTGATACCACCCTGGGACTAAAGGGTGATTTCGAGCGTGAGTCTCAAAAGGGAAAATTTCCCTCTTTCGTCCCGGGTCGTGTAACGAACCGTGACAAAAGGGTGGCCTTTTGTCTCGGTTCGTAAAACTACCCGGGACTAAAGGTCTATTTTGAGCGGGACTTTAATTCTTTTCCCATTTTCCCTCCTCATTTTCTCAATCTTTCTCTTTGCAACATTTTTAAAAAAATTGTAAGTTTAATATTTGAACCATGCAAAATTATATTTAGTTAAGTGTTAACAGCCTTAACTTTCCAATATAAAAAATGATTTAATAGTTAAAATAATTACTTTCTTTTCGGACTGGACAATATTTGTCTTCTATAACATAAGAAAAATGTCAAACTTTGTGGTTACTTCTCACAGGGCATCTGAAAGGCTTTAACAAGTTTCAGTTCAAATAACTAAAGGAATACACTCACAGAACATTACACAAATGATTTGAACATTAATCATTACAGTACAGTATTGAAGTTTCTTTTCTTGACGAAAGTTCCTTGGTCATGGTTGCGACGTAAGTACGGTGTCTCTTCATTTCCAAGCGGTATGCTTGAGTCAACTTTGACAGCGAATGGAGGCCTGCCATCGAACTGATCATAGTCATCTGAACAATGTGTCGCTTTGGCCCTTGTGGTCCTTCGGGATTTTTATTCTTCGTTTTTCTAGTCATATCCTTGACATAGAAAACTTGATGCACATTTTTGGCAAGGACGAATGGTTCATCTTTGAAACCAATCTTGGTCAGGTCGACTATTGTCATTCCATATTGATCTTTCCTTATTCCACCTCCAGTTAGTTTTACCCATTGGCAAAGAAACAAAGGGATGTTAAGTGGCCCGTACTCAAGCTCTCATATCTCTTCTATGACACCATAATATGACTTCTTGTTATTGTTGCTGTCCATGGCATCTATATGAACACCACTATTTTGGTGTGTGGTTTTCCGATCTTGGTCTCTTGTGTAAAAAGTATAACCATTTATATTGTAAGCTTGGAATTTGACAATTGTGCTAGAAGGTTCCCTAGCTAACAAAGTGAGTTGTGGGTGAATTGTGGAATCACCAATAACTTGTTCACTCAACCATGAGTGAAATTTTCCAGGTGATGGTGTGTAACCCATGCTTCGGTTTTGGTAGGATTTTGTGAAGAAATGATCTGCTTGTGTTCCTCAATGTACAGAGTCACCAAGGTTGATGGTTGCAGAACAGCTAGGTGTGCTTTATTGAACAAATTAGTATCATTGCTGAAACATGCTTTCCTTCCAATGGTGCCCTTTCCTAGTAGCCTCCCTTTGTGTCGTGATACTGGAACCCCAAAACTCAATGACCTCCTTAGTTACATATCCTTTGGCGTGGCTTCCTTCTGGACGTGCGCGGTTAAGAACATATTTTTTGAGGACTGACATGAACCTCTCAAAAGGCCACATGTTGTGCAAGTATACTGGTCCAAGAATAGTAATCTCTTTCACAAGGTGCACTAGGAGGTGAGTCATAGTATTGAAGAATGAAGGTGGAGGTGCACCAGGAGGTGAGTCATAGTATCGAAGAATGAAGGTGGAAATGCCAACTCAAAGCTGACAAGACATTGCACAACATCATTTTGTAGCTTTACTAGGTTCCTTGGATTGATTGCCTTTTGTGAAATTGCATTAAGAAATGCACAAAGCTTTACGAGTGCTAATCGTACTTTCTTTGGTAGAACACCCCTCAACGCAACTGGAAGTAACTGTGTCATCAACATGTGGCAATCGTGGGCCTTTAGATTTGTGAACTTCTTATCTTTCATACTTATTATCCCTTTTATATTTGATGAGTAGCCAGATGGAACCTTCATACTGTTTAGGCAATCAAACATGATGTCCTTCTCTTCCTTGCTCTAGGTGTAACTAGCAGGACCTAAGTAATCTTGTTCTTCCTCTTCAACCTCTTCAGGATGTGCTTCTTCCTCATCAACCTCTATCAGAGGTGCTTCATTCCTATGGATATTTTTTAGGTCCCGTCGTGCTTCCAATGTATCCTTAGAGTTCTTGTAACAACCCAAGAAGCCTAGGACATTCAGACAAAGATTCTTCGTCAAGTGCATCACGTCAATAGCATTCCGAACCTCACGTCAATAGCATTCCGGACCTCAAGAATTTCCTAATAAGGTAACTCCCAAAATATAGATTTCTTCTTCCACGTTGGTGCACGCCCATTAGCATCATGTGGAACAGGTTGACTACCATCACCCTTTCCAAACACAACCCTTAGATCCTTTACCATCTCAAATATCTCCTCACCTTTAAAATTGGGGGGAGGGCTTTGTACGATGATCAACCTTCCTTTCCAATGCAAACCTTTCTTCCTTAAGGGATGCTTCTCAGGAAGAAAGCGACGGTGACCCATATACACAACCTTCTTACAATTGTTTAGATGAATACCATCTATTTTATGTAAATAGTGGGTGCAGGCCCGATATCCCTTGTTTGAGTGCCCAGATAGGTTACTTAAAGCAAGCCAATCGTTGATGGTAATGAATAACAATGCTCGTAGGTTGAAGTTCTCTTGCTTATTCTCATCCCACACACGTACACCTTCTTTCTTCCATAGCAGTAATAGTTCATCAACCAATGGTCTTAGATACACATCAATGTCGTTGCCAGGTTGTTTCGGACCTTAGATTAGCACTGACATCATAATGAACTTTCGCTTCATGCACATCCAACCAGGAAGGTTGAACATGCATAGTGTCACAAGCCAAGTGCTATGACCACTACTAAACACACCAAATGGATTGAAACCATCTTTGCTTAAACCAAATCTTATGTTTCTTGCTTCCCCAGCAAAATCTTTGTATTTTCTATCAATCTTTCTCCATTGAGACCCATCTACCGGATGTCTCAGCATGTGGTCTATCAATCAAGGGCACATGCAACGGGTGTCGTTAGGCCCTCGATAACAGTCCATGTAGGAGAGAGAAAGTGGAGAGACAAGGGAAACGTCACGAGAGGTAGCGTGAGCCGATAGCACGCACCACGAAGACAAGCCGGACCACCCACGGGCCACGGCATGTTCCCTTCGCACGGTCGCACCCATCCTTGCCTGAGGAGATGAGACGAGGAATAGAATCGTCGTCGGAGGAAAGGACTACGTCTGCCGGCGATGTCGTTGGCGCACGGATGAAGGTGGAGGCGGAGGTGCGGACCTCGGAGCTGGCGAAGGAGGGCTAGGGATCTTGCCCACCAAAGCAGATCCAGGCAGGGGCGGGCCACCTGCACACCGTGCGCCGCCGGCCGCCGCACAAGCTGAACCCCGACGCGTGCAAAGGCGGGCTCCAACCATCGTCGTGGGTACACTGGCCGGCTGCTGCTGCTGCTGCATTCACTCCACCTACCTGTAAAAGGATGAAACCAGCCTCGGGCACCAAGGCCACCAGCGACGAGCTCCACATGACCACGGACCACCTGAGTTGTGAGATCCCCGCCCACGGCGGGCGGAGCTTGGTGGCTTGGCTTGGACCTGAGGTGAACCAGCGCTGCCGCCGGCCGGCGTGTGCTGGTCGGGGTCATGGGCACGACGCGAGTTGGGAGGTGACGCGAAGCAAGGCGGCGACTAGTGGCCAGCGCAGGTGTAGTGCGGCGGAGTGACGTGCAGCTCGCGGGCGTGCAGGCTGCTGGGAGCCTAGGCGGCGGGGATGAGCTCAGAGGCCACGACGCGTTAGCAAGCTTGGCTGGCGAAGCACAGCAATGCTCAGCTTCCAGAGGGAGGAAGATGAAAGAGATGAGGTAAGACCAGTACTAAAGCCTCGTTCGTTTCCACGGGATCAATTCCGATCGGAATGGATAAATACAACAAGAAAATCATGATAGTTACTAAGAGATCCGAATTTATTCCGGGTCGAAAATTAATTTGCTCATGATATGTACATCAAAAGGCTCGGAATCAATCCACTAGTCAAGAGGTGTGGAACCAATCCGGTTCTACGGTCTCTTGTTCTACCTATCATGATTGATAAATTAATTTTCGATCCGGAATAAATCCGAGTCCATATCATAATTTTCTTCATACATTTATTGTTCTGGCCGGATTGAATGTCACAGAAGCGAACAAGCCCTAGCTAAACGGATTAGTAAAATGGACTGTTGGACAGGTATTCCACAGTGCTTACTATATCCTACGTGGACACTGTTATAGAGAGCACCCTGCTACAACCATTATGGGTGCCTAACTAACTTTATTCACAAAGTGATGATGAAAGTGCAGTCCGAAGTTAGGACACGTCCTGCTGTGCTCAGAGTAAGAAATGATGACATGCTGTTGCTACATCTGGTGTAGCGAGTTCTGAAAACAAGATTTTAAATACAACTTCGCTTATTTTATGATGGAATTTGTGAATTATTGCGTAGAAACAAAAGAAATTAACCCACCGGCACTTTATTTCATTGTGATCCACTTGTTTCTAAAAACTTTATCTGGCACTGGCTGGATAAATGTGCATGTCTAGCTATATAGATGCATCCCTGACTCACTATTGTTGTAAATTGATCTATTTTGAACTTATTACAATGATGGTCTGATGGCTACCACACGTGCAGTCAACGTCACTGATCAAGCAAAAACTGTACTGACCACTGATCAGTCAACGTCACTACTCCATTTTCTATGGCTATGACATTACGGTTGATTTTTTTATTGCTGCTGGTTCCATTGCCGACGCCTAATTAAATTTCCCTATAACTCCTAATCCCACACCCACACAGGCTCGAACCTCGAAGCACCATTACAACGACTTGCAAGCTGCTTTGACTATATGAATCTCTGTGCTTGCAAATTCTATGCAATATATATCGAGGCTGCGTGGCTCTGTCACCTCATGCTACAAATACCTGCAGCGATCGAGCAGATCTTCCATGCAAGATACTGTGATGACTGTGGTGTGTGGATAGGTGTAACACCCTAAATTCCACTGTTTGTGTTTAACTAAAATTTTGCTTAGCAACAATGTGTTGTCGCTTAAGGAATATAAGGATATTGTGCTCTTATAGGCATTTAAGCATTTTTCTTAATTAATTAATGAAATATAGGAGTTTACTGTTGCATTCATGCCGGTGCATTGTTTTTGAGTGCTTGATTCAAATCCCGGTTTGAATTCAAGTTTTGTTTGTTTGAATTGGGAAGGGAATAGTAATAGAAAAAAAAAGAAAGAAGAAAGCCAGCCAGCCTCCCAGCCCAACTCCGTCGGCAGCCCGCCTGCGCTCCCCGGCTCAGCGCGCCGCTGTCCCCGCCGTTCAGCCCGCTAGAGCGCCGCGGCCCAGCAAGCGTTTCCGTCCCAGTTAACCGCGCGCGCCGCCGCTCCCTTTCTCTGACGCGCGGAGCCCGCACGTCAGTTTCTTCCTCCCGTCGCCGGTCGAGCTCGCGACCGAGCCGGAATCGCGCTCGGGGCAATCTCGGACTCGGAGTCCGTGCCCCGCCCCCTTTCCCCGCGGGCCCGCTCGCCGGGCGCGTCCTCGGGCTATTTATTGCGCCCGCGCGGCCGCGCCGCCCTCACCCAAAACCCTAGCAGCACGAGCGCCGCCGCCAGGCACCCCTAACCCTAGCCGGCCGCCGCGCTTGAGCTCCGCCGTCGCCGCCCGTCCGTCGCCCGTCTACCGTTGGGGAGCCTGCGAACCGAACCGCGTGAAGGTGAGGAGCACGTTGGTGGATTTAGCGCGCGGTTCCTCGTGTCCCAGCGCACCCTCTACTTCGCCGGAGCTCCGCCGGGAAGGTCACCAGAGAGTTCGCCAGGCGCTCGTCGTCGTCCCGATGCAAACCCCATGCCGAGTGGTGCACCCCAGCACCTAACCCACCGCCGCTCGCCGACGGTGCGCCGCCGCGTCTCGCGCCGCCGCCGGCCAAGCGCCGCTCCCGCCGCTCGCGCGAATCCAGGGCCGCTGGATCTCTGATCCGCGGTCCAGACTTGATTGGACCCCGGTCAACAGCTTGACCCACCGGTCAACCGTGGCCCCCCAGCCGCATTAAACCCTAGCCGCTGGATCTTGATCCGATGGATCAAATCCGCCCCTTCAGTTTTCCCCGCACTGTTTTGCTTAAACCCCCCCGGGTTTTCCCTGTTTCACAGAAATATCCTCCCACCTTAAGGAAACCTTTACAGTTAGGTCCTGTTTTCTTCAGTTTAGCCTGAAAACTTAAAATTCTTTGCAGATTAGTCCTAAAAATAGTTTTAGCCATAACTTCGTCGTTTTAGCTCCGTTTTTAGCGTTCTTTATGTCCACGTGATCGTCTCGACGAGTAGAATAGTTTTCTGTTGCTTTAATTACTGTTTGAGATGATTGGTGTACTGTTTCTTATTTGTTTCCATTGTATGCTTGTATGTGATGTGTGGAGCGTAGTGTACGAGTAGTTCGGGGACTTCGCTGTTGTTGAAGATTATCAAGACCCTGAGCAGTTTCCGGTGCTGGTAGAAAGCAAGTCCTTGCTGCATTCCCGTTAAATTCCTATTACAACATGCATTTCAATTACATTGTTGTTTACTATTGCTATGCATTAAATTGATGGGTCCTATTGTTAAGGTTTGACTAGCTTTGTTATCCTATGCCTTGATCAACCTGGGTTTACTTTATGTTGGGTAGCACATGCTAGCGCTTTACGTGGTTTGGATGGTTTAAATGAACACTTGTTAATATGGATTTATTTATGCTGTCACTCATGTAATGCAAGAACACTTTATGCTTGTTAATCGGAACATGGAGAACCACCTAGGAAAACAGTGCTACCACAAGACATATGGCTCTGTCTTCGCTTATTAATTAGTGAACTAGGTGTTAGGTATGCTTTACCTGATAAGGGTTGGGGGTTGCCGGTAGTTGGTGTATAACTCGGCCCTAAGAATGATCTGCTCTATGGTAGCTTCGCAACTGAGAGAGGTTTATGCATTGCGCTGTCAAGTAACCTAGTGGGCAACCTACATCTACGGATCTTTGTAACGGCCTCATAGCGTCCCTATGCAATCACACCTCGGTATTGTGGTATGATGCCTAGCTAGCATCGCATGGTTGGGTCTAAAACTCTGTTGGGTTTTTACGCGACTTGTGGGTAAAGATGTACAACCTCTGCAGAGTGTAAAACTAACTAGCTCCGTGCCCACGGTCAAGGGCGGCCTGGACCCTCACATGATTAATTCTATGGAAGATGGAACTTTTAAACTTGTGCATTACATTTTATGGATCTGTTGCATTTTATTATCTGGGTTTGGTATATACTTACACTTGCTAGTAACAGTTGCTTAATAAAACTTGACCAACTAAAATGCTGATTTGCTTATGAACCATCAGCTTCCACCATAAAGCCTTGCATGTTGTTATAGAACTTTTCCCTTGTTGAGTATGACATGTGCTCATGCTTGTTGTTTTTTTATTGCATCTACACTACCCGGCTGCTGCTCAGATGGACGTTTTGAGGACTACAACGATGAGTTCGATGGGTTCTAGGCGTTCGTTCTCCAGTCAGCTGCCTGTGGAGGACTTCTGCGTGTGTTTCTTTTCCACTGTTAGCTACTCGAACATTTTGTTTAGTTGAGACATTCGGTCATGTAATAACTTTTTAATAATCTCTTTATGCTTTACACTATGTTTTTGGTATTCACTGCGTCGATGCATGTGTGTAACTTGATCCTGGCGCACATGTATTCTTGCATTCGAATTTGCCCTTAAATCCGGGTGTGACAAAGTGGTACCAGAGCCGTGTTGACTGAAGGACGTTAGCCTAGTTAGAACTGGTCGAAAACTAAGGATTTTATAATAATAGAAGCCACACATAGTTTAGCTTGCTTTATTCTGTTTATTATATCTAATCTTGGTTTAATCTTACCCTTGGTTTGCTTTTGTTATCTAAGCTTGATCTTGTCTCATTTAGTAATCTGCACTTGTCTCATCTATCTTAGATGGTTCGCCGACTGAAGACCACTCGTTCAGGTGCTTACCGCTTTCCAAGGTACCTGGAGGACCAGGACTTCTACTGCTACTCCACGGACAGTGATGAGCACCAGGAAGCTTCTGAAGAGGGAGGTGAAGCGAACTCTACTTCAGGGCAAGCTTCACCACCTACAGTCATTGAGCTGTCAGATGATGAGTCAGAAGAGGAGCCAGCTGAAGAGCAAGAACAAGAAGAGGAGCCAGCTGAAGAGCAAGAACAAGAAGATGATCCAGATGACCACCCAGACCCTGAGGACTCAGACCCGGAGGATGGAGATGCTGATGATCAACCAGTGCCAGAGAAGTGGGATGTGGTCCTTTGTCACCATGATGGAGGGCATGCACGCTTTCCGTCCAAGTTGAGGAGGCTCTTCCAGCGTCTTCAGCTGTATGTGATGATTGACTACATTGGACTGAGGAGGACTCACCCTCGCTATCCAACACAGTGGGATGTGTCTGTGCGCATATTGGAGGATAACCCACAGGATGGGGGACTGTATGAGGTTGTTGTCCACCAGGCTCTAGCCACCAGAGCTACCTTCGCCGCAGGGAGAGATGATGCTGCTAGAAGGGATCTTTCCGCATGGTGTTATGAGGAGGCTCACCACCTCACTAACTCCGTGTGGGGTGACTTACCCCGTCGTCGCTCTGGAGCTGTGGGCAGCGAGATTCCACTGGCTAATGAAACCTTGGGAGCACGCTATGCAATGCAAGTGGGACTCGTAGCGGCTCTCAACACCAACCTGGATGACACCATCATGGAGCTTCAAGGCCTCCGCGACCAGCAAGATGAAGACCGGAGGGAGATCAAGAGGCTCAAGGCAGTGATCGCGGGACAAGATGAGGAAGAAGTGCAGGAAGATGGAGAAAACTGGCCTGCAATGTCACCAAGACCCGCGAGGACAAGCTATGGGTCACTTGGATCCCGCACTAGGATCATTTGGCCATAGGTGTTAGGTGTCTTTATCTTTCAGTTATCGAGTCTGCAATCGTTAGAACGACACGTTGGATCGATGTGTTAGATAGTGGTGTGTTTGAATGCTTGGTTTGTGAACATCTATGAGTTGGATTTTTGTTTGATTGCAGTGTGTTGTGGATTAATGCCACAATGACATTGGTTTAGTAATAGAGTTTGATTAGTGGGTTTATGTTCTGTTCCATCCATCTTTTATCTTGCAAATTCGTAATTCTTTATCTATCATATTTTATCTATCATAAGGAGTATCAAAGTGCAGAATCTGTTCCGTCACTACCTGACACAGCAGTAGTGTTTTATTTTTATCTCGAGCTACAGAACTCCGAATTAAGTAAAACCAGTGGGGTTAGTTCAAAACTTTCATACATGATTTTCTGTCAAAAATTCAGCACTATACAATGTATATTCTGGGAGTTATGGATAAAACACTAAGCCAACAGAAATCTGTCAAATCCTGTAGATAGAGCTGACTTCATTATTATATATCTCGAGGTTTAGAACTCCAATCGAGGCAAAACCAGTTGGGTTAGTTCAGTAATTTCATACACCATATCTCCATAAAAATTCGTGGTTTTTGGTTACTAGAACAGAGAGATATCTTTGTTTCTTTACAGCTATCAGAATCTGTCATAATCTTGAATTCTGCATGGTTTATCATTTCGGCTTTTCTGTCACTGTCATAATCTAAATCAGTGTTTCTAACGCTCAGATGGTAAACACCAGGTCCGGATCAGGGGTTGATCAACCTCCAGTGGCACGTCAAGGTCGAGGCAACAGTTCAGGCAGTGCACCGCTACCACCACCGCCACCAATGGATCCCATGCAGCAGTTCTTCCAGAACCCGATGCAGCTACTGGAGAATCTGACCAATACTGTGGCCAACCTGCAGGCCCAAGCTAACAACCCACCTCAGCCACCACCACAGCAGCCAGCGCCCGTGAACAGGCACAGGGAGTTCATGAGCCACCGTCCGCCAATTTTCACCCATGCTGCTGATCCGCTTGATGCTGATGATTGGCTGAAGACTGTGGGCAAGATGCTCACCACTGCTCAGTGTGACAACAGGGAGAAGGTCCTGTTTGCTGCAGGCCGACTTCAGGGATCTGCAGGAGCATGGTGGGATGCTTACACTACCGCCCATACTGCACCTGACACCATCACCTGGCAGGAGTTCACAGAGAGCTTCAGGAAGCACCACATTCCTGCTGGGGTGATGAGACTGAAGAAGAAGGAGTTCCTCTCTCTCAAGCAGGGGGAATGTCAGTGGCGAGTATCGAGACGGGTTCATCGAGCTGTCTCGCTATGCACGAGAGGAGGTAGGCGATGATCCTAAGAAGCAGGAGCGCTTCTTGGAGGGTTTGGCTGGACCGCTTCGTTACCAGCTGACGTCGCACACCTTCCAGTCCTTCCAGCAGCTGTTAGACAAAGCTATTGTCTTGGAGTCCATGCGCAGAGAGCTGGGGGAGCTGAAGAGGAAGGCCGCTACTCCAGGGCCGTCCGGGAGCCACACTCGTCCACGCTTTACCTCACCGCTAGGAGCCCCATTCCGTCCAGGAGGCCCGTCAGGAGGTTATGGCCAGCAGCAGCAGTATCAGTACCAGCCACAGCAGTTCCAGCGGTTCCAGTGCACTCCTCAGTAGTTTCTGCGCCCAGGGCCACAGACTCCACGCCCTGCATACCGCAGCGTCGTACGATGACCCCGATTGGCACGCCAGCGAGGCCCAGTGCGCCCCGCACTCTCGCGAACAACAGCTGCTACCATTGCGGGGAGGTTGGTCACTATGCCAACAACTGCCCCAAGAGGCCTGCTCCCAACACCCCAGTTCAGAATCAGCAGATGCAGCAGATGAGGAATGGGAATCAGACGCCGCAGATCAACAAGGGACCGCAGAGCTATTCACGTGGTAAGGTCGCTCATGTGAGTGTTGAGGCTGCTCAGGAGAACCCGTAGGTGGTGCTTGGTATGTTCCTTGTCAACTCCATCCCCGCATCAGTCCTATTTGATTATGGAGCTTCCCATTCTTTGATATCTGCTTAATTTGTGGCTAAACATAGTGTACCCATGCAACATATGAAACAAAACATGCTAGTTACCTCACCAGGGGGGAAATGAGAGCCAAATACTTGTGTCCTAATGTTAATCATAAAATCATGGGAGTAGACTTTCCAGCACAGCTGATAGTTTTGGAGTCAAAAGATCTCGATGTTATTCTGGGTATGAATTGGTTGGCTGGTCATGATGCGACGATTCAGTGTGCTAAGAGGACAGTTCTTCTCACTGGTCCCAATGGAGAAAAGATTGAGCTTGTGGTTGATCCACCTTCAGGTTCAGGGGGTTCTTTGCAGCAGCTGGATGGCAAAGCTTTGGAGGATATCAAGGTGGTCAATGAGTACCCGGACGTGTTTCTAGAGGAGTTACCAGGTATGCCACCTGACCGAGACGTTGAGTTTGTTATTGATCTATTACCTGGTACTGCTCCTATTTCTAAACGTCCATATAGAATGTCTAGTACACAATTGATAGAACTTAAGAAACAAATTAAAGAATTGTTGGAAAAGGGGTTTATCCATCCTAGTTCATCACCTTGGGGGGCACCAGTTATCTTTGTTGAGAAGAAAGATGGTACTCAGAGGATGTGTGTGGATTATCGATTGCTTAATGAGGTTACTATCAAGAATAAGTATCCATTGCCTCGCATTGAAGACTTTTTTAACAGATGAGAGGTGCTAAGGTGTTCTCCAAGATTGATTTGCGTTCTGGTTATCATCAGATGAAGATCAGATGGTCAGATATTCCTAAAACTGCATTCACCACCAGGTATGGGTTGTATGAGTATACTGTTATGTCCTTTGGGTTGACAAATGCACCTGCCAACTTTATGTATCTGATGAACAAGGTGTTTATGGAGTACTTCGATAAGTTCGTTGTGGTGTTTATTGATGATATTCTGGTTTACTCTAAGACTGAGGAGGATCATGAGGAGCATTTGAGGCTTGTCTTGCAGAAGTTGAGAGAGCAGCAGTTGTACGCCAAGTTCAGCAAGTGTGATTTCTGGCTGAAGGAAGTCTGTTTTCTTGGGCATATCATCAGAGATGGAGGTATCTCAGTCGATCCAGCTAAGGTAGAAGATGTGTTGAAGTGGGAACCGCCGAGGACAGTTAAGGAGATCAGGAGTTTCCGTGCACTTGAAGGGTACTATCGATGGTTCATCGAGGGGTTCTCTAAGATTATGAAGCCTCTCACCACCTTACTGGAGAAGGATAGAGAGTTCAAGTGGACTGATGCCTGTCAGCAGAGTTTTGAGGAGTTGAAGCAGAGGTTGACAACCGCTCCAGTGCTTGTGATGCCAGACTTGCAGAAAGGCTTTGATATCTACTGTGATACATCCAGACAAGGTTTGGGTTGTGTTCTTATGCAGGAGGGACACGTCATAGCTTATGCATTGAGGCAGTTGAGGAAGCATGAGCAGAACTATCCTACACATGATCTGGAACTGGCAGCCGTGGTTCATGCTTTAAAGATTTGGAGGCATTACATCATGGGAACCAAGTGCCAGATTTACACAGGCCACAAGAGCTTAAAGTACATCTTCACTCAGAAGGATATTAACCTGAGACAATGCCGATGGTTGGAGCTGATCAAGGATTATGATCTAGACATACAGTATCATCCTGGGAAGGCTCATTTGATTGTAGATGCTTTGAGTCGGAAGGGACAGGCCAATACGGCTTTGGCGTTCCAGCTGCCTGACGAACTGATGAAGGAGTTCGAGGGACTCCATCTGGGAATAGCTGCTCACACTGAGGGAGTTACTTTGGAGGTAGAGTCTACTATGGAGCAGTAGATTCGTGAAGGGGAGTTGGAGGATGAGGAGATCAAGGAGATCAGGGACACCATGGAGAGGGGCAAGGCCCTAGATTTCACTGAGGATGATCAGGGTACGATATGGTTCAAGAATCAGATCTGTGTGCCTGATGTAGGAGATCTCCGGAAGACGATCTTGAGAGAGGCCCATGATTTAGCTTATTCTATCCATCCTGGCAGTACAAAGATGTATCAAGATCTGAAGCAGAGGTATTGGTGGTATGGGGTGAAGAGGGATGTGGCTGCTCACGTTGCATTGTGTGACACGTGCCACAAGGTCAAGGCTGAACATCAGAGGCCCACGGGATTGCTTCAGCCATTGAAGGTGCCAGAATGGAAGTGGGAAGAGATAGGCATGGATTTCATTGTTGGGTTGCCCCGTACTCGTGATGGGTACGATTTGATATGGGTTATAGTGGATCGTTTGACAAAGGTTGCTCACTTCATACCAGTGCGTACTACTTATACGGGGGCAAAGCTAGCTGAGTTGTACATGACCAGGATCGTATGCTTGCATGGTGTGCCCAAGAAGTTGAACTTCAGCTCAGCCTATCATCCGTAGACAGACGGACAGACTGAGAGGACGAACCAGATTGTAGAGGATATGTTAAGAGCTTGTGCTCTTAAGAATGGTGAGAGCTGGGATAAGAGCTTGCCGTATGCTGAGTTCTCCTACAACAACAGCTATCAAGCCAGTCTGAAGATGGCACCCTTCGAGGCACTGTATGGGAGAAAGTGCAGGACACCGTTGTACTGGAGTCAGATAAGTGAAAGTCAGTTGTTTGGGATAGACATCGTCAAGGAAGCAGAGAGGCAGGTTCAGATCATCAAAGAGAACTTGAGAGTTGCTCAGTCCAGATAGAAAAGTTATGCAGATGGGAAGAGAACAGATGTGTCTTTCCAGGAAGGTGATTATGTGTACTTTAAGGTGTCACCTATCAGAGGTTTGCGCAGGTTTAAGGTGAAGGGAAAGTTGTCCCCTCGCTACATTGGACCTTTTCAGATCTTACAACGAGTGGGAGAGGTAGCATACCGACTTGAGTTGCCAGAACAGCTTTCAGATGTGCATGATGTGTTCCATATCTCTCAGTTGAAAAGGGGTCTTTAAGCCTCATGATAAGGAACCATTGCCTATGGATGGGTTGGATGTTAAGGAAGATCTCACCATTACTGAACGGCCTATCAAGATTCTGGACAGATTGACACGGGTTACAAGAAACCGGACTTTCACTATGTGCAAGGTGCAGTGGAGTAATCATGCAGAGGATGAGGCAACTTGGGAAAGAGAAGAGGAGTTGAAAGCAGAATATCCACATCTCTTTGATCCATCCGAATCTCGAGGACGAGATTCATCTTAAGGGGGGTAGGATTTGTAACACCCTAAATTCCACTATTTGTGTTTAACTAAAATTTTGCTTAGCAACAATGTGTTCTTGCTTAAGGAATATAAGGATATTGTGCTCTTATAGGCATTTTAGCATTTTTCTTAATTAATAATGAAATATAGGAGTTTACTGTTGCATTCATGACGCTGCATTGCTTTTGAGTGCTTGGATTCAAATCCCGGTTTGAATTCAAGTTTTTTTTGTTTGAATTAGGAAGGGAAAAGTAATAGAAAAAAACAAAGAAGAAAGCCGGCCCGGCCTCCCGGCCCAACTCCGCCGGCGGCCCCGCCGCGCTCCCCGCCCCCGCGCGCGCCGTCCCCGCCGTTCGGCTCGCTAGAGCGCCGCGGCCCGGACAAGCGTTTCGGCCCCGGCTAACCGCGCGCGCGCCGCGCGCTCCCTTTCACCGACGCGCGGGGCCCGCACGTCGGTTTCTTCCTCCCGTCGGCCCGGTCGAGCTCGCGGCCGAGCCGGAGTCGGGCTCGAGGCAATCTCGGACTCGGCGTCCGTGCCCCGCCCCCCTTTCCCCCGCGGGCCCGCTCGCCGGGCGCGTCCTCGGGCTATTTATTGCGCCCGCGCGGCCGCGCCGCCCTCACCCAAAACCCTAGCGCACGAGCGCCGCCGCCGGCACCCTAACCCTAGCCGGCCGCCGCGCTCGAGCTCCGCCGTCGCCGCCCGTCCGTCGCCCGTCCGCCGTTGGGGAGCACCGCCAACCGAACCGCGTGAAGGTGAGGAGCACGCCGGGTGGATTTAGCGCGCGGTTCCTCGTGTCCCACCGCACCCTCGACTTCGCCGGAGCTCCGCCGCCGCGGTTGCTCGCCGCGCGCGCGCGTCACCCCTCGCCGTCGCCGCCGGGAAGGTCACCGAGAGAGTTTGTTAGGCGCTCTTCGTCGTCCGGTGCAAACCCCGTGCCGAGTGGTGCACCCCGGCACCTAACCCGGCCGCCGCGCCGCCGCTCGCCGACGCGCGCGCGCCGCTGCGTCTCGCGCCGCCGCCGGCCAAGCGCCGCTCCCGCCGCTCGCGCGAATCCAGGGCCGCTGGATCTCTGATCCACAGTCCAGACTTGATTGGACCCCGGTCAACAGCTTCACCCACCGGTCAACCGTGCCCCCCGCCGCATTAAACCCTAGCCGTTGGATCTTGATCCGATGGATCAGATCAGCCCCTTCAGTTTTCCCCGCGCTGTTTTGCTTAAAAACCCCCGGGTTTTCCCTGTTTCACAAAAATATCCTCCCACCTTAAGGAAACCTTTACAGTTAGGTCCTGTTTTCTTCAGTTTAGCCCGAATCTTAAAATTCTTTGCAGATTAGTCCTAAAAATTGTTTTAGCCATAACTTCGTCGTTTTATCTCCGTTTTTAGTGTTCTTTATGTCCACGCGATCGTCTCGACGAGTAGAATAGTTTTCTGTTGCTTTTATTACTGTTTGATATGATTGGTGTACTGTTTCTTATTTGTTTCCATTGTATGCTTGTATGTGATGTGTGGAGCGTAGCGTACGAGCAGTTCGGGGACTTCGCTGCTGTTGAAGATTATCAAGACCCTGAGCAGTTTCCGGTGCTGGTAGAAGGAAAGTCCTTGCTGCATTCCCGTTAAATTCCTATTACAACATGCATTTCAATTACTGTTGCTATGCATTAAATTGATGGGTCCTATTGTTAAGGTTCGACTAGCTTTGATATCCTATGCCTTGATCAACCTGGGTTTACTTTATGTTGGGTAGCACATGCTAGCGCTTTACATGGTTTTGTATGGTTTAAATGAACACTTATTAATATGGATTTATTTATGCTGTCACTCATGTAATGCAAGAACACTTTATGCTTGTTAATCGGAACATGGAGAACCACCCAGGAAAACAGTGCTACGACAAGACATATGGCTCTGTCTTGGCTTATTAATTAGTGAATTAGGTGTTAGGTATGCTTTACCTGATAAGGGTTGGGGGTTGCCGGTAGTTGGTGTATAACTCGGCCCTCAGACTGATCTGCTCTATGGTAGCTTCGCAGCTGAGAGAGGTTTATGCATTGCGCTGTCAAGTAACCTAGCGGGCAGCCTACATCTAGGGATCTTTGTAACGGCCTCGTAGCGTCCCTATGCAATCACACCTCAGTAGTGTGGTATGATGCCTAGCTAGCCTTGCATGGTTGGGTCTAAAACTCTTTTGGGTTTTTACGCGACTTGTGGGTAAAGATGTACAAATTCTGCAGAGTGTAAAACTAACTAGTTAGTGCCCACGGTCAAGGGCGGCCTGGACCCTCACATGATTAATTCTATGGAAGATGGAACTTTTAAACTTGTGCATTACATTTTATGGATCTGTTGCATTTTATTATCTGGGTTTGGTATATACTTACACTTGCTAGTAACAGTTGCTTAATAAAACTTGCAACTAAAATGCTGATTTGCTTATGAACCATCAGCTTCCACCATAAAGCCTTGCATGTTGTTATATAACTTTTCCCTTGTTGAGTACGACATGTGCTCATGCTTGTTGTTCCTTTATTGCATCTACACTACCCGGCTGCTGCTCAGATGGACGTTTTGAGGACTACAACGATGAGTTCGATGGGTTCTAGGCGTTCGTTCTCCAGTCAGCTGCCTGTGGAGGACTTCTGCGTGTGTTTCTTTTCCGATGTTGGTACTCGAATGTTTTGTTTAGTTGAGACATTTGGTCATGTAATAACTGTTTAATACTCTCTTTACGCTTTACACTGTGTTTTTGGTATTCACTGCGTCGATGCATGTGTGTAACTTGATCCTGGCGCACATGTATTCTTGCATTCAGATTTGCCCTTAAATCCGGGTGTGACAATAGGTGAAAAAAACAGCTGTCAGCCGTTCCCGCTGGAATACTAATGACTAAAACAAAAAAGGAAAAAAATAAATAGCATTGCTTTTGGCACAGTATGAATACCTATATAGGGCATGTGTTCCTCTTGTTGTGAACAGCGGGTAACAAAGTTCCATTGCTCAGCAGAATGGAGACTAGAGGAAGATACAAGGATGAGTAAAAAGGTTGGCAATAAGCTGACATGGTGTATAATGGCTGGTGTGTTTTGTTCTTGGGCCAATTACCTTCTGTCACATATCACAGTAATGACGACTCAACCTGTTCATGGTCCGGTTTCCGCGGTCTCCGGTTTGATTCCGGACCAAACCAAGATAAATATGCTGGTTTGGGTTGGTCTGACTTTGCATGGGTTGCTGGCAGTTTGGGATGTACGGCGGAGCGGGTTGGGCTGGATGGTTTGACGGTTTGACACGGGTTTGGAGGATTGATTGCTGCTAGCTTGCTATACTCCTAAAAGCACGTGCACGTACGGTTTACAACGCTTCTAGCTTGCTACTCCTAAAAGCATGTGCACGTACAGTTTACTAAAGAAGTGACCAAGCAATTCGTGATGAACTATATGAGATCAAACGAACATCAAATTGATAGCCAGTGGCATGTTGTAGTAAACTTTAGAGTGCCAGCACCATGAATTTTTGTCAAGCATCCATGACAATACTATGCTCCCAGCCCAATAATATTAATAATTTAGCTATATAAATAAATATTTATATTAATATTTCTCCCTTATACTCCTTTAGTTTGACATGCATAGACAGCAACTCGATCTAGCTCTGTTTTTCCTATGCATTGCTGAAGTCTACAACTGTCACCATCACAAGTTCCTGCTGCAGAGGAGTACAACTACCTTGCAACAAAAGGCTATGTGTCCAGCTCAATCAGATCTCCTGCATAACAAAGAAAAGAACCTTTATAGTTTAAAGTAATTATTACAATGAAATCTGTAGCATAACAATGAAATCTTCATCTTAACTATATGACAAGCAAAATGGTTATCTTTCACTGAATTATGCCACTGGATTTGGCTGTGAAAAGGTGGATTATCATTCATGAATTCTAAGAAGTAAACAACACTGGTGAATTACATGTGTGCAGATAAAGGAACATACCAATGCAATGTTGGTTATCTGCGCAATCCTTTGAAAGAAACTCTGTATAAAGAGAAATATAATGTTGTGAGCAATTTTGACAAACATAAGCTGACACTCCTACTGAATTGTGAGAAGCTTTACCTTCTCTAATCTCCTCGTATGTTTGAACCTCTTCAGCCGTCTCTCTTGCACTTGGTTTTCCTTTAGATGTATGCAGCCAACTTCGTGCGCAGATTAAAGCCTCAACTGTGCTAGTTGATAGGCTGCAGCGAAGTGGGTCTATAATCCGTCCACCAGTGCTGAATGCGGACTCGGAAGGAACTGTTGAAGCAGGGATAGCTAGCACATCCTTTGCCAAGAGTGACAGCACTGGATACTTATTTGAGCTTATTTTCCAATACTTCAATATGTCGAACTCTTTAGTTCTCTTCTCACGTTTCTCAGCTAGATACCTTATTAATTCTGAATCAGTTGGCCCACTCTCAATTTCTTCCATGTGCTGCTCAAATTGAGAAGCTAGCATGTCCCATGGGTTCTCTTCATCCTCATCATCCACACTGATATGAATTGGAGCTTGTTTCGAAGCTATATTGCTAGAAGAGGTGTTAACGGTTTTAGCATATGAACTAAACAATTCATCAAGAGCTGATTCGATCTTCTCAGCTAATTCTTTGCCCTCATCCGGTCCATACAGAATATCTAAGCAGAATTTCAGGTACTCAAGTTTATACCTAGGATCCAAAATGACAGCAATGAATAGCAAATAGTTGAGATTTCCTTCTTCCTCCCAATACTTCTGAAATTTAAGTTTCATGTGATTTGCCATTGAAGACAATATCTGATCCTCTCCTCCAACAATTTCAATTAATTTTGCACGCATTAGCATGATATCATGAAAAACTATACTTGATGTTACATGTAGAGAGGCTGAAAGGCGAGTGGTGACCTTTTCAAATAGTTTCAGGAAACAGAGTATGCGCCTTGCTGTTCTCCAATCATATGCATCAGGAGGATCCTTGTTTGGGAAGTATGCTTTAAATGGCTTGTAATCTTTTTGCAGTCTTGTAAAAGCCTTCTCAAACTTTTCTGCACCTTCTAACATTAGAAAAGTAGAATTCCATCTCGTCTCCAAATCTAAGTTCAGCAAACTTTTGCTTGAAATTTTCTCTAGTTCTGCACACTTTTTAAAAATCTTCAACCTTGATGATGAAGACCTCACAAATGTAGCTGTTGTCCTGATTTTGTCAATAGACTCATTGTGCTCCTCAAGTCCGCTCTTCACAATAAGGTTAACAATATGAGCGCAGCACCTCACATGTAGAAATTTGTTATTCAACACTACTCCTTGCCAATCCTTGCATACACCTTTTAAGTATCCAATTAACTTGTCATTTGAAGATGCATTATCAACTGTCACTGTGAATAGGGGGTCAATGCCCCATTCCAATAGACACTCCTCAACCCTTTTACCAAGTGTCTCACCCTTGTGATCTGCTATTGAACAAAAATTAAGGATTCGTTTTAGCAGCTGCATTGATCATCAATCCAATGTCCAGTAAGACACATGTAACAAAAATTTTGCTTAGAAGTCCAAGTGTCGGTGGTTAGACACATTCTTTGATTCTTCAATACTTTCTTCAACTTTGGTTTCTCTTCAAAATATCGCTGCATGCAATCCCTTGCTAATGTGACTCTTGAAGGGAGGTCAAATCTCGGCTGCAACACTTTAGAGTATCTTTTGAATCGCTCTCCATCAACAGTTTTGAAGGGCATTTCATCAATCAGAACCATCTCAGCAAGTGCTTTGCGACAATCTTCAATGTTGTAAGATTTCTTAGGTGTTCCTTGGTTCTTCGGCAGCTCTAGACCCTTGAATGGTTGTTGGGGGCACAATATCCTTAGGTGGTTCCATAAGGTGCTGGTGCCATGAGTTGATGAATTGCACATATATTCTTGGCCACAATATACACATGTCGCAACAGGATGTTGTCCTCTTAATCCAGTATTGAAATGCTTCCAAACAAGTGACCTTTTTGAACTGGTTCTTTTGTTTCTCCTGTGAACAGGGGATACTGGGGATACTGGTGTAGGCGAGCTAGCTGACTGAATATCCTGTAGATATACATAAGCCACATGAATTCAGTGCACTAGCTTATAAAAAAGGAAATGGAATATTTGATGTATTAACTGTGTTTGAATATCCTACAAATATATATATATATATAAACTTGCATGTACAGTATTTGATGTATTAGCTGCTGAAGCTGATCTCATTCTCTTCCTCGCTTGATGTTACGATTGGGGTTCCTGAGATTGTAATCATGGGAAGTACAAGGGCGAGGGAGCGGTTGCCGGCGGAGGCGAGTGTTCGACGCCGTCCCGACGGCCGGCGACGAACTCGGGCAAGCGATGCGAACGAGAGGGAGAAGCGAGAGCGGTTGCTAGAACACGGACGCCACGAGACCCGATCGATCTCAATGCATGCCTTCTATTCCCTACGGTTCGGTAGATAAAGGGGTACCCATTTTACAACCGATCACACACACACACAACTCACTAATTCGAATTCAAATGAAATGCTGGAACCGACGAACGTGGAGGAGCGTCGCTTGTTGTTGCTCTGTAGCGCGTCGGCAGCTACCGGCCGACGCCTACCGTATTTCCGGCTGAACATAACACCACTCTCCCCCTCGCGAAACAGCTCGTCCTCGAGCTGGAATTCGGATACGCTTCGCGGAACTCGTCGACATTTTCCCATGTTGCAGCGAGCAGAAGGAAAACCAGCCCATTGAACAAGAATGTGCCTCAGGCCATTGCGGATTTGTGAACGGAGTACCTTCTCTGGAGCTTGGAGAAGATGGCCATGTTGCAGTGGAGGCAACGAAGGAGTAGTAGCAGCCGGTGTACCAATGAAGGGTTTGAGAACGCCAATGTGAAAAACATTGTGAATACGTGCTCCTTCCGGAAGCTGCGGTTGTAAGCCGGATCACCAATGCGTTCCACAATTTGGTATGGTCCAGCATAACGCGGACTGAGTTTACCACGCTTACCGAGCAGTAGGGATTGACGTGGGCGTTGTAGCAAGCGAAGCCAAACCCATGAGCCAACTGAGAGTTCCAACTGTCGATGGTGAGTGTCATAGTGTTTCTTGGCATACTGCTGGGCCTGTATGAGTCGTTCACGAACATCTTGGAGAAATGAATCCCTATTCTTGAGTAGGGTGTCCACTGTATTTGCCTTGGCTGTGTCAGGAGCATAAGGTATCAGTGGCGGAGGCTCACGGCCGTACACCACCTGGAATGGTGAGGTTCGTAGGGCTGAATGAAAGCTTGTGTTATAACGGTATTCGGCCCATGGGAGCCAATCCAACCATGCACGTGGGCGATCTCCGGTGATACACCTCAAATACATAGCAATTGTTTTGTTGACGGCTTCTGATTGACCATCTGTTTGCGGATGAAAAGTCGTACTCATGCGAAGCTTGACACGAGAGAGTGCAAAGAGATCCCTCCAAATGTGACTGGTGAATACAGGGTCACGATCACTCACTATTGATGCTGGAAAGCCATGTAACCTGACAATATCTGAGAAGAAAGCCCGTGCTACTGAAGCAGTTGTGTAGGGGTGGCTTAATGGGATAAAATGTGCATACTTTGAAAATCTGTCCACAAGCGTGAGGATGACGGACTTGCCATGTACCTTTGGGAGACCTTCAATGAAATCTAGTGAAATATCAGTCCAAACTTGTGAAGGAACTTCCAAGGGTTGTAGCAATCCTGCGGGCTGGAGGGTTTCGATCTTGTTGCGCCGACAAACTGAGCATGCACGAACATAATCACGAATAAGAGCTTTATCGTTGTCGATCACAAAGTCACGTCGTAACCTGTGAAGAGTTTTCTGTACTCCCTCGTGGCCGGCTGTATGGGCTAATTGGATGGCAGTGTCAAGGAGTGGTGAAGCAGCCGGAATGTAGACACAGGAGCCCTTCAATATCAAACCATCATGAACACGCCAATCAGGACCACGAACTTGAGAGATAGTGTCACGTAATTGGCGAAGTTCATCAGTACTGTCCAATTCAGTGCGCAAATCCTTGTAAAACTGAAATGTTGGATCAGAGATGGAGTGGAGAGACATGTCGTGTTGTTCACGACGTGATAGGGCGTCAGCCACTGCATTGAGACGTCCAGGCCTATACTCAACAGTGAAGTCATACCCGATGAGCTTACTAATCCATTGATGTTGGGGGATGGTAGACAAGCGTTGATCGAGCATAAATTTCAAAGCATAATGATCAGTGCGGATAATGAATTTTCTTCCCCACAGATATGGTCTCCAATGCCTAACAGCTTGAACTAGGCCAATCAATTCCCTCTCATATGCAGCTATTTTGAGATGACGAGGTGCAAAAGGTTTACTGTAAAATGCAAGTGGTCCAGCATGTTGGTGTAGTACGGCTCCAAAGCCTATCCCAGAAGCATTACAATCCATGATGAATGGTGAGTTGAAATCAGGAAGGTGCAGCACCAGAGCAGAGGACAATGCTTGTTTTAGTGTTTCAAAAGCTAATGTCGCCTCTTCTGTCCAAAGAAATGCATCCTTCTTAAGCAAACGTGTGTGAGGTGCAGCTAAAACTCCAAAATCCTTGATGAAACGCCTGTAATATCCTGCAAGGCCAAGGAAGCCACGCAAGCCGCGGGCTGAAGCAGGTTGTGGCCAAGTGGTAACAGATTCTACTTTGTCAGTGTCCATGGCAACACCATCAGCCGAAATAATATGACCCAAGTAAGTTACTGAAGGTGTTGCAAAGGCACATTTAGATTTCTTGACCTTCAAATGATTTGCACGCAAAACTGAAAAGACAGAGCGTAAATGTTGGAGGTGTTCAGACCATGACTTGCTGTAGATCAATATATCATCGAAGAAGACAAGAACACACTTTCTTAAAAAGGGTTGCAAGACGGAATTCATCAAGCTTTGGAAGGTTGCAGGTGCATTGGTTAGGCCGAACGGCATGACCAAGAATTCAAAATGCCCATGGTGCGTACGAAAAGCCGTCTTAGCCACGTCTTCTGGATGCACTCGAACTTGTTGATATCCTGCTCTTAAATCCAATTTGGTGAAAAATGCAGCTCCATGAAGTTCATCAAGTAGTTCTTCCACAATGGGGATGGGGAATTTATCCTTGACGGTTTGGTCATTCAGAGCACGGTAATCAACACAAAAACGCCATGTTTCATCATGTTTCTTGACAAGAAGGACAGGGGCTGAAAATGGAGAAGTGCTGGGTCGAATAATACCCTGATCTAGCATAGTGGCACACTGTTTTTCCAACTCATCTTTTTGTAGCTGGGGGTATCTATATGGGTGGACAGCCACAGGAGCAGTGTTGGGGAAAAGGTGTATACGATGATCACATGGCCGTGCTGGAGGTAGGCCAGTGGGGGGTTCAAAGACATCTTCAAAAGAAGCAAGCAGCTGATCTAATAGGGGCTTTTCAGATTTACACATAGAATGGATGCGTTTGGTTGATGGAATGTCCCAACGCTCGGAGTTCAGCCCCTTCCACAAAACTCTCTTTCCTTGCCACCAAAAAGCCATGCACAAGTCTTCGAAATCCCATAGGATGGGGCCAAGTGTGCGAAGGAAAGAGATGCCCAGAACCATATCATAACAATCAAGGTTGATTGTATAGCAATTTACTGAAAAGCATTCTTGACCAATGCAAAGGGCTACATCAGATGCTAAGCTGCTGCAGTTTAGGCGATCCCCATTTGCTACAATGACATGTGACCCCTTGGTTTCATTGCAATGCAGACCGACACGTTGAGCTACATCTGTGTTAATGAAATTATGTGTGGACCCGGAATCAACAAGAGCAATGAGACTGTGATTACCAATTGAGACGTGGAGCTTCATAGTTTCTTCATGTGGAATACCAGTGATAGCATGCAAAGAAATTAGTGGGGGCTGGGTTTCAGTTTCCTGTTCATCCTCTGGCAACAGCAGGTTCGCCTCCGCGTAGTCAGACACCTCCAAATAAAACAAGCGCGGGCACTTATGGCCGCGTACATATGGGTCATCACAGTTGTAGCATAGTCCCAATTTGCGTCTCTCGGCCATTTCTGTGGGTGTCACGCGTTTGAAGGGGCGGGGTGGGTTGGTTGAAGAAGAAGCACCTGGTGTAGAGGGCGTTTGGTTTGCAGTGGCTGCCATGGAAGGTTTGTTGAAGAGGCGTGGGGGTTTGGTAATGGTGGTGAATGAAGGATGTGTGGCACGGCGCTCATAGGCTCTAGCTAGTAGCATAGCACGCTGCAAATCCATTGGAGCCTGTAATTCAACATCAGTACGAATTGGCTCTGGTAATCCCCCAGTGAATAACTGCACTTGCTGTTCTTGGGACAAATACCCCGCATGTGCCATGCGGTGTTGAAAAGCTTCCTGATACTCCTTGACAGACCCTTTGAACTGCAACCGTGCTAGATCAGCCAAGTGGTTTGTACCCAGTGGAGGGCCGAAGCGCTGCTGACAGAATGCTCGAAAGACAGACCAACTGATGTTATGGATGCCATTGCAGTCGCGCTCAAGCAAATGAAATCAGTGTTGTGCTACACCCGTGAGATAAAAAGCAGCTATCTCAACCTTGTTAGTGTCTGGGGGTGTACTAAGAATGAAAGAAATGCACACACCTGTTGAGCCAGCCAAGAGGGTCGTCTGCACCGTCATAAGTGGGAAAAGACCATTTTTGGTACTTGGGTGCAGGTGCAGGATAAGCTTGGCACGGCGCATGGTTTGGGTAGCCTGCTGGTGGATCTCGCAGGTTAGGAATGGCGGATGGAGATGTTGGAAATGGAATGAGGTGAATGGGCAGGGGGTGTGTAGCTTCGATTTGGCGAGAAGCGGCTGGCTGTTGTGTGAATGGTGCCGTATGCACGATGACTGAAGTTGAGGGAGGGATACCGCCATACCCGGGCAGGCCGTACGGCCATGGCGTCGATGCTGGTGTTGAGGATGGCGATGCAGATTGATCGAGCATGGGGGCGGCTTGACTGAGTGGCCCGGATGCCACGGACGATGCCGGCGAAGACAGCACCACAGACAGGCCAGTCATGGCGGGTGCGGTGGTCGGCCATGAAAAGCCGTATGTCGACGATGATGGCGCTGAAATCGACGGTGCTCGAAGCTCAACCGCCGTGAGGCGTGTGGCGAAGTGCCCGATCTGCTGTTGTAGGCTGTGGATGGCGGACGTGAGCGTGTCGAGCGCAGTGACCGGCACGGAGGTGACGGCGACCTGGGAAGACGAGAGTGGCGCGGAGGAGACGGACGGCGGTGTGGTGGACATCGGGGCGTTGGTGGTGGAGGTCCCGGACATCAGGTCGACGGAGTCCGATACCAGATTGTTATGATTGGGGTTCCTGATATTGTAATCATGGGAAGTACAAGGGCGAGGGACTGGTTGCCGGCGGCGGCGAGTGTTCGACGCTGTCCTGACGGCCGGCGACGAACTCAGGCAAGCGATGCGAACAGAGGAGAAGCAGAGCAGTTGCTAGAACACAGACGCCCTAAGATCTGATCGATCTCAATGCATGCCTTCTATTCCTTACAGTTCAGTAGATAAAGGGGTACCCATTTTACAACTGATCACACACACACAACTCACTAATTCGAATTCAAATGAAATCTGGAACTGACAGAACGTGGAGGAGCGTCGCCTGTTGTCTCTCCTGTAGCGCGTCAGGCAGCTACCGGCCGACGCCTACCGTATTTCCGGCTGAACATAACACTTGAGATGGCAATTGGTCCTTAGTTGCTTCCATTAATCTTTTCTGTGTAGCAAATAGCCTGCTCAATCTCTCACTACTATCTTCACAGGACCTTCTGATAGGTACTTCCAGAGTTTGCTGTTCACCATCCGGTATAGCCTGAAAATGAAACAAGAATTCAGACTAATTTCATTGTAGAACTTTTGAAGCTGCAGACAATGGTGCATCTAGCCACAGAGATATTAATATTGAAATGCTTAATTATTTAACTTCACCAAAATTAAAATGTCACAACTATGATGACCCGAAGCAATGATGCCTGATGATGGGATTGATGAAGTGGCATTCTTTCAAACACTAGCATACAATATACTGGAATCAGTCAGTTTCTACCTAGCAGGACTAATACTATGGTCCCAGCCGGACTAATACTGTAATCTTAGGCCAAATCGAAGCATAGTTCTTAAATTCCATATCCAAATCACAAACATGAACAAGCATGCATATATGGAAACCTGGACCCACCCGCTTCCATTAAAAAGAAATCCTAATCTCGATCTGAGCTAGGGTTAAAAAAGAACACAATGCACAAAACAAGAAGACATGGTGTGATAGAATCAAAACCAGTGACACAAGAAGGTATGGAGGTGACCTTGTTCGGATCAACAGTAGATCCATCGCCGCCGAGCTCCGTGACGAGCAGTCGTGGTGAATCCACATCCATATCGTGGGACCTGTCCATCGAGGCAACAGCTTCCCGGAGCCGCCAAGCTTCCTCGGCCGCCAATGCAGCCTCCAACTCGAGGCCTTCAACGACGACGCCCTCCCGCGGCATCTCCGTCGCCGCCGCGGCGCCGCCCCCTTTTTTCCCCTTCCGCCCCGGCCCCGGTTTCGATGGTTTGACAGGTTGACACCGTAAAACCAGCCGACGCCCCATGTTTCATTTGGGTCGAACCCATGCTAGGAACCGTGATGTCGGGTCCATTTGGCTTGGGTACGGGTTGGTTCGCGGTTTTACTGAACCGATGAACAGGGTGAATGACGACGCTCGGATCTTCCATGCAACCAACATGGTTTTCTTTCCTACATACCAGTCTAATCATTTCGTCATCAACTACCTTGGGTGTGTGTGTGTGTGTGTATATATATATATATATATATGTATATATATATATATATGTATGTATATATGTATGTATGTATGTATATTTATATATGTATATATATATATGTATATATATATATATGTATATATATATGTATATATATATGTATATATATATATATATGTATGTATGTATGTATATGCATGGCTGTGATGGCTCGAAAGCTTTGGTTCTATATACGGCAATAATAACTGTGAATGCATGGCAAGGACAGAAGATCACATATCAACAGTGTTTATCACTGTCAAGATTTCCTATATATAGAGTGTTCCTCCTTCCAGCAAACAGTATAAGCTTTAGCAAAGCACAGAGAAGAAAGAAAGAGGAGAGAATGATGATTCGAAGAGCTGAGTGTAGGTAAATGGGTAGGCTACGCTAGCTAATCTACCGCGTATACCCAAGATACTTGCGAGTAGGAGATCATAGATCGTTACCACTAGACGTGCAGCGCAGCGGAAGAAGTCGCGCGCCGGTGTAGAGGAAGTAGTCGATCACGTCCCACGAACCGAGCTCCTCGTCCTTGATCCCGGCGGCGATCGGCGCGGCGGTAGTAGCGGGCGCCTCTACGGAGTCCACATGTACGGGGATGGAACGCCGGACGTCGGTGTGCTAGCACCGCACGTTCGACTAGGGCGGCGGCGAGAGGAGGGTGGCGGCAAAGGGGAGGCGCGGCTAACTGGGCAGGGCACCCAGCCACCCACTTTGCCCCTGCTACATATATATAGGGCGTACTAATGGGCTTCATTCTCATAGGCCCATTAGTAACCCTAATCCCTCTTGGGCGTACATGGAGTTCGGTTTTCCTCACCGAAAACCCGGGTCGTTACAAGGGCAACCAGAAAACCGATCGAAATCCCTGATGATATTTGTAAATACTTCCGGTGGTTAATTACAATGTTTTGGATAGGCATTATATTAGTTGCTATATTCATGACTATGTCCCATTGATAGCAGAAGAATATTATAAATACTTGTATCACGCATTAGATAATTTCATCAAGACCCTCGTGATTTTCTATGCAGCTAAGTATATAGAGTTATGCCTATGTATATAGAAGAATAAAAATGGTCTACCTTTTAAAACCAAAATTATATGCGTTTTAAAATAGAGATATTCCTATAAAAACCTAGTCGTCACTGCCGCTCCTACACAAGGGTTTGCCATGAGCTCGAGGTACGGCTCACAACAAAGGACCCTTTTGCCATGAAATCATTTGTCCTGAGGTCTTTCCTGAGAGCTACTCTCGGCAAACTGATGTTTGCCGAAAGCATTCCGGACTTTGTCAAGTGTATCGGACCCACGACATTCTGCTGGTTTCCCATAGTTTCCTATGTGTGTGCTGATCATAACCCCGCGAATTATGAAGTATATGTTCGTACTAATATTCAAGCCGAGGTTAAGGTGTTGGTTCCATGTTTTAGAAATGGTTTTTTGTTTCCATCCGTTCCACAGCATAATTGCCTTGCACTTGTTATGATCCAAGATTCTTTGAGGAGCTATGTTTCAAGGAGCTTGTTCCATGCCACGATGTTGTGTGTCTGGACTGACAGGAGGAGATATAATGCCCTATATTGTGCTGCGATGCTATTTTGGTGGTTGTATTGGCACATTCGTCACATGCGTTCAGTTTGGACCCACATGAGGCATGCAATGCGCTTTGTTGTAACCCCATCTCTAATTACATTTCACAGACCCATTTTGTTTTAGCATTCTCTTTAATTCGTCATGGATGCATCCCACGTACCTGTTAGATTTTTAGCAGCTGAAGCAATTCAATAATGGACCCGTCTTGTCCTTACCCGGCCGTTGCATGATTTTAGGATTCCATGCCATATATATATTCACGGTTGTGATGGGTGGCAAATTATTCTTACGTGCAAGATAAATCATCATTTACGATTATACAATGCATAGCAACAAAAGATCCCCTGGCAACAATTTCCACTGGAATGGGTAGAACAAGGAAGGCAATTAAAATCCACTGTTCCACACTGATACTGGACAATACGCATGATTGTTTATAAATATATATTAGGGCTGGAATGTATACAATTCATCTTTTCTCCATCAAAGTGGTAGGGAGCTGTGTTTTAAGAAGTGAGAACGAGGTTGAAGCCAACTTTGTCGAGATTATGAATTGAGTAACATACACTTAAAAAGGCATCCCTTTGTTGTGGTATTGCGCCGCAGTTGTAGCCTGTACTTCTCTTGCCCAACTTGGTGCAAAGATGGACCATCATGGCTAGGATGGGAATTTATAGGGTTATAACAAAGGGGGTGGCGAAATGACCAAGTTGGACATGGGGTAGTTGATTTTTTTTGGCAGCGCAGCAAAGGACGCATCTTACAAATAGAGGGACCAGTGACCAGTGCCAATGTCTGGTTATCTAACTACGATTCTTGACCGATTTCTCCGAGTAGTTTTACTGTATTGTTTGACACAGCAATACATAACACGGAAACTATTTTTTCTATTTCGCCTGAACCATCGCAGTATTAGTGGCGAAGTAAAAAACAAACAATATCAATAGTTATCTTTAAAAATGTTAGACGAAATTCAAATTTGTGAGTAGAATTCTTCATGGTTCTTTTTTTGTGGAGACGGGTGACCGCATGCATGATGCATGTTTGGTTCATGGAACAGTAGGAGATGCAGCAGGATGGTGCATCGTGAAAGAGGCTACCGTACCCAACTGCAGCTTGTTGCTCTTGCTGATGGAGAAACAAAACAATATTTCTCTCCGTGCAATATAATCAAATAATGTATATGTTCCCTCATGGCCTCATGTAAAGGTTAAAAAAGCCATGAAGGATGACTATTCAAACTGCATTTTGGAAGGTCCTTTCCTTTTTTTAACTACATCTTACATGTGCTAGCATTGTAGCAATTGCTACCTTTTGTAACAACTGTGGTCTGATGCATTCTCTTTTGTAAGTGTTAAAAGACAGATTTTCATCCATTATCTAAAACAAAAGTTGTAGCACGTAGTTTCTTGAGAGCACCAACCATGAGTGTTTTCTCATGGTGGGTTCCCATCCATAGCCTTCTTCATGTCAACGTCATGCTGTACCAACCCACCACTTCCCTCAGCTAATCTCCATCTGCATGATTAATACCGTGGAATAATCAGGAGAAGCAAATGCCCATACCGATGTACAGGGTCAGAAGAGATAATTAACTCAATACTCTTTCATTTTCTCATCAATGCTTGATTTATGTACATGTTACATGTCCAATTTTAGAACAAAAGAATGCTTAGTTGATGGGTTCAACTGTTCGAAATGCTTGCTTATTGCATACATATGCATGTTAATTATTTGTCAGATTCCAGTCTCATTATGTGATCACCTACGCACACATCGCGTGCAATACATTCATTGTTGTCATGATTGATGACTAACAACAAATGTTTTGTACATGCAAGATACACTGATCAGTGAATGCATAGAAACAAAGGTCATTTTACTGGCACTTGGGACATCAACATGCATGACTTCTTCTGATACATATGGAGTCCCCATTTCAGTGAATAGTGAAATTTACAAATTTAAAATTTCAGCATACATAGGAATGTCTGGAGCTAGATGAATTGAAGGGGAGAGAACGAAGATTAGAAGAGCTGCGAACATAAATATGCTTGGGAATATGAGGCAAATAGGGAATATGCTTTGGGGGACGGTGTACAACTCAAAGTGGTCAATGTAGAGCTTGGTTGGATGAAGTCCACCGTGTGCCGTGCCAATTCAGCTGGTGCTAGTGGCTGGATCGGCCGCCCAGGATTTGGCTGCGCGGGTGAACTGTGAAAATGAGCACGGCCAAATTGCGACCTCAATCCAATCGGCATGCTTGTCCTCGATCAATGGCCAACATTTGACTTGGCCAGCATTGACATTCATCCAAAACGAGCCTACTAGTAGCGTGGCGATACACTTCAGGATAACAACATAACCTGGAACTGCAAATCTTAAGCATATTAGTAGTAGTGATTAATCTTAAGCATATATATGGTAGGGCTACAGGTTAGAGGTTATGGCTTGATCGGGTCCAAGTTATGTTTACAAATTAAAATGGTTTTAGTTTCCGTAGCAAATAAAAAAAATGCTTTTCCCAGTGCTGAGCGCCCATATGAGTCTTCAATTCAAGGACAAAATACTATATGTTTCCATCCAAAGAGCTGGCTAGTACTAGCTCCAAATTCGGAGAGACAATACTACATTTCAAAAGGATTGGTGGAACGCATGACCTTCATTACTTCCCACACGCGCCATGTACAATGCCCTGTTTAATTCGAAGGAGACATGTCACAGCTAGCTATCACTCGTATCACGCCCTTCACTGCCTGGTGTACCGCGATTCACTTGTATTTGTTTTTGAAAATTCCGGTAAAATATGATGAAAACAAATGCATCAAAGCAGGTCTCATGCTTCGCCAGCAAGGATTGCCAAACGAAACTACAACAAGCAATTACTCCAATAATATGGTGAGAGCAACCACTTTTGTTTATCATAGTTTGCTTTAATTTAGTAGATACCAATACCATTTTGTGATCAATTACCTAGCTTCCGCACATGAAACCGTGATATTAATAAGAACTGTGGATGCACAGCAATAGAATATCTAATACCAACTGTCTTCAATGGCACATATAGCTATAAAAAGGAAAACATTTCCACGTGAAGAGGAAATGAACTCCGTATAGAAGAAATGAAAATGATGCCGTTTTCAACAAAGAACAAAGAACAAATTAGGTTTTTATGCGAAAATAAAGCAATTTTGAAAGATGGCGTGACGATCTAGAACATGAATCCTTAATTTTCGACCATTTCTATCTAAGGCTGCGTTCCTACAGTCAACACTGCTCTGGTACCACTTTGTCACACCTGTTTTCCGAAGAGAACCCAAGTGCATCTCATATGTGTACTAGTATCAGTTTACACACATATGATAGACAAAACGAGTGAAATATCATTAACAGTATTTAAAATGTATCACAGAGTTTAACCACTTATTACACTCAGGCATGAGACACGAAGATCTCTAACAATGAAAAATGTAACTACTCGACGAGTCTTCGGCTTCCGCTCCCACAGGAACTTGACTGGGGGACCGCGAGCCTCAAAACTCATCGTAGTCGTTGAATACTCGTCTCAATTGTTCTCCTATGAATACCGGTAAGCAAGGTTGTGCACACTTATGGTTGGTACTCAACAAGTGGGGGAAGATGCAAGACTATCAAGGTAGGCTAAGGTTTTGCAGCGGTCAATATTTTAATGTTGATCAAGTTTTAATTAAGGAACGCCTATTTACTAGGTGTAAGTTTATACCAACCCACTTAAGAAAAACTTTGTAACAAACAACCCAAAGCTCATCAAACCATAGTTTAATCTCATCTTTATGTTCATTAATCATGTGAGGGTCCAAACCACTCATGACCGTGAGCACGACTAATCGATCAGTTTTACAATCTGCAGAGGTTTGCACACTTTACCCACAGCTCGCGTAAAAGCTCCGAAGAACTTTAAACCCAATCATGCGATGCTGGCCAAGCACCATACCACACTTCCGAGGTGTGATCGCATAGGGACGCTACGAAGCCTTTACAAAGGCATGCAAAAGACTAACGACCCACATAGTTACGTATCAGGGTGGACCATTACCCTCCCTAGTGGTCAACACCTTAGCAAAGGCTGCTACCCCAAAAGGACTGGGCTATACCCCTGCAACCCGGATCCCCCTCTTTTCCTTTCGGAAAAGGGTCACTAGTTCGATCACACACCTAATTAATTGGCTAAGGTCAGAGCCATGTGCGACTGTGGTTGCGCGTGTTTTCTTGGGTGGTTCTCCATGTTCCGATTAAATCAAGTATTCTTGTATTAACACCATAACTTTGATCATTAAACATTAAACATTTCCATAAAAGACCATTTTGTCCAACCCATGTTGAGCAACTAGAATATTCTACCCAAAAGCATTTATTTAAACGAGTTGTGTCAAGGATCAGGGGTAAAAATCTAGGTATGTCCTTAAAAAGGTGTTCCCATCAATTTAATGCAATATCACAATAAAAGTAAACTTAATTATTATGCAGTTATATAGGACAAAATAGAATATGCAGGGGGAGAAGACCACTTGCCTTCTTCAACTATAGAAAAGTCTTCTTCTTCTTCAAATAGTTGTTCCTGATCGACTCCAAGGGGTTGTTCAGTCGAAACAGGCACGATATCTATGATCACACACATAAAGCATACAATAAATAAAACAATACACCAATCAAGTATAAAGACTAAAAACATGCTACTAAAGCGACCAGGAAGGGGGGGGGGGAGTGAATGGGAGCCGATAAATATTCTTCTCCTGAGAGAGAAGTCGGCCTATGCCCCAAATTCACAACTAAAGATTCCTACACGAGTTTCCCAAGGTCACGTAGTCACAGCGGACCTACCAACCCTAGGAACAAACTCCAAACGATCCCAAAGCGGAAGCACGAATCAAGAAGCAAAGGACTTAGCAACCCTGCGTAGTACCAGGCGGACTGTCCGCAAGCTCCCGGCGGATTGTCCGCGAGCCCATGGCGGACCGTCCGCGAGGTACCGACAGACTGTCCGAAAAAGACTCGCAAACCTCTAGTACTGCACCAACAATAACGGACCGTCCGTGGAGGCACCTCGGACCGTCCGCGACCAACACCCTCCTCGTGGACTCTCCGCGGACCCCAGGCGGACCGTCCGCCAAACTCCCTGCAATTGAATACGGCTGGGAAAATAGATCAAAAGAAAGGCACGCAAGAACAAGCGACGGACACGAAGAACACCGAGCCAGCGGACTCCACGCGGACTGTCCCGCAGCCTAAAGGCGGATTGTCCACCAGGCACGAACAGAGCAGCCCGAGCTACAAACCGCGAGCACAACCTCTCCTACCCATCAATGGATCTCCCAAACGGCTTGAGCTCTTAAGGAAAGATTTGGGGAAGGTGTGAAGCATCCTTAGGGGGTGCTATGCCCCAAAACGTGGGTCCTCAAACGAACTAAAAATGCCAGGAATCAAATCACAACCGAACTCAACCAAAAACCTAGGTTCCAACCGAAATCCTTTAATCGGAGGCCGAACTCGAAGTTTGAAGGATCCAGAACAAGCACAAAGATGCACAGGCAACTATCCATGATTCCCACCAACAAATCCGAGCCCAAACACTTCAGAATTGAAGGAACAAGCCGCGCATGAAAAATCAACAAAATTAGCTCGAAAAAGACACGAAAATCCAACGAGCTACAAACCGGGAATCGACGCAACCATGAAAGCTTCTATTCACTCAAAGGTCAGATTCTTTACATACGGAGGAGAAATCTAACCCTATGGAGCAAGGAAATGAGAAGCAGTCCGAATGGATAGTTTTTCTGGAAACCCTAGAGCAAATATATATGAGTCCCCTTCGGTTCAGGCAAAAGAACACACTACCCTAGCACTTAAGTTGTGATGCAACCCCTCAGGGTCAAATAGGTCATGTAGCACTCCTCTTCATCGCACGGCCACGCCGTTGCAGCAGACCGCGTCCTCCCGACGCAAGCCCTGCGATCTCGCCACGCGTCCGCCGGCATTGAAGCTTCTCGGCGTGCCCGGATCCCGTCTCCACCCGCCGAGCCTCCAGTCTTGGTTTTGTGGCTCAACCAAGTAACCCGACGGTTTTCTCGTGAACCACCGCAAACACCGTGTGCAGACTCCGGTTGTGAGCCGCTACCCTGCACCAGCTCCGATCGACGACTTCGTCTTGCTTTTGTTGCCACGATGCAGCCCGCACTTGACCCTGCTGGCCACCGGTTCCCTCGAGTCAGGACTACTTGTCTCTCCACTCCAAAAAGGCCCCACAAGGCATTGACCTTTCGCACCCACTCTTCACTTGCACCAACGCAAATCAAGTCGCAACTTGCACCTACAATACTCGGCCAAGAGTCAGTCCACACCATGTTGTCAATCACTTATCACAGCCAGGAGAGACCATCCACCGGTCCTCGGACGCTCCGGTCCTCACACGCAAGTACTCGGGTGGCGAGCCCGGGGCCGCAACCCTAAGTTTATAGCGCAAAGTTCCCGCACTCTCATTTAGGTACTAGGCTTATCGTACCCATTTCCGACAAGTGCTTAGTACTTTCAAACACTTAATCAACGAAGCCATTGGACTGGAGCCCAAATCCCATGCTCTTACCACATGAGCAATCCATTTAATCGATATGGTGATTCCATAAAGGAGATCCTATTCTCATGAGTGACGAACATCACTCGACTTGTACCGGATCCTTAGAGCATAGCAACTAGCGACCTATGACAACCCTATCTGAGATAATTCCGTACTATCGCCTAAACCACTCCATTTGGTCATTAAGTGATAATAAAGAATCCTCCCGTTGAGTGTTGCCGGGTTTACGCCCGGTAAATCACTTGAAAACACAATGAGGATCGAACATATGCATTAAAACCCCCACAAAGGAGAGTCCAGAGTGCCTTACAAATTAACCAACACGTCCCCGTAGGGTCCATTATTACAAACATAGGCAACCATGCCGGCGGGCAGGCACGACGGAGGCCGGCGGTGGCCGCCGCTGGAGGTGTGATTCCGGCGATGAGAGATGTGGTGCACGACAACTTGTGTCGGTGCTAGCTCTAGGGTGATCTAAGGAAGAGCTTCACTGCTTTGGATAGCCATGGAAATGGTCGGCGCACAATGTCCACCGAGGTGACGGCCATGGCGGACGGTGGCAGCTCGGTCACGCGCGAAGAGAGCGGCAATGACCTTTTATACCCGCGGGTGAGATGGAGAGGCGGTTCGCAAGTCCACCACGATGGCATGGGCATGGCGCGGGGTACGGCGGCGTCGGGATTGGCTGGGCGGCCATGCTCGGCGCGGTTGGCCAATGGCAAGTGGCGGCCGGCTCAAGGCTGTTGTGCCCAGCCTGTGGGGGTGTGGCGCGTGGCGACGGTGCATTGGCGCACGGACGTCAGTGCGAGGGCCGGGGGAACCGACGATCGCAAGAGTGCCTCGACGTGCTGGCCCAGCAGAACCGCGCGGCGACGCGCGACGTCGGGGCGCGCTCTGGAGTGCCAGGAGCCAAAACAGTTCGAACTGGCACGCTTTGACCCTGTTTTTCTCCAAAAAACTGAACTGTGTAGTGGACAAACACTTGAATACCAAAGCTGCAGATCTCTTGATCCTCTACAACTTTTACAAAGGGCATATGGCCTTTTTCTCAACCAATTGTGCACAAATTGCAAGCAAAGTTTGTTGTTTTCTGGGCGCCTGCGAATAGTAACCCTGGGCGTTGACTTGAGTTTTTCACCTATTTAGGCTTCAAATCTCAAATGCCACTCCACATGAAAGTTGTGTCCCTCGACAAAACACACAACTTTTACGTTAGGAGATTCTGAAGTGTTTAGGTGAAATTTGGAGAACGTGTCAAAAGTTCCGGGCGACATAGGAGGGTCAAAAGGTGTTTAAGGGGTTCGACTAGGGTTTTGACCCAACCTTGACCATGAGTCGACCAAGGGATGTCATTAGGGGTGGTTGGTGATGTTTTCGAGGTGATGGCCCAGGTTGACTGTCCTTTGACCAAAATCAACTCGGTTGACCGGATCTTTAGGGTTAATTAACCCGGCTGAAAACCTGGGGCGTCACAGCCTACCCCCCTTAAACAGAATCTCGTCCTGAGATTAGACAACAAGATTGGAGCAACCTTCTTCCAATAAGGCAAAGGTTACAAAGGTAGAAGACACACTCGCTTACACTTCCCGATAGCGAGAATTCAGATGCGGCAAAAGATACATGGTGCTCTCCTCAGTGCCTCAACGCAGTTCATGAGGAAGCGGACGATGAATGTGTACATGGAAAACTAGAAGAAGACAAACTCCACCAAAGATGTAGAGGTACATCGCTACAAGCGTCCAGCGGAGGGACTCAAACATCTCCACGAACTGAGCCATGGTCGGCGATGCAGGCTGGTGTTGTTCTCTCGGTCTTCTTCCCAGCTTCTTCTGGAGGTTGTCAATGAAGACAGCGGACAACTTTCTCGGGGAGTGGGCGGAGCAACGGCAGAAATGGGCCGGTGGCGGGTTGGCCGAAAACTAGCCGGAGAGAAAACAAGAGTGGCGGCACTGTCGAGCTCGAAAGCAGGCGAGACTTGGCAATGGCAACATCGCGGAAGGGTTTCCCTTTTTATAGCTCAAAGGAAACACAACGGTCATCCCAACCAACTGAGGTAGGGACTAGCAGAGCGATTCGGCGGTGGCCACACGGGGCTCGATATTGGTCAGCCCGTGAGATCTCGGCGACGTGATCGTGGCCATGGAAAAGGGATGGCAGAGTGTCGCTACGGCGTCATACCATCATGGCACTGAAAAGAATGGGGTCCAACGGTCGGAAGAATTGACCGTAGTGGTGAGATCGTAGCAAGGAGGAATTAACCAAAGATTTTATTTGTACCTCGTTTGCTTGTTTTCTTGATTCCTAGGAGTTGGAGGATATGATCAACGGATCATGGATTGATAAGAGATGGAGGACTCTCATGCCTTGACATTTTGAGAACCTGGATTGCTCCTGCAAAACTTTGCCTGAACTTCCTTAACTTAGCCGATTGATTTGATCACATGCTAAAAGAGCTTTGAGATTAGGCAGAAGGAGACCAAGTTGACAAAGGTGATTACCAAAAGAGATTTCTATGAAGAAAGGGAAAGCTAGTAAACAATATTTGTTAAATTTGTTCACTAAGATTCCTGAATTCATTTTTGAAAAGCAACAAAGGTATAATGATGGATCAAAGGTTCCACCCTTAGGAGTCCAAGGTTAGTTGTCCATAGCAACAATAAAGGATGGTAAGATCATAAGGAGCGGTTGTACGGAGTTGTTTATGGAGAACAATGGGAATGACTTGAAGAGATGGGTAGATACAACAATTTCAGAAGATATTTGCTCACATGAACAATTTTAAACCGGATGAGCGATGCACCAATAAGACATATGAATGTCAAGGCCTAGGGAATACCTTGTGCCCAATGGAGTGGTGCACTTGTTAATGTTCATGTTGTGGTGCATAGAGTGTGATGCACATGCAGATGAGCACATGATGCTTAGGTAAATGAACATATGGTGCACTTGCCATGATGCATAGTGAGAAATGCGCATGTTCATGGGATATGATGCTCGTGATGCTTGTTAGCATGACTTGTTTACCCATGCAGTTAGCTGGCAACAAGGGGATAACATAGAGTGGAGAACATGGATTTGCGGTGAGTTGCATGCTCCCAACCAAGATACCTAGCGCGCCCCTAGTGGTAATCACATGGCTGCAGCACACATGATGCACTAGGTTCCGTCGCGGCTCCTTTGGTCATAGAACAACAATCTCATCAGCCATTAGGAGGATATATAAGGAGGGTCGAAACCTTCAATGCGTATGCATGTTAGTCCATCCAAGGTTCCCAAATGCACATGCTATGTAATGCATTTCCATGCCCATGAACTTATTAAAGTAAGGGTGCAACCCATGCATGACATGATGATGCTCAAAGCATGCCACAGAATTTAACTCTTCCTACTCATGTTTTATGTGTTCATATTGTTGTGAGAAAGATCAGGATGAAGACGTTCAAGCTTGCAAGGTCAAACACGATTGAGATAAGGATGTCGCTAACAAGGATAGCTTAGGACATCAATAAGCATAAACATTACCATCAAAAGTCCATGGTGGGTTGTTCACAAACAACAAATGATGGAAAGTCATAAAGAGAGGTGTTCTCGAGTAGAAACAGTACCCATGAAGTTATGCTGACCTTGATTCACTTGAATTTTTGGCTTCTTGTTATGATGACTCTTATTTGCTTTGGAGCATTGCCTCTGTGGATGTGGCTTGTTCTGCCTAGGGTTCGGGCATTTATTGGCATAATGCCCGGGTTGTCTACAATTGTAGCAAATGCGGGGCGGAAGTTCTTTAGGCTTGGAAGCATGTTGACGTAGCTTCTTGCCGCTGTAATCACTTTGTTTGCCCTTGCGAGGACAAAATTCCTTTAAGGTAATTCCCCACTCACTCAAATCCATTTCGGGAAATGCTCCCTTGCAGTTCCGGCTATTCCCTTCTTCCTTAGTAAGGTCCATTGGTAGTTTCGAAGGTGGTAGTAGAGAATCAGAGGTGTTGAGTTGACTCTTCTTCATATAATCCACCAACAAATTGCATAAGCGGGCCTGCTCAACCACGGACGTAAGTAACACCTGGAAGAGACCGTCAGTTAAACTAGTTTGAGATAACCCTTGATAACGATCCTGGAAGATATTGTCCACAATATGACCTAACACTAAATTTTGTTCTTCCAACATCTTGATTGCACCAGCAATGGTGTCTATATCACCCTGAGTAGGTACTCGGGGTGAGCAAGACTCATAGGGTTTAGGTTTCTCTAGATCTTTTCTGGTGGAGTTCATGGTCTGAGCGACCAAATTTGGTCCATCTGGATCGGCACCAAGGGGAGGTTGCTGCTGCACCATCCGGACGAGCTGCTGCTGCGTCTGGAGGATTTGGCACATCATTCCCTTTTGAGCAGCCATGAATGCCTCTACCATCGTCCTGGGTGGTAGTGGTGGTAGGTCTCTACCACTACTCGACACACCAAAACCATCCAGGGAGCTGCATGTCGATCCCATCATCTGAAAGAATTGAGCTTTCATTAAATACACATCCATAAGCTTGTTCTCACAAGCAGAACATGTATGACGAAAACCCAACTGGAGCAAAAGTTTGACTTAGGCAACCACAATATTCTAGAACTAAGAATTTCATGCGCTCAGCTCAAGATTACGAGGATTCATGACTCAAAATTTAAAACCAATGCCAAGGTTTGGAGCAATTTGATATCCAACTTGGCATCAAAAGCTAAGGTTATCACGTGTGGAGGAATTTGGTACGGGGGTCTTATTCTGGCGGTGGGGAACAAAAATTCCCAACTCAAACACCAGAGTCCCAAAATTTTCCCAAATTTCACCAGCAACTCAGTCGCACAATTATGCACACTTTTGGTATTCAAAAGTAGATCTAGATTAGATTGGAACATGCTCGAAAAATTCCATTTTCAGAGAAGGGTTACCCAGAAAAACAACGGGATAGAGACTCACTAAACTGAGCATAACTCTCTATAGAAAATTCCTAAAACCCTAAGAAATTCACAGTAGATGCTAGATTTGATAAGAAACAACTTTCCAAAAGGATGTCTAGTCAGATTCCTTACAGATTTGGCTATAAAAATTGAGAGATGACAGCAACAGATTCTCTAGAAATTTCCTAGAATCAAAAGAGAGGAAAACCTTATCTAAGATCAAACAATTACCCTAGAAAAATTATTCAAGCAAGCAAGGACCAATTTTAGGTTCAACAAGATTTTAATCATTGTTGCACACGTCTTAAACGACCTCACACACATGGATCCAAAAGACGTAGTTAGTGCCGGTGGCAAGCTTATAATCGACTCTCCTTATAATAACTAATCAGAGCTACTCGATTTGCACTTAACGACTTATGAAACTTTGTTAGTGTACCTGCAAAAAACGAACCTTCCGTGCCAGCACGTCATGAAAGCGTCCACATACATTACCGTTCACTATAGAAACGGTATCCATGCGTCAAGCCGCTGCATGGACAGCGTCCAACCTCGGACACCCTCCCTTTGAATGGAGTGTATCCTTGCCTCGCATGATCGTCATGCGCAATGCACACGTATGGAAAAACGTGGCGACATCACAACTCATAACTAGATGCGAAGATGGGATTCGTGGAATGGATCACTCCATCAACCCTCGCAATTCCCGTGGTGCAGAACAACACACGTATTAAACACGTGGCTCAACTAGTTTGATTGTGCAATAAAGTAAGTCTGACATAAAATAAAGGGCCGGAAGTTAGCAAAATAAACCATAGATTCTTATGCCACCTTAAAGAACCCAAAATTCCCTTTAGGGCCTCTCGATCTAGATCATTCCTTAACGATCCAACGGATTTTCAAAATCCAAACAATCTTGGCAAGTTTTATTGTAAATCATGTGATTAGCATTAATCTAATCACTCCGGTGCATACGGATGCTCTGGTACCAACTGTGACAACCCCATCTCAGATAAATCCGTACTAGCACCTAAACCACTCCATTTGGTCATTAAGTGATAATAAAGAATCCTCCCGTTGAGTGTTGCTGGGTTTACGCCTGGTAAATCACTTGAAAACACAGAGAGGATCGAACATATGCATTAAAACCCTGACGAAGGAGAGTCCAAAGCGCCTTACAAATTAACCAACACATCCCCGTAGGGTCCATTATTACAAACATAGTTCTTTGACATGAAAGTAAATAGTTCAGGGTTTATTGTAAACAGCGGAAGATAACTAAATGTTACGATCACACCACAAGAGGCCTTTCCATGATGCAATCACTCTTCGTCATCTACCATTCCAACTCCCAGCCGGGTGGAAGTTCTCCGGGCCACACATCACATGCATTTCCTGGAAACAACATTTATAAAGCAAGGCTGAGTATACTAATACTCAGCAAGACTTAATCGTCTAAAAGAAAGACTTTACCTCTAATCATGCAAGGCTTTTGGCTTGTGGGTTTGTTTGCCAAAAAGCTACTAAATAGTGAATCCTTACTTTCACAATTTAGCTCAAGTTCTAGTAGAAGTCATCATTTCTAGATAAGCTACTATTGCACCCAAAGTTGTACAAACAATTAATCAAAGTAATAATCTTCACAAAGTTCCATCATAAAGGGATATCATGGCCAGTCGGGTAAGTAGTCTCAGATGACGGTGAGAGGCCGACAATCGATTGATTCAAAAACCTTGCAAGGTGGACCTAAACACACGGGAGGTGCCCTCACTAAAAGTTCACCAACCAGGCGGTTCCCTTCATTCCTCGGTTTGGGGATAATAGCTCACAGTCTTAAGTACAAGGTTTATCTGGGCTACGCCACTAAGGTCACCCAGCCTCACGCATGCACTCGGGTGGCGAGCCTGGGCCGCAACCCTAAGAGTAGTGATAGTAAAACCCCGTACCGCATCATTTAGGTACTAGGCTTACCGTGCCCATTTCTGACAAGTGTTTAGTACTTTCAAACACTTAACCAATGAAGCCATTGGACCGGAGCCCAAATCCCATGCTCTTACCACATGAGCAATCCATTAATTCATATGGTGAATCCATAAAGGAGATTCTATTCTCGCGAGTGATGAACATCACTCGACTTGTACTAGATCCTTAGAGCATAGCCACTAGCGACCAAACATGCTAGTAAACGATCATGGTACTTAGGAATCATGCTAAGGTTTCAATTCATCTCCTGAACGTAAATGCACATAAAATATCAAGATAAATTCAGAAGTTTCAATGAAACACATAGGTTAATGACTGAACTGGGGCTTGCCTTCGTCAGCACAAGCAGACACACAAACTTCCGGACTTTGGTCCGGGTCTTTCTCTACGGTCACGTAGTGCACGTCTCCTCCTGCTCCCTCGTCCTCGTCAATCAGCACGAGCTTGTAGCTACCGTCGGCGATTTCTACACGGGGAATGCAATGTAGTGATTTAGGAGGGTGATTAATTTAATTTAATTAACAAACAGTAGCAAACAACCACTAGGAGTATATGGTTGGCCATATTCACCTTAACAAAAGTATTTAAACATTTTTCCTTTTAAAAGATAATCAAAAAGATTATTTAGTCTTCTCTTTAAGGTGATTGTGTGCACATCTATAAAAGAATATTTACTTTAAAAACAAACAGCAAGGAAAAATTACTTTTATGCCACAAATTACTTTCCTAACTCATTTATATAACTCATGCATGAAGGGATTTGTTTTTCCTATTTTTCCTTCACTAGATTAATCTAGTTTGCACTTTTTTAATCAACCAATCACACTTCAAACTTGCCCAACAATGCCCACTGGTCCTAATGACCAGGAAGCACTCCTTTGGACAGCAAGCAACTAGTTTGCACCACTAAATTTAAATGCACATAAATAAAGGCATTTCTAGCTAGCATTTAAAGGATTAATACATATAAAAATAAATACAATAGAGTGAGACCGAACTTCCTCCTACACATGCTTTGGCCTAAAACAAGCACAAGGAACAAACAAATACATCTATAGCTAATATAGATCTTGACATATACATTTAAGATTAAAAACAAGCATAAATTAAGAAATAATATTTCTGACAGAGATAAAATCTGGATAAATTCACCTGAGGTGAATTTTGGTATAACATGGCAATAGCCAGAAGTTGGGCTCAGGAATAATTATCTTTTAAGCTACAAAAATCATCTAGGCAGATTTATCGATATCACAAGATAATTTATATAAAAAGATTCCTTTAGTAACTTTGTGCAAATTTTTGCACGTAGCATAAACATGCTAGTTACAACAACACATCCAAAATCCAGCTCAAGATCATGTATGGAATTTGCAGAAACATAGATCTATGCATTTTACATTTCAATTTTTCAAGCAAAAACTAAAGCTCAAAAGTATATACATGTTTTGGGAAAGTTGTAGTTTTAGTTACACAGAGGACAACAAAATTGGATTTGCAATTTTTGGATTTTTCGATGATTTTATACGAATTTTACAAGGTGCAACTGAAACACACAAAAGGGTGAATAAAACTTTTTGCGAACAGACCCTAGGAAAGAATTAGAGATTCACAGATATACCTCCGGTTTGCACAAACGACCCTGGAAAGAACTCCAGCCATGCAATGTAGTCCTCGGGCCAAGGGGGGCGGCGCGGCTGGCCGGATTCTGGCGAGGCTGGCGGCGGGATGGCCGGGGAAAGACAGGGGAGGGTCCTAGGGACCACAAGGGTTCGATCTAGGTGCTCACTTGCGGCGGCAACCATGCCGGCGGGCAGGCACGGCGGAGGCCGGGGGCGGCCGCCGCTGGAGGTGTCATTCCAGCGATGAGAGTGGTGGTGCAGGACTACTTGTGTCGGTGCTAGCTCTAGGGTGATCTAAGCAAAAGCTTCACTGCTTTGGATAGCCGTGGAAACGACCGAGACACAATGTCCACCGAGGTGACGGCCATGGCGGACGGTGGCAGCTCGGTCACGCGCGAAGAGAGCAGCAACGGCCTTTTATACCCGCGGGTGAGATGGAGAGGCGGTTCGCAAGTCCACCACGACGGCATGGTCACAGCATGGCGCGGGGTACGGCGGCGTCGAGATTGGCTGGGCGGCCATGGTCGGCGCAGTTGGCCAATGGCAAGCGGCGGCCAGCTCAAGGCGGTTGTGCCCGGCCTATGGGGGTGTGGCGCGTGGCGACGGTGCATTGGCACACGGACGTCGGTGCGAGGGCCGGGGGAACTGACGGTCGCAGGAGTGCCTAGACATGCGGGCCCAGCAGAACCGCGCGGCGACACGCGAAGCCGGCGCGCGCTTTGGAGCGCCAGGAGCCAAAACAGTTCGAACGGGCACGCTTTGACCCTGTTTTTCTCGAAAAAATTGAACTGTAGTGGACAAACACTTGAATACCAAAGTTGTAGATCTCTTGATCCTCTACAACTTTTACAAAGGGCGTATGGCCTTTTTCTCAACCAATTGTGCACAAATTTGCTGTTTTCTGGGCGCCTGTGAATAGTAACCCTGGGCGTTGACTTGAGTTTTTCACCTATTTAGGCTTCAAATCTCAAATGCCACTCAACATGAAAGTTGTGTCTCTCGACAAAACACACAACTTTTACTTTGGGAGATTTTGAAGTGTTTAGGTGAAATTTGGAGAACGCGGCAAAAGTTCCGGGCGACATAGGAGGGTCAAAAGGTGTTTAAGGGGTTCGACTTGGGTTTTGACCCAACCTTGACCATGAGTCGACCAAGGGATGTCATCAGGGGTAGTTTGTGATGTTTTCAAGGTGATGGCCCAGGTTGACTGTCGTTTGACCAAAATCAACTCGGTTGACCGGATCTTTAGGGTTAATTAACCCGACTCAAAACCTGGGGCGTCACACGACCTAACATGCTAGTAAAAGATCACGGGTACTTAGGGATCATGCAACTAGGGTTTCAATCAACTCCTGGACTCAAATGCACATAAGATAACAATGATAAATTCAGAAGCTTAAAAGTAAACACATAGGTTAATGATTAAACCGGGGCATGCCTTCGTCAGCGAAAGGAGACACACAAACTTCCGGACTTTGGTCCGGGTCTTGCTCTACGGTCACGTAGTGCATGTTTTCTCCTGCTCCCTCATCCTCGTCAGCTGGCACGAGCGTGTAACTACCGTCGGGAACTTCTACACAGAGGATGCAATGTAGTGGTTAGGAGTGTAATTAATTTAATTTAATCCAAAAATAGTAGCAAACAGCCACAAGGAGCATATGGTTGACCATATTCACCTTAACAAAAGCATTTAACATTTTCCCTTTAAAAGATAATCAAAAAGGCTTATTTAATCTTCTTTTTGGGGTGACTGTGTACACATAAAAAAGAATAATTAATTTTAAATGCAGAACAGCAAGGACATGAGTTCTCACTCCTTAATTTATTATCCTATCTCATCTATAGGGTTCAAGCATAACAAGGATGTCTTTTCTATTTATTTCCCTCACTAGAGTAATATAGTTTCTCTCCTTTTAATCAACCAAAAATCTTTAAAATGACCCAACAGTACCCACTGGTCTCTCTGACCAGGAACCACTCAATAAGCCAGCAAGCAAACAAGTTTGAGCCATTAAATTTAAACTACACAAGTAATAGCATTTCTAGCTAGCAATAAAAGGATAAATGCACACAATAAGAAATATAGCATCTCAGGATCCAAACTTTCTCTTACATGTTCTCTGGTCCAAAACAAGCCTAGGAAACCAACAAACACAACTATAACCATTATAGATCTTGATCTACACATTTATGATTAAAAACAGGCATAAATCGGGGATAAATATTTCTAGTAGTCCAAAAATAGTGAATAATTTAGTAAGGTTGTATCTAGGCATAATATGACTATTTCCAGAAGTACAGCTCAAAAATCTATTTACTTTTTGCTACAAAAATCATCTAGGTAGAAAAGGCTTAAATACCAGATAAATCATAATAAAAGACTCCTTCAGTAACTTTGTTCAAAGTTTTGCACAGGACCTACACATGCTAGTACTCACAACATATCCAAAAATCAGCTCATGAACATTTATGGATTTGGCAGTACAACAGATCTAGAAAAAAGGGATTCCTATTTTTCATGTAAAAACTGAAGCCCAAAAGTATGTACAAGTTTTGTAAAAGTTGTAGTTCTAGTCACACAGAGCACAGCAAAATTGGTTTTGCAATTTGTAGATTTTTTAATGATTTTATATGGATTTTACAAGACCTCAACCAAGAGGTGAAAACTGAAGAATCTATTTCTTTTTTGGCCCTTAGAAAGTTTAAAATTTCACACAAATACCCTCCCTTCTAGCAGAAAGACCCCGAGGGGTTTTTGGCTTCACAGCCGTGCCCTCCCGCGGCGGGGCAAGCTCGCCGGCGGTGAGGTAGGGCCGGGGGTGGTGAACAAGCAAGGGGGATGACTGATTGAGCTCACATGTGGACGATCCGCGGCAGTAGCTTGGCCGGAGAAGAGCCCGGCGACGGCCTGCGGCGAAGCAGTGGCGGCGCGGCCACCGCGGCTTGGATTCCGGCGAAGGGCGGGCGAGGCTAAGCCATCACGTGCGTGTGGGAGCTCAAGTGGGTGCTAGGGAGGAGCCTAAGGTCGTCAGTTGGCCACGGGTGCGAGTGGAGTAGCAAGTTCACTAGAGGCGCTCATGGCGGGTGGCGCAGACTGTAGTGGGGCTCGGGCACGCGCGAGGAAAGAAGGGAGAGGGGTTTTATAGGCTCGACGATGCGTTGAGGCGGCTGCACCCGAGCTTCGTGACCTACAGGAGCATCGACATGGGCGCAGAGGCGGTGGCAACGTGCGGCGGACCGGCGACCAATAGTGAAAGGCGGTTCGCATGCCGGCGAGTGTGGGGAGGCCGTGTGGCACCGGTCTAGGCCACTTGCGCGCGTCATGAGCCTTAGGTCCACAGTGGCGACGACGCTGGCCTCGGATCGCGGGTTTTCCGGCGCCTTGGCGTGTGCGCGCGATCGGGGTACGGCGGGGACGACGTGGCGCGCGGGGGTGCGACGTCGCGTGGGAGCGCGCGCTCTGGCGCCAAACCGATTCAAGCAGCCACTTTCAAAACGAAATTTCTCCAAAATTCCAAACAAAAGTGCACAAGACTTTGAATACGAAAGTTGCTCAGCAACTTACCCTCTACCAGTCCTACAAAAGCTCTATGGTGGTTTGATCAACAGATCGAGCATAAAGTGCACAGAAACTTGGCAGAAAACTCGGCACCCATGAATAGTGGATCAGCACGTTGACTTGCATTTTTCACCACTTTACATTGCAAACCAGCAATGCCACTCAACAGGAAAGTTGTGTGCCTCGACAAACTGCACAACTTTTCCATTGGGAGATTTTGAAGTGTCCAGAGAAATTTTGGAGAACGTGCCATAAGTTCTAGGTTGACATCGAAGGTCAAAGGGATATCTAGGGTTTATGCTAGGGTTTTGACTTACGCTTGACCAATGCTGGTTAGGGACTAGATTAAGAGAGTCTTTAGCACTAATTAACACTGAGCAATAACACGGGGTGGTACAACACCCCCAAACGAAAGTGCTCAAAACAACCATGCCAAAGCAGGTACATCTGGGCCTAATACTCTGTCATAGGTCCTGGTGAGACACCACTCTTACCAGTCAACCAGAGTGATGTGTTGGCTGGTGTTCATAATTCTGTCGATGACACTTCGAAGAAATTTGTAGGTACATCTAGGCCCAATACCTCTGTAATAGCTCCTGGTGAGACACCACTAGGCAAGATAGCCCTTGAGAAACCTTTAGCCATTTCAAATCAGCAAGGAAAGAAACTTGCCGAAAATAAAATCTCTACACCACGTACAACACGCAAGAAATCCCTTGAGGAACCTTCATACATTTCAAAGCTGCAAGAAGAGAAACTTGACAAAAATAAAAGCTCTACACCACCAACAGCAGTCAAGGAATCCCTTAAAAAACCTTCTTCAGCCATCTTAAAGCAGCAGGAAAAGGAAATTGCTGTAAATTACACCTCTAAGAGGCCTACTAGAAAGCGATCTAATAGAAACACCAAGGAGAATCGTTGGTATATGACTAACCCAAAGCAATCCGAGAGTGACACCAAGAATAATCCTTGGGCTATGGTTAACCCAAATTACAAATTCGGAAAGAGCCTTCTCAGTGTTGGTGATCTCAAAAAGGCTGCTCCTTTTACCAGAAAGCTCCACACATTCTACATGCAATGTTGTAAGTCAGATGATGATTCTCAAATTATGGTCGCACTTCGGCCCGGGACCAACGCATGGCTGAAGAGAGACGAATCGTCAAACGAACTCTAGTAGCAACCTGTGCAACTCAGTGATTTCTACGATCTCTTCAACTTTGATGCTTTGGATCTGACACTTCTCCGCTGCTTCATCCTGTAAGTTGCTTGAAAATTTAATCTGCTTCTCACTAATCACATCCTCTACCGAAATGTGCTTTTTGCCTCGCATCATCTTTATTACCATGTATTTTGCCTCCTTACACTTTGGTTTTTCTTACTAATAGGAATATGACTGTAGAAGTTGAGAACAACGGCCGTGCAGTTGCCTTCCTTGATCCTGAATGCCTTTGCTTGACAACGTTGAACAACACAAATAGCACTCTTGCTTTCTCTGTGTCCTATATGCTCAATGCCTTCAAACTATATGCTTAATAGAATTTAATGCTAACCGCTTATCTCAGTACGAACTATTGGATTGCAGCGGTGATCATTCCGAAGCAGCGGAATGTCTACTATCTTTATTCATTGAAGACAATTAATAATAGTACTGACCCTTTCGAGCTAATAATTAATGAGTAAGTTATTTCTTTCTTAACCTGCGGACATTACTCAACAAACTGTACAGAGTATATTAATTAATAGTGTCCTAACCATTGTTGATTGTTTCGTTGTAGGGCTTGGGAATGTTACTGCGGCAAAAAGTTATCGCACCTTGGCGCCTTGGAACACGTCAAAGATGTTAAGGTACATACCACTTATTTCCTTCCTGTGGAAGCTAGTACTAAAGCTTGAATTTATTTCTTCTCTATCACCATTATTTTTCTTTGTACATTTATTGCAGTGCTACCAACAACCTACTGGATCCAGACTCTGTGGATTCTATCGTGCCTATCACAGTCTTCGATTAAAAGACAGCGGCCCACATATGGATGTACGCTCTTGGGATCTTCATTTGTAAAACCTGCAACTGAGCACAGTTCTTGCTTATTAGCACTGCACATGTTTGGTAACCACCTATATATGTGTGCTAACTGGTGACATTGTTATATCCAGAGATTAGGGCTAGATGAGCGTGTCGGTGTTTTAGACCGGCAAACCTACCAAGGGGGTACCCGAGGTAGTAGATTGTGCGGTGAGGATCGTGATCTGGAGACCGAGAACTCGAAGGTATGCACAAGGACACGGGACACAAGATTTATACAGGTTCAGGCCGCCAAGGTGGCGAGCCCTACATCCTGTTTGGCGGATCAAGTATGGCGCCCTGCGCTTGGTGTTGGGTTGAGATCAGGTGCCCGACTAGGTACCCGGCCCTCCTTTATATAGTCAAGGGGGCGGTTTCCTAGTCGGTTACAAGGCAAGAGTCCTAGCAGGATTACACGGTACAAGTCCTAGTAGGGTTACAGGGGAATTCTAGTAGGAGTCCATCTTCATCCTTCCTTGCATGGTACCCGGGGAGTATGCCCGACAAGCCTCTGAGCACATTGTAGTCAAGTGTAGTAGTTTGAGTAGTCTTGAAGCCTCTGCGAGTAGTTCTTGAGTGTCCTCGAGTATTGCTTGGAGAAGTCTTCAATAGTACTTGAACTGCCACGAGGCTGGAAGGTGGTCCAGCTCATCAGTCTTGAAGTCAAGATTATATGGAAGTGCGATTGCAAAATCGCACTCCATATGGAGTAGCCCCCGAGCCTTAGGTTGAGTTGCAGACTCTAGCTGAGGGTCAATCTTGATTCTGAATCTTCCGTCTTGAAAAATTTGAATGATGGGTGTAGCATAGCAGCCCCGAGCCTTGAAATGATTAGGTAATCAATCCAAGGGTATTCAGTGTTCGCGAAAGCCATCATCCGAGTACTCTTGCAGCGTGTAGCCCCCGAGATAAGAGAGCCATATGAGCCACGTCGAGTAGTTGTTGGTACGGAGCCCCCGAGCTTGAGAGCGAGCGAAGCATGCTGAAGTTATCCTTGAGTAGTATGTTGAGTGCAGCCCCCGAGCTGGAGAGATTTCGAGTAGTAATTTTGGCATCGAGTCGTGGAGCTTGAAAAGTAGCCATGTCGTCAGAGCGGACTTTAGATGCGACCAAAGTCGACTTTAGATTCCGGCAGAGCGGACTTTAGAATGCGACTTGAAAACCGAAGTCGACTTTGTGCCGCGCGGAGCGAACTTTGAAATGCGACTTGAAAACCGAAGTCAACTTTAGGATGCCGCGTGGAGCGGACTTTGAGTTGCGACTGAAGAAGTCGACTTTAGATTGCCGCATAAAGCGGACTTTAGATGCGACTGCAGTAGTCGACTTTGTGCCACATGGGGTGAACTTAAGATGCAAAAAACAAAAAGCACTTTCCAGAAAGCAAAAGCAAAAATCAGAGAACATGAGTAGTTTTGCCGCCAGAGCGGGCTTAAGATTGCGATCAAAGTCGGCTTGTGCCACCGGAGTGGGCTTGGATGCGACCGTTAGCGTCGACTTGTGCCACCGGAGTGGGCTTGGGTGCGACCGTTAGCGTCGACTTGTGCCACCGGAGTGGGCTTGGGTGCGACCGTCATCGTCGACTTGTGCCACCGGAGTGGGATTGAGTACCTGAGCCATGGATTTCAGACCCAAGGTACGATTGCCACCAGAGCGGGCTTGAAGGTGCGACCAAAGTCGACTTGTGTACCTAGGCCATGGATTTCAGACCCAAGGTACGGAGCGCGAGTACTTAGGGTACTTGGACCCATGGCACAGAGCGTGAAGACCACGTGCAGCTAGGTTCCATTATCGCCAGAACCCGAGGGCCACTTACAGCTAGGTGAAGATGCGACCGGAGTCGACTTTAAGTTGCCGCACGGAGCGGACTTTAGAATGCAACTTTAGAAGTTGACTTTAGATTGCCGCACGTAGCGGACTTTAGAAGCTGCCTCCTTGGGATAGCCCCCGAGTTGATGAAGTAGGCTCGTGGTGACTTGATTGATATGCCCCAAGAGTAGTCAGCAGAGTATAGCTCCCGTGAAAACCCGTCGAGAAGCGTACACAAATGAGTAGTCGGCAAGTAGTCCTACATGATGAGGAGAACAAGCCAAGAAAATAAAACAGTAATCATTTAAATAAATGACTTAGGCGTCGCGCTGTCTGGCCGTTGATGAAGCCGTGGCGGTCGGCGATGGAGCCGCGACAGTTGTTGCTGAAGTTGACTAGTCAGAGTTGATTCCGACTAGTTGTTGGGGGCGTGACTGCCGTTCTCGACTAGTTTGGAAAACTAGGCCAAACTAGTCGAGATGGTGAACGCGATGCGACCGGAAGAAGACGTCGTGGCGGCGCGCGGCGTACTCGAAGTAGAGCCAGTGTTGCCGCGAGACAAGTAGTCACCACACACGGTGTGGCTGAAGTAGAGCCAGCATGGCCGCAAGACGAAGTCGCGGTGCACGGAGTAGTCGACGATGAGCCGCGTGACGGGCAGCGCGACGTGCCGAGGCACCCGGACGCGCGGCGTAGGCGAAGTAGTCGACGACGAGCGGTGCAACGAGCCACGCGACGAGCCGCGAGACGTGCCGAGGCACCCGGTCGCCGGCGTAGGCGAAGTAGTCGACGACGAGCCGCGTGACGAGCCGCGCGACGTGCCGAGGCACCCCGGACGCGCGGCGTAGGCGAAGTAGTCGACAACGAGCCTGCGTGAAGCGAGTAGTCGACGACGAGCGGCGCGACGAGCCGCGTGACGAGACGCGCGACGTGCCGAGGCACCGGACGCGCGGCGGAGGCGAAGTAGTCGACGACGAGCGGCACGACGAGCCGCGTGACGAGCCGCGCGACGTGCCGAGGCACCCGGACGCGCGGCGGAGGGGAAGTAGTCAACGACGAGCCTGCGCGAGGCGGAGTTGTCGACGACGAGTGGCGCGACGAGCCGCATGATGAGCCACGTGACGTGCCAAGGCACCCGGACGCGCGACGGAGGCGAAGTAGTCGACGACGAGCAGCGCGACGAACCGCGTGACGAGCCGCGCGACGTGCCGAGGCACCCGGACGCGCGGCGGAGGAGAAGTAGTCGACGACGAGCCTGCGCGAGGCGGAGTAGTCGACGACGAGCGGCGCGACGAGCCGCGTGACGAGCCGCGCGACGTGCCGAGGCACCCGGACGCGCGGCGGAGGCGAAGTAGTCGACGACGAGCCTGCGCGAGGCGGAGTAGTCGACGACGAGCGACGCGACGAGCCGCGTGACGAGCCGCGCGACGTGCCGAGGCACCCGGACGCTCGGCGGAGGCGAAGTAGTCGACGACGAGCCTGCGTGAGGCGGAGTAGTCGACGACGCGCGGCACGACGAGCCGCGTGACGCGGAGTAGTCGACGACGAGCGGCGCGATGAGCGCGTTACTTGCCGAAGCAACCGGAAGCGCGACGTAGGAAAATTGATTCCGCTTTGACAAGAGCAAGTCGACTTGCTTCAATGGATCTCGGCGAGTCAACGAGTAGATTGATCTTGTTGACGAGGGTCCTTCGAATTCGCCCGGTGGTGATGATCACCCCCTACGGCGCGCCAGCTGTCGGTGTTTTAGACCGGCAAACCTACCAAGGGGGTACCCGAGGTAGTAGATTGTGCGGTGAGGATCGTGATCGGGAGACCAAGAATTCGAAGGTATGCGCAAGGACACGGGACACAAGATTTATACAGGTTCAGGCCGCCAAGGTGGCGAGCCCTACATCCTGTTAGGGGGATCAAGTATGGCGCCCTACGCTTGGTGTTGGGTTGAGATCAGGTGCTCGGCTAGGTACCCGGCCCTCCTTTATATAGTCCAGGGGGCGGTTTCCTAGTCGGTTACAAGGCAGGAGTCTTAGTAGGATTACACGGTACAAGTCCTAGTAGGATTACAGGGAAATTCTAGTAGGAGTCCATCTTCATCCTTCCTTGCATGGTACCCGGGGAGTATGCCCGACAGAGCGTGCTTTCTACAAATCATTGCTGGTAGATGTTCGTGAAAGAATTGCCACATTCCTCATGGAACTGGTGATCACAACCGGAGGATAATTTTATGCTGATGAAGCTGTGCGGGCTCAGATTATGGATGGTGACTAGGAAATTTTTGCATTCCTTTTTGTCCATGAATTTTTGCATTCCTCCTTGTCCATGAATATTTGTGATATTGTTGCATTCCTTCTTGTCCATGTTTTTTTGATATGGTTGCATTCCTCCTTGTGAGAAGCATTTCCTTCTTGTGAGATGATGATGCTGAATTTTGTCATATGATGCATGTGAATTGTGGTTTTCTGTGAATCTGGATGCTGAATCTAATTTCTGTGAATTTAGTCATATCTTGGCTGGTTCGAGAATGCAGCCCCTGATGGCTGCCAAATCCTGGCTGGATCCAGGATGGAGCCGGCAAGCACACAGCATGTTACTATAGGGGTGTCCTACGTATATGTAACGGGCGTTAATGAAAGCTCGTTACAAACACTAACCACTGAGTAATTGGCTTCAATTGGAACACCCGTTACAAACATGCCAACAAAGTAACGGGCACCGTAAAAGCCCGTTACCAGTACTGACCGGTGGGCCCCACAACGTGGAGCGTTCGTTGAGACATCGGAGATGCTGGTTCACCACACGCGTTTCTGATATTGATTTCACAGTAACGGGCTTTGTTTTGGTGTCCGTTACCAATGTCCCTGTGGGCCCAGAGAAACAGTGATTTTCACGTGACCCGTGGCTAGTTGTGGTAACGGTTGTTGTTTGATGCCTGTTACGAATACTAGTTGTGCTGTGACGCGCGTGAAATAGACGCGTCTCATTTCGTCGAGACATCGGATACGAAGTTTTATAAAACGCGTCGCTGATGTTGAGTTCCTGTAACGGCTTTGTTTTGGTGTCCGTTACCAAAGTTCTCTGTGGGGCCAGAGAAACAGTCATTTCATGTGTCCGGTGGCTAGTTGTGGTAACGATTGTTGTTTTATGCCCGTTACGAATATGTGTTATCAGTAACGGACATCCGCCCGTTACCTTTCTTGGCTTATCTGTAACACTTGATCGGTAACAGGCGCATTGCCCGTTACCAAAGTGAGTTTTTCACGTAGTGAGAAGAAATTCGATATGGATTAATTAGGTTGACCTTACGTGTATGATGTGTAAGAAACAATTTATCTGGCACTGGTGCTAATCTGGAATGCAGCTCACGCAGTGCTAATAATTTGCGACATACAATAAACAACAGATAAACAAGTGGTTAGACTAAGTACCACATCGCTATTCCTTACACGCAAAGAATATCTAACGCAGGGCGCAGCACAGTGGTGTGTGTGGTGGGTGGGTGGCGGGTGGATCAACGAACATTGTTTTGAAAAAGAAAAAAATCAGTGAAGTAGGGAGGTGACCGCAAAATCTATACCGAGTGCAGCACACTCGGCGGGGGGAAAATTAGCAAACCGGGGACGTGGTCGAACCGGCGGGCGTGCAGAGGGGGGCTATGTATCTTTGTGTGTGTGCGATATCTATTAATTATGTGTATGGATGAAACAAACAAACAAAAAAATAAAAAAATTGCTCCTGCCGAGTGCCAGGATCAGGACACTCGACAAAGATCTTTTGCCGACTCTCACGGCGACGACACTCATGAAAGAGAGGATTTTTTAAAAAATTAATTTTTGCCAAGTGTCAAGATCTTGACACTCGCAAAGAGCAAAAATTGTTTTCTTAATAGAAAAAACTTTGCAGAGTGTCGAGGTTGGGACACTGGGCAAATAGCCAGCATTGTTTTTTAAAATATCTTTGCTGAGTGTCAGCTATCACACACTCGGAAAGCCTTTGCAAAGTGCCTGAAATATTACACTCGGCAAACAGCCTTTGTCATCGCTTCCTAAGATGAGTGCTCTTTGCAGAGTGTTACACTCAGTAAAAGCTTTGCCGAGTGTAAACTGTTATATATGATCCGAATTCTTAATCTGTGTCTTGTGGGGGCGCCTGGAGGGCCCACGGTTCGGGTTATGTGTTTAGCGGACTTGTTTCCGTATTTGACTACAGTCAGTTTAATCCACCATATATATACATCTTATAAGCTGCACGGAAGAGCGAGAGGCCTCATTGTATTCCATGCGTTATAACTCTCTCATCATAGTGAAGATCGCCGATTGGCGCCCGTAGTTTTTTCCCGCAAGGGTTTTCCACGTAAAAATTGTGTCTCTTGTTCGATCTTGTTTTCACATTATTTGATAGGTAAAGACTTCGTGACAGTAGGCTGTCACAAAACATCTCGTTATAGACGGCACGTCCACGTGCGGCAAGGGTCGGACAGAACACCCACTTGCACCACTCGCACGCGGACCCCACTAGTCAGGCGACTAGTCGCGCCACGCTCGTTCGGTTCCGTCGTTCTCCATTTCCACTCCCCTCTCCGCATTCCGGCGATTTGCCTCTCCGCATTCCGGCGATTTGCCTGCTGCTGCCGCCGCCGCCGCCGGACAGTCCTCTGGTGACCCCACCTCCTCTTCTATGGCAGGAGAACACTGGAATCCCCAAGGGCCCATCCCCAGGTACCCCGAACCCTAACCCTAACCACCACCAGAGATCCACGCGGCCGCCGCCCGCGGCCCCGCACGGGATGGAAGCACACATACAAGGGTACAGAATCATGGAGAGCGCACGGAGGTAAGCCCACTCTACTGCCATGCCTCGTCTCCCATGCCGCGGAACACGCGAATGAGCATTTTCGTTCAATTTTTTTTACAGCAGCGGCTCAAATTTTGGCGGTGGAGGTGAACCGCGAGGGAGGTCGCAAGCGCAAGTGGGGGCTTGAGGATTTGTTGGGGGCAAGCAAGGAGGTTAGTCCAATCTAGCTCGCGTCCTGATTTGGGGGATTTTGTACACAGGGGATCCGGGATTTCCTACTGATTTGGGTGTATTTCGTTTGATTTTTTGCAAATTTCACAAGGAAGGGCTCGAGGATTTCTAGACGAGGAGGAGCACAGGGCTTTTCCAAACACTTTCAGTGAGTTCACTCTACTAATACACGTCGATTCCCCATCCTGGAAGGCTTACGTGTTTACAGGTACCTTGTTTTGTATTTGTAATTCACAGGAGAGGCTAGATTTGGTGTTACAGGAGGTACCAGGGGGGAGCTGCACATTCATAAAGGTGAGACATGTACATTCTAGATTTCTAGGGTTTTCATTTTCACTTTACTGATCCAATGCGCCCCCTCTGTTTTCATCATTGGGGTTCTCTGTTCCTAGGGTTATGCTGAGGTGACTGTCTGTAGCTTGCTAGAATGGGCATGTCTCTGCACAGAATCTTTGTTCCTAGGGTTATGTTGAGGTTATTGTGTATGTAGCTTGCTAGAATGTGCAATACTTTATTTCGTTGCTCCCGCTGTCATCTGCCTTGCCCTTTGCTCCTCCGGCCCTACACCACAAGATCAATGCATTTGTGCACATCGGCAGTGGGGCAAAACTGTGATGTTGGGATGTTCTTTTGTGGATTTTGCTTGTGTGTTTTTGTGGATTTGAATTGTGATCAGTTACCTGGGGGCGCCGCAGTCAATGTGATAGTCTATTCATCACAGTTTTTGCTCACGTATTTGTGCACATTTTCCAATTTATTATACAATTCACAACAGTTTCTTAGGATCTTGCCAATAACATGTTTTTATATAAGCAATGACATAAGATTTCAGGTAAAAAATCCTGGTGAAGTGTATGCATATCTCAGTAGCAAATTGATCAGTTTCCATACTATGTTCCATTCCAATGCTACTATGTGGTTATTTCGAACTAAGCAGGTTTGAATACCTTTCAGCTAGGGTTAGTGAACTAGAAGATGATATGCTTCATTAGGCAATAATATGGTTTTGGAATAGGTAAAAAAATGCACTCCATTAGGCAATGTTTTGGTAGAATCTTATAATTCTTTTAAATTGTTTGTGTTCATCCTTTAATATTGGGTCATAAACATCAATCAACAATTGTATATACATACATAGCCTAGTTATATTCTTGGACCATTATAGTCGATTGTGATTGCCTGCATTTTTTATAATTTATATTCTCTCTTCATGCCAATAGACAACTCATCTTTGATTGGGTCTGCACAATAGCGATAGCGCCAGTACAACTCATCTAGCAAGGCTTCAGATGTAAGGTAGAAGGATGGTAATTTCCCCCTCCAACATGTTGGTTAAGATTTTTTTACTTTCATATGTATATGTGGTTTTGGAATTTTGAATTGGTCCATGTATGTATTTTAGGCAAATTATTGTACTTACATAAGCAAATTATTGTTATCAGTCTGGAAAAGTATTGTTATTAATCAGGAAAAGTATTATTTTTGTTAGGCTTCTAGTCCTTCCAAGCCAATTCATTGTTCTGGTGCTAGTTTTATCAGTGGTAGATGCTGAGTAGGTGTAGCTTACCATTCTTGACAAATACTATGTGCTGAAAAAAGATCAAACTTGACGTGGTTCATGATCTAATTTTCTTAGATTTTATCATAACTTTCTCATGAGATTCCAAAAGGTTGCTTATTATAACTTTGAGTGCAGAATGAGTTGGATAACTATACCACCAACTTGAGGAAACTAAAATTCCTTATGGGTTGGAACAAGGGTGAACATATAGGTGGGTGGACTAAAGACATGAATTGGATGAAAGGGATTTTAGGAGTCATTTCGTTAGATTGATGTCGATTTTCTGATAGGCGGGGCAGTTGTGAGATCTGTGTGGTGGTCGAGGAGCGGCACACGCGCAAAGGTGAGACATCTGATCTACATTCAGTTGTTGTTTTTCACTCGATGAGGAACCAATTTTTACAAGTGAATCCTATGCATATTTTTGATGTGTCTTCTGTGGATTTCTAAGCCGATTGTTGGTGCTAATCGGCTGCAACTAAGATGCAGACAACTAAACACATACCCGCCAGGTGAGACATGCACATCCCTTTTTTTGGAGGGGTTTCTAATGCACCTGAAATCTGATTGAAAATGTCTGTGCTCACAATTCCTTTTCCCTTTAGATTCATACTAGCAATAATGCCCGTGTGTGTGTTGCAACGGAAGAGATCATTGCCCTCTTTGCTGTCATTCAAAAATTATCCCGTTAAAATATTGAAACATCCTGAATGAGTTTAGTTGCTTAAATTTCAAAAGGTGAATCAAAAAATTTATTATCAAGTTACATTATCTAGTTATTAGTTAAAAAATATTTCTTAAACTAAAAAGATTGAATCATTTTACTTGCTATTCATTTTTGTATTTCATTCCTTAAAATAAAGGAGCTCTGCTGTTTCGTTATTGATTGATTGAATTCCAAATCTACAATATAGGAAATTATTAAATGTATTGCTTACTTCATATAAAATGGCAGAGAACATTGCTCGTCTAGCTATGGTTCACCCGCCACCACCACTACTTCACCACCGTACACGTTGGAATCGCGACACCCGTACTCATCCATACCCCCCCCCCCCCGAACCTCGCCATCGTCTGCCACCGCCTCTCCATCCTCGGCCACGCGGTCATTTCATCACACACACGCGCGGGTCACCCCCGTATGGCTAGCTATCGTACATTCCTTCCTAGCCTCTTGCAGTCAACCACCCCTGACTGCGTTGTCATCCATGCTTCCCCGGCCTCACTTTCACGCCCACAACACCCTGACCTCACTCGCGGTTGTCTGTCTCGATCTCATCGTCATCTTGTCTTCCCCGCACCTCCCCAACCTCCATGTCCTCTTGTCATGTGCACAACACCCTAACCTCTCCCACTATTGTATGTGCCTCCTGAACCTCATCGTTGTATGTCCGACCTCGTCTTTCCCGACGGTGCACGTGCCATACCCTAACCTCGCACGCTGTCATCCATGGTTCGTACCCTCACTGTCGTCCTCTCCAACAACCATATCATCCTCCTCGGCCGTGTCGTCATCCCTGCCTTCCTAGCCTCGCTGCCACACCCGTGCCACCCCGGCCTCACATGTTGTGGTCCACCGCGACGTCACCTTCCCTGACTGTGCCGTCATCCCGACCACCCACGTGCCATAATCGGATTGAGATAACTCTACCTATTAATGGCATATGACACATTACATGTTAATGTACAACGGATTAGAGCCCTCATGCCAATAAACGTGAGTTGATTATGAAAAAGATGAGGGCAGTTGGAAGAAATAATAATACTTTAATTTATATATAGATACAGATATCAAAATGTTCCGATGGTCCTAGATAAGTTAATTATATTTTCTAATCTCATGAGTTTTTTTTCTATATTAGTCTATTTTCTATTGCATTAAGTTGAATTGATATTTGCTTAGAATCAATAAAATTTACTTAACATATTTACTTGTACTAAAATATTCATTATTCTTGTTTTAAGCTAGGTTGCTAGAGATCATACAACACAATCATATTTCCAATTTGCTTAGAATCAATAAAATTAACTTAACATATTTACTTGTACTCAAATATTCATTATTCTTGTTTTAAGCTAGGTTGCTAGAGATCATACAACACAATCATATTTCCAATTTTAGTTTCTAATCCAAGTCAACAAGTATATAGTAGTATAACTTACACATGACCTGACCGCTTCAGTTGGACCTATGTTTGTAATAATGTAAAATAGGTAATACTGTGTTTACGGAAGGAGAAGAAAATTGCAGCCCAGTTTCTCCCTTGAGTAGAAGTGGAGGATCGTGGGGTCGAATCTCACTTTTTGCACTGATCAATTTATTTTCGATTTTTCCTCATGAGGGTTGCCCAGGGAACGGTTTCCTCCGGTTTAGCGCGGTTTAGCCCAGTTCCTTGGTTTCCTTCGGCCCAGGGCAACGTTTCAGCGCGGTTTACTCCGGTTTTTAACCGTGATCTACTCTGATATGGATGACGGACCAAACTTTGGGGCAGAAGCAATCCTTCCTTTAATATTAGGTAGAGATATGTATTCGTGTAATAAAATGACATATATACAGAGAACGGCATATATGTGCTGCTTTTGTGGATTTCTATTTATACCATAATGTTATCATTAGGAAAGTCTTAAAAATCATACGAGGGGGCTTCAGACTTGCATGTTTATGCATCTGTACAATACCTTTTCTCGTGATTGTGCTTATGTGTAGTTCCTGTAGCAACATATTTTATTTGTGCAGCAGTAGCATGTTAATCTTATGTGTAGTCATATAAGGGTGGTCATTATTCATTACCATTGCTCCTTTTTTCTATCAATAAATTGTTGTTTCCAATCTGCTTCTTTGGTCTCTTTTCACCGTTTTTACCATTTCTCTCGACACAGTCACAATTGTGGGTCACATATGCTGATGCATGCTGAACACTAGGATGACTGTGCAATCTATAATTTCCAGGAGGAAGAGACATGCCCAACTTTTTCGGGTTTTTACGTGACTTGTGGGTAAAGATGTACGACATCTGCAGAGAGTAAAACTGACTAGTTAGCCATGCCCACTGTCAAGGGCGGCCTAGACTGTCACAAGAGTAATTTATGAAAGATGGGACTTTTAATCTGGTGCATTACATTCTATGGTTCCGTTGCATTTGTTATTTGGGTTTGGTATATACTTTCACTGGCTAGTAACAGCTGCTAAATAAAACTTGACCAACTAAAATGCTGACTTGCTTTATAACCATCAGCTTCCACCATAAAGCCTTGCATGTTGTTTATAGAGATTTTCGGGTTTTTAATCTTGGTTCAATCTCATCCTTGGATTGCTTTTGTTATCTAAGCTTTATCTTGTCACATCTAGTAATCAGCACTTGTCTCATCTATCTTAGATGCTTCGCCAACTGAAGACCACTCGTTCAGGTGCTTACCGCTTTCCAAGGTACCTTGAGGACCAGGACTTTTACTACTACTCCACATAGAGTGATGAGCACCATGGAGTTTCTGAGGAGGGAAGTGAAGCGAACTCTGCTTCAGGGCAAGCTTCACCACCCGCTTCAGTCATTGAGCTGTCAGATGATGAGCCAGAAGAGGAGCCAGCTGAAGATCAAGAACAAGGAGGTGATCCAGATGACCACTCAGATCTTGAGGACTCAGATCCAGAGGATGGAGATGCTGATGACCAACCAGCACTTGAGAAGTGGGCGGTAGTCGTCTGTCACCATGATGGAGGGCATGCACGCTTTCCGTCCAAGCTGAGGAGGCTATTCCAATGTCTCCACCTACATGTGACTATCAACTACGTTGGGCTAAAGAGGACAAACCCTCGTCACCCAACGCTGTGGGAGGTGTCAGTGCGCATCTTGGAGGATAATCCACAAGAGGGCGGACAGTACGAGGTTACTGTTCACCATGCTTTAGCCACCCGGGCTACTTTCGCTGCGGAGAGAGATGATGCTGCTAGAAGGGCTCTTTCTGCATGGTGTTACGAGGAGGCTCACCATCTCACTAACACGGTGTGGAGTGACTTTCCCTGTCGACGTGCTGAGCTGTGGGCAGCTTGATTCCAGTGGCTAATGCAAACTTGGGACCACGCTATGAAACTCAAGTGGGACTTGTAGCAGCTCTCAACACCAACCTTGATCGGAGTGCTAGCTAGTGCCTAGTGGTGTGTTTGAGTGCTTGATTTGTGAACATTTGTGAGTTGGATCTTTGTGTGATTGCTGTGTGTTGTGGATTAATGCCACAATGACAATGGTTTAGAAGTAAAGCTTGGTTAGTGGGTTTAAGTTCTGTTCTATTCATCTTTTATCTTGCAAATTCGTAATTCTTTATCTATCATATTTTATCTATCATGAGGATTATCGTAGTGCAAAATCTGTTCACGTCAATTCCTGACACAACAGTAGTGTTTTATTTTTATCTCGAGCTACAGAACTCCGAATTCAGTAAAACCAGTTGGGTTAGTTCACAAATTTTATACATGACTTTTTGTCAAAACTTGAGCATTATCCAGTGTATATTCTGGGAGCTATGGACGAAACACTAAGCCAGCCGAATCTGCCAAATCCTGCTGACACAACTGACATCATTATTTTATATCTCGAGTTGTAGACTCAAATCCAATTGGGTTAGTTCAGTAATCTGATGCACCATATCTCCGGAAAAATTCGTGATTTTTGGTTACTTTTGCAGCGAGATATCTCTGTTTCTTTAGAGCTATCAGAATCTGTCCTAATCTGGAAGTCTGCATTGTTTATCATTCTAGCTTTTCCATCACTGTCATAATCTAAATCAATGTTTCTAACGCTCAGATGGTAAACACCAGATCCGGATCAGGAGTTGATCAGCCTCTAGTGACACGCCAAGGACGAGACAGCAGTTCAGGCAGTGCACCACAATCGGCACCAATGGATCCGGCCATGCAACAGTTTTTCTAGAATCAGCTACAGCTCCTAGAGAACCTAACCAACACTGTGGCCAACCTGCAGGCCCAAGTCAACAACCCCCCTCTGCAACCTCAGCCACCACCACAGGAGCAGGCGCCCATGAACAAGCACAGGGAGTTCATGAGCCACCGTCCGCCAGTGTTCACCCATGCTGCCGATCTGCTTGATGCTGACGACTGGTTGAAGACTGTGAGCAAGATGCTCACCACTGCTCAGTGTGATGACAGGGAGGAGGTCCTATTTGATGCAGGACGACTCCAGGGGTCAGCAGGAGCACAGTGGGATGCCTACACTACCGCCCATGCTACGCCCAACGCCATTACCTGGTAGGAGTTCACTGAGAGTTTCAGGAGCCACCACATTCCTGCAGGGTTGATGAGGCTAAAAAAGGAGTTCCTCTCTCTCAAACAGGGGGAATGTCAATGACAGGGTATCGGGACAGGTTCATCGAGTTGTCTCACTATGCACCAGAGGAGGTAGCTGATGACCCAAAGAAGCAGGAACGCTTCACGGAGGGTTTGGCTAGACCGCTTCGTTACCAGTTGACATCCAACACCTTTCCATCCTTCCAGCAGCTGTTAGACAAAGCCATCACCTTGGAGTTCATGCGCAAAGAGCTGGGGGAGCTGAAGAGGAAGGCCACCACTCCAGGACAGTATGGGAGCAACACTCGCCCCCGCTTTACCTCACCGCTGGGAGCCCCGTTCCGTCCAGGAGGTCCGACAGGAGGTCATGGCCAGCAGCAGCAGTACCAATACCAGCAGTTTCAGCGCTCCGCTCAGCAGTTCTCACGCCTAGGGCCGCAGACTCCACGCTCTGCGTACCCGCAGAACCGTCCGATGACTCCAGTTGGTACGCCCATGAGGTCCAGTGCACCTCACACCCCCGCGGGCAACAGTTGCTTTAAATGTGGAGAGGTTGGAAAGTATGCTAATGCCTATCCTAAGAGGCACCCCCGGGCACTCCTGTGCAGAACCAGCAGATGCAGTAGACGAGGAATGGGAACCAGACCCCGCAGAGCAACAAGGGACAATAGAGTCAGGGTCGTGGCAGGGTGAACCTTGTGAGTGCTGAGACCGCTCAAGAGAATCCACAAGTAGTGCTTGGTATGTTCCTTGTCAACTCCATCCCCGCATTCGTCTTATTTGATTTTGGAGCATCTCATTCTTTTATATCTTCTCAATTTGTGGAAAAGCATAGTGTACTCATGTGTCCCATGAAACAAACCATGCTAGTTAAGTCACCAGGGGAAATGAAAGCTTTATACATGTGTCCTAATGTTAGTCTAAAGATCATGGGAGCAGACTTCTGGGCAACGCTGATAGTTCTGGAATCGAAGGATCTCGATGTTATTCTGGGTATGGATTGGTTGGGCATGCATGATGCGACAATTCAGTGTGCTAAGAGGACATTTCTACTTACTGGTCCCAAAGGGGAAAAGATTGAGCTTATGGCTGATCCACCATCAGATACAGGAGGTTCTGTGCAGCAGTTGGATGGCAAGACCTTAGAGGATATCAGGGTGGTCTGTGAGTATCCGGATGTGTTTCCAGAGGAGTTACCAGGTATGCCACCTGACCGTGATGTTGAGTTTGTTATTGATCTATTGCCTGGTACTGTTCCTATTTCTAAACGTCCATATAGAATGTCTAGTACTCAATTGATAGAATTTAAGAAACAAATTAAAGAATTGTTGGAAATGGGGTTTATCTGTCCTAGTTCATCACCTTGGGCGGCACCAGTTATATTTGTAGAGAAGAAGGATGGTACTCAGAGGATGTGTGTAGATTATCAGTTGCTTAATGAGGTTACTATCAAGAACAAGTACCCATTACCTCGCATTGAAGACTTGTTTGATCAGATGAGAGGTGCTAAGGTGTTCTCCAAGATTGATTCATGTTCTGGTTATCATCAGATGAGGATCATATGGTCGGATATTCCTAAAACTGCATTCACCACTAGGTATGGGCTTTATGAGTATACTGTTATGTCTTTTGGGTTGACAAATGCACCTTCCTACTTTATGTACCTGATGAACAAGGTGTTTATGGAGTACTTGGATAAGTTCGTTGTGGTGTTTATTGATGATATTTTGATTTAATCCGAGACTGAGGAGGAACATGAGGAGCATTTGAGACTTGTCTTGCAGAAGTTGAGAGAGCATCAGCTGTATGCCAAGTTCAGTAAGTGTGATTTCTGGATGAAGAAATTCTCTTTTCTTAGGCATATTATCACAGATGGAGGAATTTCAGTCGATCCAACTAAGGTTGAAGATGTGTTGAAGTGGGAACCGTCGAGGACAGTTAAGCAGATCAGGAGTTTCCTTGGACCTGCAGGGTACTATCGATGGTTCATCGAGGGGTTCTCTAAGATTGTGAAGCCTCTCACCACTTTGCTAGAGAAAGATAGGGAGTTCAAGTGGACAGATGCCTGTCAGGATACTTTTGAGGAGTTAAAGAGGAGGTTGACTACCGCTCCAGTTCTTGTGATGCCAGACTTGCAGAAGGGCTTTGATATCTATTGTGATGCGTCTCGACAAGGTTAGGGTTGTGTTCTTATGCAGGAGGGACACGTTGTAGCTTATGCATTGAGGTAGTTGAGGAAGCACGAGCAGAACTATCCTACACATGATCTGGAACTGGCAGCTGTGGTTCATGCTTTGAAAATCTGGAGGCACTACATCATGGGAACCAAGTGCCAGATTTACACTGATCACAAGAGACTAAAGTACATCTTCACTTAGAAGGATCTTAATCTGAGACAACGACGATGGTTGGAGCTGATCAGGGACTATGATCTGGACATACAGTATCATCCTGGGAAGGCTAATCTGGTTGCAAATGCTTTGAGTCGGAAGGGACAGGGCAACATGGCTTTGGCGTTCCAGCTGCCCGAAGGGTTGATGAAGGAGTTTGAGAAACTCAATCTGGGGATGGCTGCTCACACTGCGGGAGTCACTTTGGAGGTAGAGTCTACTCTGGAGCAGCAGATACGAGAAGGGCAGTTGGAGGATCGGGAGATTAGGGAGATCCGAGAGACCATGGAGAGGGGCAAGGCCACAGATTTCACTGAGGATGATCAGGGTACGATATGGTTTAAGAAGAGGATCTGTGTGCCTGATCTGGGAGACCTCCGGAAGACTATCTTGAGAGAGGCCCATGACTCAGATTATTCCATTCACCCAGGCAGCACTAAGATGTATCAGGATCTTAAGCAGAAGTATTGGTGGTATGGGATGAAGAGGGATGTGGCCGCTCATATTGCATGTGTGACACGTGCCATCGAGTTAAGGCAGAGCATCAGAAACCAGCTGGACTATTGCAGCCATTGAAGGTGCCTCAATGGAAGTGGGAAGCGATCGGTATGGATTTTATAGTGGGGTTACCACGGATGCCCACTGGGTATGATTCGATATGGGTCATAGTGGATCCCTTGACTAAGGTAGCTCACTTCATTCCTGTTAAGACTACTCATTCAGGTGCGAGATTGGCAGAGCTGTATATGTCTCGGATTGTGTGTTTGCATGGTATGCCTAAGAGGATAGTGTCTGACCGAGGTACTCAGTTCACATCGCGTTTCTGGGAGAAGCTTCATGAGTTCATGGATACGAAGTTGAAGTTTAGCTCAGCCTATCATCCACAGACCGATGGACAGACTGAGAGGACAAATCAGATACTGGAGGATATGTTGAGAGCTTGTGCCCTTAAGCATGGTGGTAGCTGGGATAAGAGTTTGCCGTATGCTGAGTTCTCTTACAACAACAACTATCAGGCCAGTCTAAAGATGGCACCCTTCGAGGCACTGTATGGAAGGAAGTGCAGAACACCATTGTACTGGAGTCAGACAGACGAGAGTCAGTTGTTTGGGACGCATATTATCAAGGAGGCAGAAAGGCAATTTCAGATCATAAGGGAGAACTTGAGGATTGCTCAGTCCAGGCAGAAGAGTTATGCAGACGGGAAGAGAAGAGATGTGTCTTTCCAGGAAGGTATGTGTACCTGAAAGTGTCACCCATTAGAGGTTTGCGCAGATGTAAAGTGAAGGGGAAGTTATCCCCTCTCTTTATTGGACCCTTTCAGATCTTACAACGAGTTGGAGAGGTAGCATACCGGCTTGACTTGCCAGAACAGCTCTCAGATGTGCATAATGTGTTACATATCTCTCAGTTAAAATGGGGTCTCAAACCTCATGATAAAGAGCCATTGCCTATGGATGGGTTGGATGTTAAGGAAAATCTCACCATTACTGAACGGCCTATCAGGATCTTGGATACTTTGACACGGGTTACAAGGAATTGGTTACAAGGAATTGGGCTATTACAATGTGCAAGGTGCAATGAAGTAATCATGCAGAGGATGAGGCAACTTGGGAGAGAGAGGAAGAGTTGAAAGAAGAATATCCACATCTCTTTGATCCATCTAAATCTCGAGGACGAGATTCATCTTAAAGGGGTAGGATTTGTAACACCCTAATTTTCACTTTTGAATTTAATTAAAATTTTGCTTAGCAACCATCGCTCTCGTGTAAGGAATATAAGGTGTTCGTGCTTTTCTAGGCATTTAACCATTTTTGTTAATTAAATAATGAAATATAGGAGTTTATTGTTGCATACATGCATTGTTTTTGGAGTGTTTGAATTCAAATTATTGTTTGAATTCTATTGTTTGAATGCTTTTATAAAATTAGAAAAACATTTACTCTTTACCTTATCCCCTTTACCTCAAATCCGGCCCGCCAGCACCCCACCGCCGCAGCCTAGCCAGCGTTTCGGCCCAGCGCGGCCCGCCTTCCTCTCTCCACGCGCGGTGGCCGACGGGCGGGACCCCGCCCGTCATCCCTCCCCCGCCGCGCCCGGCCGACCGAGACGGGGTCGAGCTCGGGTTTGTCTCCGACTCGGCGTCCGTGCCGCGTCCCCCCCCCCCCCCCCCCCCCCCCCCCCGCGGGCCCGCTCGCCGGGGCATCCCCGCCGCCTATTTAAGGCGCCGCCTTACCCCACGCGCCGCCGCCCCGCGCCGCACACCCACGAGCCGCCGACGCTAACCCTAGCGCCGCCGTCGCCGGAGCCGCGCACCCGCCGTCCTTCCACCGCCGTCGAGTTCGCCCGTGGTTCCGCCGCGAGGTAAGGGACCCGTAGGTGCCGCTTGCTTTCACTGCCGTGCTCCGCGTCACCGAGGCAAGGTCGCCGGACTTTCTCCGCCGCACCCGTCCGCCGTCCTGCGCCGTCGTCCCGTTGTGATTCACGCGACAAATGGGGCACCCTAGCCCCACTTCCACCTCACGCCGCCGCTCGCTGTCGCGGACCACCCGCTCGCCGCCGGTTACCGCCGCCGCCCGTGCATGCGCGCGTCCGGGGCCACCGGATCGAGATCCGACGGCTCGGGACCATCTTGACCCGGGTCCGCACGGGTCAACCCGCGCTTCCGCACCCGCGAGCCGCCACCGCCGCCGCATTGAGATCCGACGGATCAAATCCGCCCGGCCGAGTCAAACCCGCCGCCACCGGTCAAAACCCACCTTGACCCTGGCGGTTTTGCAAAGAAAACCCCACCTTCCTTTAAATTCACAACCCGGTCCTTCCACCGTATAGATTTCTCGCGGTTAGGTCCAGATTTCTTTACTTTAGCCCAGGAAGTTTTGTTTTCTTTACAGTTTAGTCCTTAAACTTGTTTTAGCCGTATCTTAGTCATTTTAACTCCGTTTTTAGCGTTCTTTATGTCCACGCGTTCGTCTCAACGAGTAGATCAGTTTGGTGCCTCTGTTTTGTTCTGTTAATGATGTTTGATTGTTTCTGAATTTATTCTATTGTATGCTTGTATGTCAATGTGTAGAGCGTAGAGTACTAGCAGTTCGACGACTTCACAGCCGTTGAAGATTTCCATGACCCTGAGCAGTTTCCGGAGCTGGTAGAAGGCAAGTCCTTGCTGCATTCTCGGTTATCCTATTACAACATGCATTTTAATTACATTGTATTTATTATTGCTTTGCATTAAATTGAAGGGTCCTATTATTAAGGTTTGACTAGTTTTGTCTATCCTATGCCTTGATCAACATGGGTTTACTTAATGTTGGGTAGCACATGCTAGAGCTTTACCTTGGTTTCGGGTGGTTTAATGAACACTTATCAACCTGGTTTTATTTATGTTGTTATTCATGTAATGCAAGAACACCTTATGCCTCTTAATCGGAACATGGAGCGACCACCCAGGAAAACAGTACAACCACAAGACATATGGCTTTGTCATGGCTTAATAATTAGAGAACTAGGTGTTAGGTATGCTTTACCTGATAAGGGTTGGGGGTGACAGTAGATGGCGTATAGACCTGCTCTGGCGGGGAGTTGGGCTTGGCTAAGACACGGTACTCGCCAGAGAGCTTTATACGTTGCACTGATCAAGTAACCTAGCGGGCAGCCTGCATCTGGGGATCTTTGTAACGGCCTCGTAGCGTCCCTATGCAGCCACACCTCGGTAGTGTGGTATTGTGCCTACTTTTGCAAAGCATAGTTGGGTCTAAAACTCTTTCGGCTTTTTACGCGACTTGTGGGTAGAGATGTACGACCTCTGCAGAGTGTAAAACTGACTAGTTAGCCGTACCCACGGTCAAGGAGGGCCTGGACCATCACATGAGTAATTTATGAAAGATGGAACTTTTAATCTGGAGCATTACATTCTATGGTTCTGTTGCATTTGTTATTTGGCTTTGGTATATAATTTCACTGGCTAGTAACAACTGCTAAATAAAACTTGACCAACTAAAACGCTGACTTGCTTATTAACCATCAGCTTCCACCATAAAGCCTTGCATGTTGTTTATAGAGCTTTTCCCTTCTTGAGTACGACATGTATTCTTGCATTCGGATTTGCCATTAAATCCGGGTGTGACAATCTATGAGAAGAAGCTCGAAGAATAGAAGCCATCTCATATCTTGAGGAAGATCATGGCACATGAGCTTCAAATCATGCCCTAGTCCAAGAAGGCGCCCCAAGAAAAGCCCCAAGAACCAACATCTCCAACTACAATCCATGCCCTCTCAAGCCAACAAGAGAAGTTGTTGAGTAGGATGGCTACTCACGGAAGCTCAAGCGAGGATGACTGTGATGATGGTGATGATGAAGATTCCTCAAGTGATGAAGAGATTGAATCCATGGTGGTCGAGTACGTGAAGAAGATCTTCCAGTATGTGAAGAAAGTCAACATGTACGGCTAAAACGTCCACTTGAGAGAAGCGCGTCATCATCAACACATCAAGTTCACCAAGATTGAGCACAAGCCCAAGAACAAGGTGGTCAAGGAGAGGAGACCAAAGCAAGAAGCAACTATCGCCGTCCGTGAGTGGACGAGTGGTGGAGAATCATGTTCTTCTAGCTCAAGTGATGAATCAAGAAAGAACTTCACCACCCGCTTCATGCAAGGTCCTTCATCATCACTACACACGTGCCTTATGGCCAAAGGTATGGAAAGCAATTGAAAGGATCTTGATGTCGCCTAGAGGGGAGGGGGGTGAATAGGCGAGTCCTGAAAATCACCACTTAAAACAAATTTATCAGTGAAACCCGGATACTCCGGACTTTTCTCCGCAGTCTCTCGAAAGTCCGGAATCTCTGGAAAAATCTCCGGAGTCTCTGGACTGACGCCTTCGCAGCGGAATGAACACATTGCTCAAAACTGGTGCCACCGGTTTTGCAAATCTGGTGCCACCGGGTTTGCTTGGCAGTGACTCCCCTCTTCTTCTCCTTCTTGTATGCTTATTTGGCTTGAACTTAAACTTGATGAATAGATTAAGGATCATTTATTGGATGAGTGTGGAGTACCTGCACTTCACAAACACTAACAACCAAGTAGCTCCACCAATATGACAAAGGCAAGCAAGAATAGATATAACAATGTAAATGTGAGGTAACCAACAGGGGACACAAGGATTTGTTTTACCGAAGTTCGGATTCACCACCGTGTGAATCCTAGTCTCCGTTGGGTGCTTCTCCTACCGAAGCCGGGTTGCATTCAACCCTTTTCCCGATCCACTAGATAGCTTCTTCCCTTTCGTAGGCGAAGCAAGGCCTTCACAAACTGTCCCACAGCTCACCACACCTTGGGAGCTTGTGGGCGACGCCTAGCCGTCTAGGAGGCAATCCTCCAAGAGTAACAAATGCTTCACACAAGCTTGATGACGTCTAACAGTGCTCAAGGGATACAAGTGCTCTTGAGTTGCTCACAAAGGTTTCTCTCTACCACCCAACTCACTAGATCTAGCAAAGATCAAACAACCTCACAAAGAGGGGTTGGGGAGAGCTAGAATGGCTTTGGCTTAGCAAGGAATAGCAAGGAAGCACTCTAGCAACCTCGGGAACAAGCAGCATGCAACAAGAGAGGTTGAAGGGTATAAATACCGGACTCTCCAAAAACTAGCCGTTGGAGTTAAAACCGGAGTCCCCGGAAAAACCCGGATACTCCGGACTTCCCAAAACTAGCCGTTGCAAACTCCAGTGAAAACCGGTGCCACCGGTTTCCCAAAACCGGTGCCACCGAGTTTTCAAAACTAGCCGTTGGGCCGGCTGACACAAAACCGGTGCCACCGGTTTCCCGAAACCGGTGCCACCGGGTTTGACACAGGGTCAAACCCAAAGACGTGTACGTGTGGTTTTTTGTGTCTCTCTCAACTCACATGGGTTACTTGAGCACTGAGACATTATCAAAACTCCTTGTAATGCATCCCTCTTGATAGTACGGTGTACCTATACTCAATATCAAATATAAATGCAATAAAAGAACTCTTGAGCTTCTTCTTCAAGAATAGCCATACTTGATCAATATATCCTCGTGAGAGATCCATCCATCAATGTCTTATTGGTTTGAGCACTTCTACCTTGAGCTAGTGACTTTAATCTTTGTATAAGAATGAAACCCAATTCTTGATTAAGTCACCCTTCACATGACTCAATGAGTATGTAAAGCTTCTTCATTGCTTCACTCGGTTAGGCTCGACTTGATACCTCGAAACTTTCCAAGCTATAGCCACTTCACCCTAGCCAAGCACATGGTCCAAGTCACTACTCGGCCAACCTTAGCTTAGTACCTCGTTGCTAATCCCTTGCTTGATTTCTTCATCCATTCGTTCCCAATTTGAGTTAAGCTTTGATTCAACATCAAGAGTGAAATTCTATTGAGATCATGCCTTCTTTTAATTTAAATATCCCTTTTTATTATAACAAGCTTTGTCCTTCAATAAGAGACCATCCAATGTTCCAAAATCAATATGTCTCTATCTTAACCTTCATTAGCTTGTCATATACCATCTATATGCTCCATGGGATCATACATATCAAATATTATGACATTCACCATTGAGTCAAGCCATTTCACAATATGAGGCTAAAACCATGCCTCAACTTATCTTGTATACACATAGCTTGTTTTCACCATGTAGATAACCAATGTCATATATTATGCCTTGTCATTTATATGTTACAACCCGCTCACATGCTTAACAAGGACATTAGATCTTTAATCTAGTTGTCAATCAATCCACCAAAACCCACTAAGGGCCTAGATGTCTTTCAGCAATGTAAGTGATGACGAATCCGACACCACCTCTCTCGATGGTCTTGTGGAGCTAGCCCATGAGCAAAAAGGAATGCTTAAGAAACAAGCTAATGAAATTAAAGAACTCAATGCTCTCAATGATCTTAGTGCAACCCTTGCTACAAATTATGAACATTTGTTGTAAAAATTCAAATTGCTTAGCAAGGAGTGTGATGAGCTAAAATCTAAACTTGAGAGCAATGAGACTAAAACAAGTAATTCCTTTGAGCTTGATGACTCATCTATCCCTTGTGCAATTCCTATCTCTGAGGTAGATGCTTCAACTTCTTGCATTGATTTAATTGGTGAATCTTGCTCACCATCTTGCAATGAGAATGTTGTTGTAGAAACATGTGATTATCTCATAGGCAAGAAAAATGTTGAGCTCAAGTAAGAAGTGAAATGTCTTCAAGAGACGTTGGCAAACTTGATGGGCAAAGGCAAGAGCGATGAGGAACAAGTGGACGTCTCTCAAGACATGAAGAGCAAAGTCCAACCTTCTCAAGATAACTGTGATCCCATGGTGAAGAATCTTGAGAAGGGTGCAACCGTGACTTGCTACAGGTGTCATGTAGAAGGACACAAGTTCTACAAATGCCCTCAATTTGTCAAGAAGATGGACAAGGGCGCAAAGAAGAAGTTGAACCCCACCATCAAGAGCTCCCTCATCTACACCAAGCCCAACCGCAAGAACAAGACTAAGAGCAACACCTACGTCATCAAGAAGAAGGCTAATGGCAAGGTGGTTGCACACAAGGTTGGGAAGATGAAGAAGGAGTGGGGTTGGAACCAACCCATTTGGGTGCCCAAGGAAGTCATCATCAACGTGAAGGGGCCTCAAATGGTTTGGGTTCCAAAGGCCACTTGAAGGCCATGAGGGAGGGGACTTGGGAGTCTTGGCACAAAGAAGTTGTGAAGATTCAAGCCTAAAAGCCAAGCTTCCATGTTGGACATGTGTTGCCCAAGTTCCCCGTTTGAGGTAATGGAAACTAATACCTATCTCTTGTATTATTGTAGCTCCATTGCTTTGTTTAGGTTGCATTTGTTGCAATATTTACATATGGTAGGTTCTTGTGTCATGTGCTAACCCATGAGAAACCTACATGGTTTTATTAGTGTGTAGGAAAGTTACACTTGTTCTTTCATGATGCATGTTTTCATATATATCTCTTTGCATCATGAGCAAGCTATAGGGTTAGCTTCCCTTTTGTTGTAATAACAATGTGCATACATTTTGGTTGGTGGTTCAAACACTAAATGCACACATTTAGGGGGAGCTCATCCTATGGTTTGGTTACGGGACTAACATTGTTTCAAGCTTATCTTATGTAGTCCCTTGGCGACGCGTTTCGGTGTGACATTTCATTCTAAGAGAATGCTATTTCAATCTCAATGTGATCTAACATCTCTAAAAGAGTGAATATAGAAATATGAGCTTCATGCTATTGAGTCATGTCCTTGCGAGCTTATGTCTATATATAAGTTCAAAGACAATGCACTCATACATTCCTAATCCTTGTGGTACCCCAAGTGTCTCCTATGCAAGCCTCTTTCAAGTGGTGTCATCTAGTGATATCATTTCAAAGTGGCTCATCTCAATGTGGTGCCAACAAGGTAAAGAGGATTATCCCTCGGAGGTATGCAATGATCAAAAGACTACGAGTGATATCTATAAGTCGTAATGTAACAAGAACCCATTTGTCCTATCTCTTGTCCTTAAAGTTATCTCTTTGTATGATATGATCTAAGCTTCCTTGCCTTACAAGTTTGTAGTTGTGCACTTGATTTCCACATTATAATTTTGTGCACACACTTTGGGGGAGCTTAGTTTGTATCATGCGAGTCTCATGAGCATGTGATCCATGTTGCTGGGTATCCGAAAATCCGGATAGGATCCCCGAACACAAGAGAAGAAAGTAAGCAAACGGTCACGTTAGAGGCACAGATGACGCAAGAGGAGACAAAGGATGTCCAAAAGACTGCTCTCACCTCAAAAGTTGTGAATCCCTTTACACGTGCCCTCGCGCCCCCCTTTTATAGGGAGACGAAGGGACTTTTACAATCCGAAAATACCCTTGAATCTAAGGAATATTCTTAATGTGAACATGTACATGAATGTCTTTTACATCCCATGATTTGCGGGGCTGATTTCATACATTTACAAGCCTGTTACTAGTTCACACGCTAAACTCGGACTTTTTGAAGTTACGTCTTTGACTTGGCTTTCCTCAGATTCCCGAATTCTTCCCCCATAACTCCCGAATTTCGGGAGTCTGGGCCCACGATTTCGCAAGTTCCTGATTCCAGGGTTTCGCAAGTTCATGATTCTGGATCTTCACAGGTTCATGACTTCAGATCTTCACAGGTTCATGACTCCAGATCTTCGCAGGTTCGAGACTCCAGTCTTCACAGATTCGATCATCCTGCAATGAATAGTGGATTCACGCGAAATAGCTAGATTCAGCTATTATTTTCGCATATTATCTAAAAACTTATTTCATGAAATCCAGTAAACACGACGTTTCGAGGGTGTAAGGTTTTTCCTGAATTCCCCAACACTAGCCCCTCGCGGAAGCAGTTTGACTCCGACGATCCGATTCCATTAAAACTTTCGAATTCTGGTAAAAAACGTCACCCTCAGAACGTGGGAGTGGACACGCGTCCTCCAGGAATTTCGCAACGGTCGAACCGAGGCGGGTTCTTGAATCTGCCCCCCCTCACACCTATAAATAGAGAGTTCTCGCTGTAAAAAATTTTCACTGTTTCCTCGCTTTTCCCCAAATTTTACCTTTCTTTTTCACAGAAAAGCACTTCGCAACAAAGTGTTCGCAACTTCGAGACCTCCTCGACCTTCAAAGGTACTGTTTTCTTGGTTCTTTTGTTATCATCTTTACTTTTCAATGTTTATTTTCGAAACTTTTGTTTCGCATACTTTATTCAGGAATGTTATCTTAGATTTCTTACTTATATTGCTGTCGAATAGGTGGCCCGTGTTAAAAGCACTTATAGACCTATGAAGACTGAAGAACTGGCTGCAACCGGCCTTCCGGCCGAGGAGGAAATTCCAGAACATGAGATTGCTCAACCCCCGGAAGACCGCACTTCTCCTGCTGCTAGCGGGTCCGGGGTCTGTGAAGATGGGGAAATTAGATCGGAGGGAGAAGAGATCGGAGATGTTGACGCTGATGTCAAAGATCTTATTGCAACAAAGCAGTCGGGACCTCTCCCTCTGTCCTTTGTTTTTGGGGAGTCTAAGGTGACAACCAACTTGATCAAAGACTACGAGGCAGCTGGATTTTTTCCCGCGGGCACCGGACGCGCTCCATTAGACGAACAAGTTCCTACTCCCAAAGATGGCAAAGTTGTCGTATTTCGCGACTTCTTCACTTGTGGACTAAGGTTCCCCTGCGATCTCATTCTTCCTGTGATTCTAGACGCGTTTTCTGTGAAGATTCACCAGCTTTCGCCGAACTCTTTTTTGGAAATGTCTAAGTTCATCTGGGTCATGAAGACTTTTGGCTGGAACTTTGGTGCTGATGTTTTTGCCCGACTATTCGAGCTGGTTGTTGTGGCAGACGTTATAAAGGTCGACGATGGTCAATATTATGAAGCTCATTACCCGTGTTGCACCTTCAACACCCGTCGTCAAAACACGCGAAAGGGAATCACGCGAATTCAGATCGCGCCCTGCTGCAAGACTAACTTCACAGAGGACTGGAGTTCGTACTGGTTCTACGTCAAAGTGGACATGTCTACGATTCCTGGCTACGAAGGACCAGCTCATCCTCTCTCCTCGCCTATTGAGGCTTTAACCGCTGTTTGCACTGCTCCTTACAGGCACTGAGCGGCTGGGATTAGGAACTGCGAAAACGTGTTCCACCTTGCAAGCACGATCCTCGGAGGTCGTGACATCATCAAGGAGTTCACTGCTGCCCGAATCTGGCCGATTTCTCACGGTTGGGCCCCTACCGGAATCCTGAGATTCAATGTCAATGTGCAGCACAAGAAGTTCCTTTCCCGAAATTCAGCCTTCGAATGAGAGACGACTAGAGTGCTGATGACTTCATGGTCGAAATTGAAAGAAGGGTGAATTTGATGATCGGCGAATACACTATGAATGAGTATAAAGCGTACAAATCCTTTCGCTCCCGACACCCATGTCTCAAGTTGAAAATGCCTGTCGTTGTTGTGGCCAGCTGCTCAGTTGTGCCCTTGAAAGCTCCGAGGAGAAAATCCTCAAAGAGCAGCAAATTGAATATCGATGAGACAACGTCTCCCGGTGTTAAACTTGCAAAGACCCGGTCTCTTGAATCGTCGAAGCGAAAGAGCGAATCCTCCGAACAAGTTTCAGACGCCAAGCTTCAAGCAGCCTCAAGTCTTGCTCAGATGAGCCGCAAGAAGGCTAAGAAAGCCGTCAAGAATATTGTCACTGCTGAGGTTCGATGGGTTCCCTCTGCTTTTGATGATGTTTTCCCCACGGAGCTTTCCCAGAAAGGTTCTTTCTCTTGGCCTTTCTTAAGATTCAATTTTCATGAACACTACACTCTGAGTTCTGAAAACGAAGTTGTGGATGTTGGTTCTTTTTCAGATGTTGTTAGTGAAGTTTAGAAGGAAGTTGTTTCTTTTGCTACCGTTGAGACCCCTGTCGCTGCTGTTGAGACTGTTGTTCCTCTGTCTGTCCATCATCAGGAGGAAGCATCTCCCAAATTCACAAAGGAACTTGAGCTTACAATTCACAGGGGAGATGATCCCGTCCAAGATGCTCTCTTGCTTGAAATTTGTGAAGATCTCCCTGAAGGCCAAGATCCCTCTCCTTTCTTAGCTGCTTTTAACAAGAGTTGTGGTACGACATACCGTGGTGAACTACTAAGTGTTGGTTATGAGGCAGATAATATCAGAGATGGCAAAACCAAAATTTTAACACTATGGAAATCACCTACACTTGTTTGTGAAATAGGAGAAGGAGCCTCGGAACAAACGTCTCACTCTCTTGGAGAGGCCGCTCGGGATTCCAGAAAAGGGCCTTGCACTTTCTCGAAGAAAACTTCAGTTCCTTCGGACAAACCTTCTGTGAGTTTAGGGAAGAAGATTACCATGCAAAATCTCAGCAAGAAAGGTTCGTCACTTTCATTAGTCCTCTAGTCTTGAACTTTTATGGTTTTGTGCTTATGACTTTTATTTTGCAATTTTTCAGAATTTGAAGATCTTCCTCAATCATACCCAGCGTCTAAAATCGTGAGTTATCAGAAAGATTATGCTCTAAAATCCTCTCTTCTTGGAAGGATTACTTCCGAGCGCTTGATTGAGCAAGAGAAAACCAATGAAAAATTGTCTCATGAATCAAGAAACTTAAGCACAACTTTAATCTGGCTCAAGCTGTGAACATTGACCTTGAGAAAAAGGTGGCTGAGTTGGCGGAAGCCCTTAGGCAATGCCAAGATGAAAATAGGTCGCTAAGGAGGCTGTTGAGAGTTCAAGAAAAGATCTTGAAAAACTTCAGAAAACACATGACGAGGACTTGAGGTTGACTGAAAATCTTCATAAGGAATATGACAAGTCCTCCAAAATTGCCGAAGATCTTCGAGTTAACAATGCTGATCTCGCAAAGACTCTCGGTAGCAAAGAAAAAAGATTCAAGACCTTGAGAGGGCTCTGGCCAACCAGAATGAAGCTTCGGAAAAAGAGACTTCTGAAATTATGAATACACTCGAGCTCCTGTTCAGAGAATATGAGAAGGCCTTAAATGAATTCGGTGTTCGTCCTGCTCCATTCCCTGCTGACACAGGAATCTCCGACTTCATGAAATGGATCGACGCTGAGTTCAAAGCGCTTCCTGGAGTTATTTCTGGTGCGAGTGATTTCGCCGCGGCATTCTCCGTTGAAAGCTTTTTCAAGCTGCTAAATGATTTCGACTGTGCCGATCTCGTAAAGTTTCGTGAGAGGCTGTCACAATTTCCAGACACTGCATGCACCTCGCGACTTCATCCTAATGAAGATGTCCTGGCCATTAAAACCAAATTCGCGTGAGAATTCTGGCTTATCAGTGGGAAAAAAGTTGCCAGGAACATTGCTCGTTCTAAGCTTGAACAGGTTAACTTCTTAGAAAATATTGTTGATCTCTACGAATTCGTTGAATTTCTATCTCTTGTTCCTTTTCTCTTATATTTTTTTCTTGTGTTCTCTTTAGATGATTGAAGAAGAGGAGCGAGGGAAGGACATTGCACTGCCAGTGTCTTCTTCCGAAGATGAAGATGAAGAAGCCACTGAATCGGATGCTGATTGTTTTGGCGACAGCAGCAACAGTGGCAATGACGCTGAGCGAACTTCTGAACATGAAGAAGATTCCCCGAAGGTTGACATCACCGACTGTTATTGCCGAAACATTTTGCCCTTCGTGCCGATTTGTGTATATGTGTAGATTCATTGGGTTGTGATGCTTTGTCTAAACACTTTGTCTTGTAAACTTTAACCTGCGCATGTCCTACATGTTGGGCCTGCCCAGGATGTGTTGTCGTTACGAATTCATCATGGAAACATGTTTGTCAGTGGTGAAGCCTGGCGTTTCTTCAAAGAAGTTCATCTAGAACGAGATTTTTCTGATTTTTGGCTCGAAACCTCACTCAAATTCTCGATGAGGTGCTTCGATCTTTCTTCATTTTTTCTCCTTCACGAAGAAGATGCTCCTGCTACTACAACTTCAAGTTCTCAGAACTTCGTGAAGACGGAGCCCCTTAGCCCGATGATTGACGAACACGATTTTGCTTATGCTAGTGACATTGTAGAAAATAATAGCTGCGATCCAGAACATGTTATTGAACTTTCATTCTAGAGACTATATTTTCCCAATGTATCCTTGATGATACTATATCGAAATTTTGTGCAACTAAGGCAATGATGACGTTTTCTTGGAAAAAAACGTCACCCTCCCCCACCTTGCCATTTTGCATAAACATTTCATGGCATGCTGAGGAAGTTAAAATTTCATGTTAATGTTTTGGTTATCGGTACTTTTGAGAATTATTCGCGACTTTTGAAATCATAAGCAATATAATGCAATTCGACAAAATTTGTTTCACAAATTTTGTGGACATGACTCTCTTGGAGCACTTGCCCTGGTTGACATTGCAACCCTCAGTTGCTTCAACCATGATTACTTACGAATTTTCACTCCAGCCCCTTGCCTCTACAACAGAAAATATTCATTGCGAAAGTACTTCATGAATCTGCAAAAAATTCTTTAACAAGAACATATACATTGGATTGGTCACAATTACCATTAATTAACATAGTGGAAACATAGGCTACAACTTATTGTTGTCTCGAGCCTTTTCGGTGGGAATCCCTTTGACGGTGGGATTTAGGCCACAACTTGTTGTTGTCTCAGGCCTCTTCGGTGGGAATCCCTTTGACGGTGGGATTTAGGCCAGAACTTGTCGTTGTCTAAGGCCTTTTCGGTGGGAATCCCTTTGACGGTGGGATTTAGGCTTTCATGGAGCCTTCGGCTATCACAAAGCCCTTTCACATACTCTTCCTCTTTCACGATGGAATTCTGGCTATCATGAAGCCTTTCACATGAACTTTTTTCTTTTTTCACGGTGGAATTCTGGCTATCACGAAGCCTTTCACACGAACTTTTTTCTTTTTTCACGGTGGAATTCTGGCTATCACGAAGCCTTTTCACGGATTTTTCTTTCACATGGTGGAATCTCGACTATCACGAAGCCCTTTCATGAATTTTTCTTTCACATGGTGGAATTTCGGCTATCACAAAGCCCTTTCACGAATTTTTTTTTCACAGTGGAAATCTGGCTATCACGAAGCCTTTTCACGATTTTTTCTTTCACATGGTGGAATCTCGGCTATCACGAAGCCCTTTCACGAATTTTTCTTTCACACTGTGTAGTCCACAAAATGCACGAATTGGGAGAAGACTCTTTTTATATATATCACAAAGAGTATTTACATAGGACCCGCCTCGTTAAAAACCTTGCCTCTTGATTTAGAGCCCCCTTTGTAAGGAAAAGAGTATGGTTCTCCTTGTTCTAATAAAATTGCAAAAAAGAAGGCAAATGTTTTTCTTCGAAATCACTTATAGATTCGTGATTCGAATTTTAATTTTCTAGAATGTAAACCTACGAAAATCAAAAAACTCTAAAGTAAATCTATCTAGCTCGGGAATTCTCAAGGGTAGTACCTTTTCAGGCTATCAGCATTCCACGAATACGGTAACTCTTCGCCAGTCTGTTCTAGCAAGTGAAAAGCCGGTGGCATGTCCGTTTCTTTTGCTATGTATGGCCCTTCCCAAGATTCATGAAGTTTCCCAGGGTTCTCCCAATTCTTCTTTATTTTAAAGACCAAATCGCCAGTTTTGAGGTCTTTTCTAACCACTTTCTTGTCTTTCCATGCCTTGGTTTCCTTTTGGTACTTCTCGATGTTCTCAGTAGCTTCAAGGATTGTCAGCTCAATCATGTCTTTTTCTACTTTCTGGCCAGCCTGGCCAGCCTCTTCGATTTCTTTTGCTTTCAGCACTCTCATGCTTTCATTCTTGATTTTCTGTGGTGTCATTGCTTTAGTGCCGAAGAGTAGATGAAAAGGTGTGAAACCTATTGCTCTTGACACAGTAGTGCTGTGGGACCAAATCACTTTCGGCAATTCATCAACCCACTTACCCTTCTTCTGATCAAATAAGCACTTCTTGATTCCTGAAAATATCAGCCCATTTGCCCTTTTAACTACTCCGTTAGATTGCGGATGATACATTGATGAGAACTTCGCATGAGTGCCCAAGGACTTTCAATATTCTTTGAAAGTGTAACAGTAAAATTGTTTCGCATTGTCAACAGTCAGTTTTCTTGGAACTCCAAATCTGCAGATTATGTTCTGCCAGAAGAACTTCTGAATTGTTGGTGCCTTGATGTTTGCAAGTGGTTTTGTTTCTACCCACTTCGTGAAATAATCCACAGCGACAGCTGCGAATCTGCAGTTTCCTTGAGTTGTTGGTAATGGTCCAACTAGATCCGATCCCCACCTTTGCAAGGGCCATGACAGTGGAATTAGATGAACTGACATGGAAGGTAAATTTTGTTAATTCACTGTTTTCTGGCATGCTTCACATTGGAGAACCAGTGCTTTCGCATCTACGTTTATGGTAGGCTAGTAGAATCCTTGCTTTATTGCCTATCCTGCTAAAGCCCTAGTGCCTATGTGTGCACCGCAGAATCCACCGTGGATTTCTGCGAGAAGTTCGAGACCTTTTTAAGAGGTGATTCACCTCAACCACGACTCGGTGACTCCGATTTATACGGCTCTCTATTTACTACCGCATAGCCCCTTGCCCTTTGTTTCAATCTCTCTTCCCGCAACTCATCTTGAGGTTCGTAATGGCATCTCGGATAATCCATGATTTCTCGCTCTCCAATTGGGAGTTTCCACAACATTTACGATTTTTTGCTTTGATTCCTTGATAGATGGTTCTTTGATTATTTCGAAGAACACATCGAGAGGCATTTCTTGATTCTCGGCTGACTTTCGCCAGTTTGTCTGCTTCGTTATTGTCATCTCTTGGAATATGTTGCACTGAATAACCTTTGAAGTGTCTTTCCATTTCTCTGACTTTTTCAAGATACTTCATCAAAACGGGATTCCTTGCTTCACTTTCTTTCTCAATATGTTCTTGAATAACTTTTGAATCCGTCCTGATTATGAAAGTTTGCTGACCCAAGGCTTTCATCTTCCTCACTGTTAAGAGCAGAGCTTCATATTTCGTTGTATTGTTCCTGGAATGCTTGTTATTCGCAAATATGAGTCGAGCTACATATCCTATCACAACTCCTGCCGGAGATGTTACAACTGCGGAAATTCCGACTCCCTTGTGACACCAAGCTCCATCACACTTCACTATCCAAGGTGTAGTTATTTCTTCATCTAGATTTTGAGTTGGCGAAGTCCAATCGACGACGAAATCTTCCGGGACTTGCGATTTTATCGCACTTCTTCTTTCGAAGTCCACAATGTATTTTGAGATTTCAGCGCCCCATTTGATGATTCGGGTAGATGCCTCTCTATTTGCGAACAAGTCATTTAGTGGTGGATTGGTGATGACCATTATTCTGTGACCCTCAAAGTAATGTCTCGGCTTTCTCGCAACCATGATGATTGCGTATGCAATCTTCTTCAGCTCAGAATAGAAGATTTTTGAGCCAGAGAGAGTTTTTGAAGTGAAATACACTGGGATTTGCTTGAGCTTTCCTTCTTCTTCCATTTCTTGCACTAACACGGCGCTCACTGCCTAATTTGATGCAGACACATAAAGTAGAAGTGGCGATCTTGGCTCAGGAGGGCACAACTTGGTCATGTTAGACATGTAATCCTTTAGTTCTTGAAAAGCTTGCTTCTAAGTTTCGGACCACTGAAAATTCTTGGTACTTCTGAGAACTTGAAAGAATGGCAAACTTCTTTCTGCAGCCCTAGGAATGAATTTGTTGAGCGCGACTACTCTCCTTGTCAACTTTTGCACATCCTTCACGGAAACTGGGTCCTGCATCTCTATCAGTGCCTTGATTTTGTTGGGATTCACCTCTATGCCCTTTGTTGAGACTAGGAATCCGGAACTTTCCCTTTGTGAATGCCGAAAACACACTTTTCAGGATTCAACCTCAAGTTCGCTGCTCTCAAGTTCGCGAATGTCTCTGCTAGATCACTGATATGATCTTTTCTCTGGACACTCATGACGACTATGTCATCCGCATATGCCAAAATGCTTCTCGGAAGTTGTGGATGGAGGACTATTGCTTTCATTCTCGAGAATGTGCATCCTGTGTTCTTCAACCCCTCTGGCATTCTCATGAAACAAAACGTTCCAGAGGGAGTGATAAAGCTTGTCTTCTCTTCGTCTTCTTTACATACTCTTATCTGATGATATCCTGACAACATGTCTAGGAGTGAGAGCATCTCACTGCTGGCCGCATCGTCTACTATTTTATCTACCCTTTACAAGGGAAAATCGTCGTTCTTGCATGCCTTGTTCAAATCCATGAAATCTACACACATTCTCCATTTTCCATTCTTCTTTTTCACCGGTACAGTATTGGCCAGCCAGACTGGGTATTTCACTTCTCTAATCACTTTCGCGTCTTGCAACCTTTGCACTTCAGCTTCAACTGCTTTTACTTTTTCCTCAGACATTTTCCGAAGTTTCTGCTTTTTCAACTCTATTTTTTCATCTGTTTCCAGAGCATGTTCGATGATGTCCCTGTCAACACCTTGCAAATCTTTGGCTGACCAGGCAAAAACATCCTTGTTTTTATTCAAGAATTGTATCAGCTCTTTCTCTTCTTCGGGATTGAGGTGAGCCACAATTGTGACTGCTCTATCGGGCATATCATCCAGGTATACTTTCTTGGTCTCACCATCAGCTGCTATTTTGATCTTTTCTTTGTCTCGCTTGGCTTCTTCGCGAGGTCCCTTTCTTTCTTCGGTTGTTTTTAGCTGGTACACATTGACTTGGCCCGGAGTATGGCTTTTTTCTATGTTTCTGGCCTGTTGCCGATCGCTGAACACTATGATAACCCCTTTGGGCGCTGGTATCTTCATACACAATTATTGCTCTCTTATGACTGCATCGAATTTGTTCATGAAATCTCTGCCGAAAATTGCGAGGTATGGATCATAAATGTCAACCACATCAAATGTGAGGGTCTCTGTTCTGGCGTTATCTAGATCTCTGAAAGATATGGGCAGTGATACATTTCCAAGTGGCTTGATTGGTTTTCCTCTGAAACCTTGCAACGGGTACTCTGGCGGGTGCAACATATGCTGACTCAAGTTCATTTTCTCGAATGTTTTGAAGAACAGAATGTCTGCCGAGCTTCCATTATCTACCAAATTTTTTTCGATAACCCATCCAACTATGTTCACTTTGATGACCATGGCATCATTGTGATTCGCGGATTTCAGTTTGAAATCCTCTTCAATGAAAGTGATTGGCACCTTGGCCCACTCTGGTCGGGCAGCTGGGCTGTCGTTGATGATGGTGTTCACAGACCTGAAGTAATTATTTCTTTGCTTCTTAGTTTCCAATTTCATGGTTGACCCTCCAGAAATTGGCATGATGGTCCTGAAAGATTGCAAGGCTTTCGAGTTCTGAGGTCTCGAACCTGATTCTGGTCTTGACGAACTGTCATGTGGTGGTGGCAAAATTTTTCGGATTGGTTGGCTGCTGTTGCTGGATTGACGGAATTGCCTGTGACTGATGGAAAAACTGCTGAGAGGGTTGCCATGATGGTTGTGGTTGTTGAAATTGCCGGATTGCAGCTGAACTTGGTTGAGAGCTCATGAACTGTGGCTGCCAGAAATTCGGGCGAAGTTGGTTCGGCATTTAGGACGCGATGCTCATCATAGCTTTCTCTTGCTGAATTCTTGCGATCTTCTTCTTGCTTTCTGGGCACCATTCGGTGCAATGTCCTCTCCATGATACTGACAATAGAAGTACGGGTCTCTTGGGTTGTGGTTCGTGAGTCTCAGAGGTCCTCTCCCCCTTCCTCTTCCCCTAAATGCAAATCCTCCTCTTGTGTTTGGTCTGTTTTCTTGGTTAGACTGAGGATTCTCCACATTGTTGATATTTCGTGCTACTACAACTTCAAGTTCTCAGAACTTCGTGAAGACGGAGCCCCTTAGCCCGATGATTGACGAACACGATTTTGCTTATGCTAGTGACATTGTAGAAAATAATAGCTGCGATCCAGAACATGTTATTGAACTTTCATTCTAGAGACTATATTTTCCCAATGTATCCTTGATGATACTATATCGAAATTTTGTGCAACTAAGGCAATGATGACGTTTTCTTGGAAAAAACGTCACCCTCCCCCACCTTGCCATTTTGCATAAACATTTCATGGCATGCTGAGGAAGTTAAAATTTCATGTTAATGTTTTGGTTATCGGTACTTTTGAGAATTATTCGCGACTTTTGAAATCATAAGCAATATAATGCAATTCGACAAAATTTGTTTCACAAATTTTGTGGACTTGACTCTCTTGGAGCACTTGCCCTGGTTGACATTGCAACCCTCAGTTGCTTCAACCATGATTACTTACGAATTTTCACTCCAGCCCCTTGCCTCTACAACAGAAAATATTCATTGCGAAAGTACTTCATGAATCTGCAAAAAATTCTTTAACAAGAACATATACATTGGATTGGTCACAATTACCATTAATTAACATAGTGGAAACATAGGCTACAACTTATTGTTGTCTCGAGCCTTTTCGGTGGGAATCCCTTTGACGGTGGGATTTAGGCCACAACTTGTTGTTGTCTCAGGCCTCTTCGGTGGGAATCCCTTTGACGGTGGGATTTAGGCCAGAACTTGTCGTTGTCTAAGGCCTTTTCGGTGGGAATCCCTTTGACGGTGGGATTTAGGCTTTCATGGAGCCTTCGGCTATCACAAAGCCCTTTCACATACTCTTCCTCTTTCACGATGGAATTCTGGCTATCATGAAGCCTTTCACATGAACTTTTTTCTTTTTTCACGGTGGAATTCTGGCTATCACGAAGCCTTTCACACGAACTTTTTTCTTTTTTCACGGTGGAATTCTGGCTATCACGAAGCCTTTTCACGGATTTTTCTTTCACATGGTGGAATCTCGACTATCACGAAGCCCTTTCATGAATTTTTCTTTCACATGGTGGAATTTCGGCTATCACAAAGCCCTTTCACGAAATTTTTTTTCATAGTGGAAATCTGGCTATCACGAAGCCTTTTCACGATTTTTTCTTTCACATGGTGGAATCTCGGCTATCACGAAGCCCTTTCACGAATTTTTCTTTCACACTGTGTAGTCCACAAAATGCACGAATTGGGAGAAGACTCTTTTTATATATATCACAAAGAGTATTTACATAGGACCCGCCTCGTTAAAAACCTTGCCTCTTGATTTAGAGCCCCCTTTGTAAGGAAAAGAGTATGGTTCTCCTTGTTCTAATAAAATTGCAAAAAAGAAGGCAAATGTTTTTCTTCGAAATCACTTATAGATTCGTGATTCGAATTTTAATTTTCTAGAATGTAAACCTACGAAAATCAAAAAACTCTAAAGTAAATCTATCTAGCTCTGGAATTCTCAAGGGTAGTACCTTTTCAGGCTATCAGCATTCCACGAATACGGTAACTCTTCGCCAGTCTGTTCTAGCAAGTGAAAAGCCAGTGGCATGTCTGTTTCTTTTGCTATGTATGGCCCTTCCCAAGATTCATGAAGTTTCCCAGGGTTCTCCCAATTCTTCTTTATTTTAAAGACCAAATCGCCAGTTTTGAGGTCTTTTCTAACCACTTTCTTGTCTTTCCATGCCTTGGTTTCCTTTTGGTACTTCTCGATGTTCTCAGTAGCTTCAAGGATTGTCAGCTCAATCATGTCTTTTTCTACTTTCTGGCCAGCCTGGCCAGCCTCTTCGATTTCTTTTGCTTTCAGCACTCTCATGCTTTCATTCTTGATTTTCTTTGGTGTCATTGCTTTAGTGCCGAAGAGTAGATGAAAAGGTGTGAAACCTGTTGCTCTTGACACAGTAGTGCTGTGGGACCAAATCACTTTCGGCAATTCATCAACCCACTTACCCTTCTTCTGATCAAATAAGCACTTCTTGATTCCTGAAAATATCAGCCCATTTGCCCTTTTAACTACTCCGTTAGATTGCGGATGATACATTGATGAGAACTTCGCATGAGTGCCCAAGGACTTTCAATATTCTTTGAAAGTGTAACAGTCAAATTGTTTCGCATTGTCAACAGTCAGTTTTCTTGGAACTCCAAATCTGCAGATTATGTTCTGCCAGAAGAACTTCTGAATTGTTGGTGCCTTGATGTTTGCAAGTGGTTTTGTTTCTACCCACTTCGTGAAATAATCCACAGCGACAGCTGCGAATCTGCAGTTTCCTTGAGTTGTTGGTAATGGTCCAACTAGATCCGATCCCCACCTTTGCAAGGGCCATGACAGTGGAATTAGATGAACTGACATGGAAGGTAAATTTTGTTAATTCACTGTTTTCTGGCATGCTTCACATTGGAGAACCAGTGCTTTCGCATCTACGTTTATGGTAGGCTAGTAGAATCCTTGCTTTATTGCCTATCCTGCTAAAGCCCTAGTGCCTATGTGTGCACCGCAGAATCCACTGTGGATTTCTCTGAGAAGTTCGAGACCTTTTTAAGAGGTGATTCACCTCAACCACGACTCAGTGACTCCTGATTTATACAGCTCTCTATTTACTACTGCATAGCCCCTTGCCCTTTGTTTCAATCTCTCTTCCTGCAACTCATCTTGAGGTTCGTAATGGCATCTCAGATAATCCATGATTTCTGCTCTCCAATTGGGAGTTTCCACAACATTTACGATTTTTTGCTTTGATTCCTTGATAGATGGTTCTTTGATTATTTCGAAGAACACATCAGGAGGCATTTCTTGATTCCTGGCTGCAGCTTTCGCCAGTTTGTCTGCTTCGTTATTGTCATCTCTTGGAATATGTTGCACTGAATAACCTTTGAAGTGTCTTTCCATTTCTCTGACTTTTTCAAGATACTTCATCAAAACGGGATTCCTTGCTTCACTTTCTTTCTCAATATGTTCTTGAATAACTTTTGAATCCGTCCTGATTATGAAAGTTTGCTGACCCAAGGCTTTCATCTTCCTCACTGTTAAGAGCAGAGCTTCATATTTCGTTGTATTGTTCCTGGAATGCTTGTTATTCGCAAATATGAGTCGAGCTACATATCCTATCACAACTCCTGCCGGAGATGTTACAACTGCGGAAATTCCGACTCCCTTGTGACACCAAGCTCCATCACACTTCACTATCCAAGGTGTAGTTATTTCTTCATCTAGATTTTGAGTTGGCGAAGTCCAATCGACGACGAAATCTTCCGGGACTTGCGATTTTATCGCACTTCTTCTTTCGAAGTCCACAATGTATTTTGAGATTTCAGCGCCCCATTTGATGATTCGGGTAGATGCCTCTCTATTTGCGAACAAGTCATTTAGTGGTGGATTGGTGATGACCATTATTCTGTGACCCTCAAAGTAATGTCTCGGCTTTCTCGCAACCATGATGATTGCGTATGCAATCTTCTTCAGCTCAGAATAGAAGATTTTTGAGCCAGAGAGAGTTTTTGAAGTGAAATACACTGGGATTTGCTTGAGCTTTCCTTCTTCTTCCATTTCTTGCACTAACACGGCGCTCACTGCCTAATTTGATGCAGACACATAAAGTAGAAGTGGCGATCTTGGCTCAGGAGGGCACAACTTGGTCATGTTAGACATGTAATCCTTTAGTTCTTGAAAAGCTTGCTTCTAAGTTTCGGACCACTGAAAATTCTTGGTACTTCTGAGAACTTGAAAGAATGGCAAACTTCTTTCTGCAGCCCTAGGAATGAATTTGTTGAGCGCGACTACTCTCCTTGTCAACTTTTGCACATCCTTCACGGAAACTGGGTCCTGCATCTCTATCAGTGCCTTGATTTTGTTGGGATTCACCTCTATGCCCTTTGTTGAGACTAGGAATCCGGGAACTTTCCCTTTGTGAATGCCGAAAACACACTTTTCAGGATTCAACCTCAAGTTCGCTGCTCTCAAGTTCGCGAATGTCTCTGCTAGATCACTGATATGATCTTTTCTCTGGACACTCATGACGACTATGTCATCCGCATATGCCAAAATGTTTCTCGGAAGTTGTGGATGAAGGACTATTGCTTTCATTCTCGAGAATGTGCATCCTGTGTTCTTCAACCCCTCTGGCATTCTCATGAAACAAAACGTTCCAGAGGGGGTGATAAAGCTTGTCTTCTCTTCGTCTTCTTTACATACTCTTATCTGATGATATCCTGACAACATGTCTAGGAGTGAGAGCATCTCACTGGTGGCCGCATCGTCTACTATTTTATCTACCCTTTACAAGGGAAAATCGTCGTTCTTGCATGCCTTGTTCAAATCCATGAAATCTACACACATTCTCCATTTTCCATTCTTCTTTTTCACCGGTACAGTATTGGCCAGCCAGACTGGGTATTTCACTTCTCTAATCACTTTCGCGTCTTGCAACCTTTGCACTTCAGCTTCAACTGCTTTTACTTATTCCTCAGACATTTTCCGAAGTTTCTGCTTTTTCAACTCTATTTTTTCATCTGTTTCCAGAGCATGTTCGATGATGTCCCTGTCAACACCTTGCAAATCTTTGGCTGACCAGGCAAAAACATCCTTGTTTTTATTCAAGAATTGTATCAGCTCTTTCTCTTCTTCGGGATTGAGGTGAGCCCCAATTGTGACTGCTCTATCGGGCATATCATCCAGGTATACTTTCTTGGTCTCACCATCAGCTGCTATTTTGATCTTTTCTTTGTCTCGCTTGGCTTCTTCGCGAGGTCCCTTTCTTTCTTCGGTTGTTTTTAGCTGGTACACATTGACTTGGCCCGGAGTATGGCTTTTTTCTATGTTTCTGGCCTGTTGCCGATCGCTGAACACTATGATAACCCCTTTGGGCGCTGGTATCTTCATACACAATTATTGCTCTCTTATGACTGCATCGAATTTGTTCATGAAATCTCTGCCGAAAATTGCGAGGTATGGATCATAAATGTCAACCACATCAAATGTGAGGGTCTCTGTTCTGGCGTTATCTAGATCTCTGAAAGATATGGGCAGTGATACATTTCCAAGTGGCTTGATTGGTTTTCCTCTGAAACCTTGCAACGGGTACTGCGGCGGGTGCAACATATGCCGACTCAAGTTCATTTTCTCGAATGTTTTGAAGAACGTGAATGTCTGCCGAGCTTCCATTATCTACCAAATTTTTTTCGATAACCCATCCAACTATGTTCACTTTGATGACCATGGCATCATTGTGATTCGCGGATTTCAGTTTGGAATCCTCTTCAATGAAAGTGATTGGCACCTTGGCCCACTCTGGTCGGGCAGCTGGGCTGTCGTTGATGATGGTGTTCACAGACCTGAAGTAATTATTTCTTTGCTTCTTAGTTTCCAATTTCATGGTTGACCCTCCAGAAATTGGCATGATGGTCCTGAAAGATTGCAAGGCTTTCGAGTTCTGAGGTCTCGAACCTGATTCTGGTCTTGACGAACTGTCATGTGGTGGTGGCAAAATTTTTCGGATTGGTTGGCTGCTGTTGCTGGATTGACGGAATTGCCTGTGACTGATGGAAAAACTGCTGAGAGGGTTACCATGATGGTTGTGGTTGTTGAAATTGCCGGATTGCAGCTGAACTTGGTTGAGAGCTCATGAACTGTGGCTGCCAGAAATTCGGGCGAAGTTGGTTCGGCATTTAGGACGCGATGCTCATCATAGCTTTCTCTTGCTGAATTCTTGCGATCTTCTTCTTGCTTTCTGGGCACCATTCGGTGCAATGTCCTCTCCATGATACTGACAATAGAAGTACGGGTCTCTTGGGTTGTGGTTCGTGAGTCTCAGAGGTCCTCTCCCCCTTCCTCTTCCCCTAAATGCAAATCCTCCTCTTGTGTTTGGTCTGTTTTCTTGGTTAGACTGAGGATTCTCCACATTGTTGATATTTCGTGGATTTTGGGGTTGAGGTCTCCATGCCGCTTCTCTGTTGCCTTGTCGCGTCGCTCAGCCACTCTTCTGCGATGATCGTCATCGGACAAGATGTACTCTTCTAGTTCATGAAAAAGTTCTTCGACTATCTTGGGTTTCATTCGTGTCAGATGTGAAGCCGTTGGTCCTGGAGTTAGACCTTTCATCAATGCTTTGATCGTTGTTTTGTCATCTGCCTCAGAAATCTGCGATCTCAGCTGCATGAATCTTCTCACGAAATTCCGCAGTGGTTCTGTGTCTTTCTGCTTGCAGTTGTATAAGTCTGATGACTCGGCTGTTGTGTCATGGAACATCTGAAATGCTTGCATGAATTTTGTTTTGAGGTCGACCCAGCTGCAGACTGAGAGCGGTTGTAGCAGAGAATACCAGTTCAGGACTGGACCTTCGTAGGCAATGATGAAAGATTTGGCCAGTGCAACATCATCTCCCCCTGCCGAATTCACGGCTGATTCATATCTCATGAGAAATTGCCTGAAGTTTCCGAAGCCATTGTACTTCGAGAGTGAAACTAGTTTGAACTTCGGTGGCCACGGTGCAGTTTGCAGCCCTATGGATAGTGGTGATTCAGGATCCACGAATTGTGAGATTCCATTTCTCGTGAAAAAATCTTCTTTCGGGGGTTTTTCTTATTGGTCCAGAGTTCTGGAGTGGTGATTCTTGCCACATTGAACTGTTTTCTTGTTCCTTCATTTCATCTATTTCTCTTTTTATTGCCTCAATTTTTCCTTTTGCCCGATTAAGCTTCTTTAGCTTTTCAGAGGCCTTTCTTTTTGCTTGCAGTTGGCTTGCAAATTTTTCTTTTTCTTTTTGCAGCTGCTTTATTTTTTGCTGAACTATTTCTAGTTCCTTGTCTATAGCTTTGTCATCATCATCATCATCATCATCTTCATCATCGTTTTCTTGAGTTTGGTGCTCTGGTAGTTGTTCCAGGATGTGTGCTGTTATCTCGGCTCTTGCCCTTTGGAGAGCCTCAAGTTTTGCTCTTCGTTGTTGGTCTGTGATGTTTGAAGGTTCAGGAATGTGAGAGATTTCGTTGTCTTCGTCATGAAGGTGGTCTTCTTGATTGGTCTCAGCGGGAGTGCTCTTCTTCGACTTCTTCTGTGGTGGCATCGTGAGTTGTTTTTCGGCTGAGCCACGGTGGGCGCCAATGTTGGGGGGTATCTGAAAATCCAGATAGGATCCCTGAACACAAGAGAAAAGTAAGCAAACGGTCACGTCAGAGGCACAGATGACGCAAGAGGAGACAAAGGATCTCCAAAAGACTGCTCTCGCCTCAAAAGTTGTGAATCCCTTTGCACGTGCCCTCGTGCCCCCCTTTTATAGGGAGACGAAGGGACTTTTACATTCCGAAAATACCCTCGAATCCAAGGAATATTCTTAATGTGAACATGTACATGAATGTCTTTTACATCCCGTGATTTGCGGAGCTGATTTCATACATTTACAAGCCTGCCACTAGTTCACACGCTAAACCTGGACTTTTTGAAGTTACATCTTTGACTTGGCTTTCCTCAGATTCCCGAATTCTTCCCCCATAACTCTCGAATTTTGGGAGTCTGGGCACACGATTTCGCAAGTTCCTGATTCCAGGGTTTCGCAAGTTCAAGATTCCGGACTTTCACAGGTTCATGACTTCAGATCTTCGCAGGTTCAAGACTCCAGATCTTCATAGATTCGATCATTCTGCAACGAATAGTAAATTCACGCGAAATAGCTAGATTCAACTATTATTTTTCCATATTATCTTAAAACTTATTTCATGAAATCCGTTAAACCCGACATTTCGAGGGTGTAAGGTTTTCTCTGAATCCCCGAACAATCCACCTTAGTTATCCGCACATGTGGTACCTTCATTGATATCATACATATGGATCATGGTTCATGTGGCTTTCTCCCTTGTATTTAACATTTGTCTTTGAGCTATGTTTGCTACGACTTGCTAGCTTCCTTGAAGCCCTTTTGTTTTGGACTTTTTGGAGATTTTATTCCAAAGGGGGAGAATGTGAGACCAAAGCAAGCTAGTGTTTCCAAAATGGAAGAGGCAAGCTATGTGTGAACATAGGAAGAGAAGATCAAAAGAAGGGGAAAGTTTGATCTAGGGGGAGTTTGGGTGATGGTAAGCATCCAAGCAAGTGTAAGTGGTTCTAATTTTGTCAAATTTTGCAAATTTATGCTTGCTTTGCTTGTGTTGTCATAAATCACCAAAAAGGGGGAGATTGTAGCGAACATGGCCTCATGCCATTAGTTCGAGTATGATTTTGGTGATTCATGACAACATGATCAATGGGACAAACCATATTGTTTAGCATGTCTTTGTAGACATTTCTAGGTCCCAAGTATGCCAAAATACCACATGCCAATAGGATCAAAATCGAGCAAAGAATGGAAAAGAAAACACACCGTCAGATGAACCGATGGCACCATCAGTACATAAGTGTCGGTGTAGTTGGTACACTACAGAGGAAGTCAAACGAAGTTGACATCATCGGATGAAGCGACGGTCCATTTTGTAGATGCACCGGATGAATTGCGGAGGAAGAGTAGCAAAGACAGTAGCGCCGGATGATCCGACGGTATGAGTGAGGACACCGTCGGTCTATCCGACGCTCAATTTGTGTAACATACCAGGATTTGCATGTTTTCCCTTGTGTGAATTTTTGCAAATTTTTAAAACTTTTTGATTGAAGTTGTGAACTACCAAATTTTAGACCAAATTGCTAGCCTCTCACCTTTAATTCCTTATAAAATAAAACCATATAAAAATTAATTTCAAACTATGGTAAATTGTGAGTCGGAGTTTCATGGATTTTGTTTGGACTTCATTTGTTTGGTGTTTGTATTTGAATGGAATTCGAATCCAAATTATAATCCAAACCATATATTTAAACTATTTGCAAAGGCTAACAATTACTTGGGCCTTAACCTCAGCCGCATAAGTCCATCAGCAGCCCCTCAATCTTTCTTCCCATTAACGGGTTGCACCCCTACCTTCTCTGCGTACAGCCCACCAACCGGCCCACCTAGTCGGCCCAGCCAGCCCGCCGCCCACTCACCTTCCTTGTCCCTCTGACCAGCAGGCCCCACCCGTCAGCGGTGCCTGTGGCTCTTTCTTCTACCTCCGGCCGTACAGGGCACAGCGCCGCGCACGCGCACCCGAAGGGACAGGCTCCCCGGGCTGATTCCGAGCTAGTGCGCGCCCGTGAGCCCTCCAGAGTTTTCCCTCAAGGTGAAATCCCTCCTCTACCCCTACGTCGCACCTCCAAACCCTAGCGCCGCACCCTCTGATGGCCGCCACGCCACCCTCGAGGCACGGACGCCAAGGATGAACGGAGGGCGGAGTTTTGCCCTTGGCTCACCTTACTGCGCCTTTAATCAGGGGGTCGCCCGACCTCTCCAACCCTAGCCGCCACCAGTGCCTCTCCCCTCCTGCACCTTCGCCTCTGCCCGATGCTCTACGTGCCGCACCTGTGCACGCCTTGCGCCGCGCCATGGGGAAGCCACCGCACACCAGAGTAGCTGAGCCGCGCCGCGGTGCTTTGAGTCCGCATCCTCGCCACTCAGGACCACAGCCACACCTTGGGGTTTTCCCCCTTTGCACTGCAGGTAAATCAGAGAAGCAGAGAGAGGGAAAGCAGAGGAAGAAGAGAAGAAGGCAAAGGAAAAGGGGAGCGGAGCACCACCACGTCGACGCCCAGGGACGAGTGGCCGCGAACCACGACGCTGCCGCGAGGAGCCGAGGGCGCCGCTGCCCAGGAGCGCCACGCCACTCGAGAGGACGCTGAGTACGCCGACACCACACCATGGACGCCGTCGCCGACCAGGAGGCTGTGGAACTCTGGAGCGCCGTCGAACCTCACTGCCGGGAGTACCACGACGCCGCGAATCGATGCCGACACCGATGACTGCGGGCTGTACCACGGCAACGCCCCTGCTCTGCACCAAGTCACCACGGCCACAACCTCTTCCTGCCTCGCCGTGACCCCCATGAGCCCAATGGTGAGCCGCTCGACCAAGCCGCCTCCTTTTTCACCCTGCAGCTTGCCTGTGACGCCGGCCTTCGTGCTGTGCTGATTGCTTTTGATGCTCCTTGAACATCTGTGAGCTTGGATGGCTCGGCCATGGTAGGAACCATGCACGCCCTCAACGTGTTCGATGTTTTGTCAGTGAGCCATGACCCTCTAGTCCAGGTTTTCTTTGCCCTCTCTTGCACCGTCCTTAGACGACGCCTTGTCTGCCTGTGTTGGCCGGCCTTCGAGCCGAGCTCGTCTTTGCTTTCCCTCGGCACCGAAGCTTTGGATGGCATGCCGGAGATGCAAGATTTGGCATGCCCATGACCTGCTTGACGCTTTGCGCATGGGCCAAACCTGTCTTGTTGAACCCGACGTGCTTGCTCTCTAACCTTTTAGCTTACCCATCGATCTGCGACCCTCCAGGCCACTGCCTTGCTTGCCTGTGTTGTCGGCCGTCGCGCCGTGCAAGCTTCCTGTTTTCTCTAAAACTCTTGTGACTGTGGCTGCTTATTGAAGCTACAACCTTGCACGCCTTTTAGTTGTTCGACGTTTTGTGCGAGAGGTAAACACAGCCACCCGTTCATCCCCTTTTTCATCGCCTTCTGTCTGGCCGTCGCGCCGTGATTTTCTGCAGGAGAACGCGCCGCCTCGCCGTCGGCGAGCCTTGCCGCCCTCACCTTTGTAGTGGGGTTGCCAACCGGCCTTCGTGCCACGCTAGCCAGTGTGCGAGCCACCTTTTTCCGTGCAGGTGTCGCGCCGCCACCTCGCTCGCAACCGCTCGCCATGCACCCGGCCGTAGAGGCCGAAGGCTTGAGCCTTGGCCGGTAAACACATGCTAGGGTCCCTAGCTGTTGCACCACCGAGCAGCCTTGATTCGCCGCACCGCCATGACACCACACGCCCGCAGCGAACCCCAGTCTGTCGGCGCAACCTCGCCACGTTGTCGGAGTTGCTCACGGCCAAACCTGCGCCGTGGCGTCGTGGGCGCCGTCGAACCCTAGAAGAATTCGGGGGTGCAAAACCAAACTTCTCTGTGTAAACGTTGTTCGGGCTTCAGTTTGTGCTTTGGCGCATCACAACCATCTAGACCCAAATCTAACCGGGCCGAACCAAGCTTAGTTCGAGAACCTTTTCTAGACTTTGGAATCTTGGGCCGGGCTGAACCAGCCCACCAGGCCACTAACACATTGGGCCCACTAAAGGCCCACTAACCGACGACCTGGGCCCAACGTTGACGTCATGTTGACGTCAGCAGGTTTTTAATAAAACCCCTTTATGTTTTAATAACGGTTTTAATAAATGCTTTATAAATCCTTTCCCTTTCAAAAATCATAACTAATTATCGGGAGCTCCGAAATTATGAAACCGATTGCGTGGGTTTCATGATTCCGAGACCCTAGCTGCTATCCTGTCCTTCTATGCTCTTGCCCGCAAACCGAGCCCTTTTCATCCTCGCATTCATGATGTAGAAATTTGTGGCCGCTGCCCGCCACTGCACTATGTGGGTCTGGGACGCCGGAACCCCGCAACTAGTCATTGGCGTGCTGCGGACAGAATCCTACCCTATGTTCGCATCGCTTACCTTTCCTACACTGCTACCTCCTCTTTGTGCTGCTTCGCGCATAACCTGCTTCTGCTCCACGATGCTGTGTGTTGTGAAGCGTGTACCGTGCCGTGTGCTTGAAGCCAGGATGTCGCCCGTGATGGACGGCCGTGTCGTGAGCAGAGACCACTGCTTCACGAACGACAACCCCGAGCCGCAACCTAGCTGCCTCACCTGGGACGTTGCCACATCTCTAGTACATGCCTCGTAGCGCTCTTAATGCATGCCCGACCGCAGCACCGCCCAATATCGGTCACAAGTTGACCATTCCATCTCTTGTGAGCTGTCGCCACAAATCTTGGCATGATAATACCTTTCTTAGTTTATCTTTGTCTCGCTTTGCTATCACCATCCTTTGAGCTACCGCTTTGACCCTCCGTGAGCTTAAACCTTGCAAGTGCATGATCTCAGCCTTACTAGCAGCACCTAATGCATGTGCTCCTGTAGGCCATGAACATGCTTACTTGTTCTTGTTCATCCAAATCCTTTCAGTTCAAAAAGTTAGCAACTGCGGCACTAATGCTCTTCCAATCCTTAACCAGGATCTGACTGGTGAGACCGAGTGTTGTGACCTTGAGCATCTAATCCATCCTGCTCAAGCTCTACAATCTGCCCTACGGGACCCACAGGGTGACTTGTGGGGTCCGGTTGACCTCTGACATTCCTTTTTGACCCGGTCAACACTGATCGTTGACTAATCAACTTACCATGCTAATCAATCCTAAACCTAGCTTATGGTTTTCGAACTTGCTAACTTGTGTTATCTGTGCTCTACCGCAAACGATTAAATTCATAAAATCTTTCTTTACTTGAAAATCAATAACAAATTGATTCTAGCTTAGAAAAATAAGAAATCAGTTTCTTTATTCTTCTAAAATCCTGAAGCACCCGATAGACTAGCATTTGGAGTTTATTTGGTTCTTTATTGCTTCTTTTCGGAGTTATTTGCATCTAGACACCGTGTTTATTTGTATTTGCGAATCTAGGAATACCCGGAGCCGAGGAGTCAAACCAGAAGATCGAGAACAACTACGGAAACTTCGACGACTACTTTCACACAGGTGTTCACGCCCGACTGATTCTGAAATACCTATTAGGCATGGCTATGTAGAATGCTAGCGCTTTACTTTAAATGCATGATGATGTTGAACCTTGCACTGCCTTCTTTAATTATCCTGTCCTTGATTGTCCTACCACTTTATATGTTTATATAAGCGTGTATATACGCTGAGCTTCGCGATGCATGTCTTTGGGATGGGAATAGTGGTTCTTGGCGTGTGTGGGGTAAAAACCGGCAGGAGAAGGCGTTTTGGGTACCTTGGCGGGGGTGAGCTCGAAACAACCGATCTGGGATCGGGGATAGGGGTGCACTCCTCAGTGTATCCCTACTTTGACGGTTTTCGGAGCCTAGGTGTTGGGGTTTTACTTGCGGATGGAGGACATGAGCTTGCCCCGGTCTGAAACCGAGTGGATCAACTTGTCGATAGGACTTTCGTACACACCACCTCGCCGAGAGTGGGGTTAGGGCCGAGTTGAGCTCGGCAAGTGCGGAACCATATCTGCTTAGGAAGGATAGAGGGTATCTGTGGGGGAGCGGTGGAGGTGAGACCACCCTCTCAGAGCATCTCCCGTGTGGCCACACGGGAGCATTTCACAGTTCCTGTGCAATTCCCTTTGCGAGGGGGATCGCTTTGAGGGCCAGATGCAGGGTGGGACCGTAACTACCGAGAGTTCGCACGGTAGGGTGGGTTCGGCCGATTAGCTACCGGCTGGATTCCATCCCGGGTTGGGTACAGGTGTACATGCTCTGCAGAGTTGTTCGATCTATACGTATAGCCGCGTTCTCGGTCATGGACATACCTTGAAGACATGTTTGTTCCTCATGTTTTGGGATTTCCACCTCCCCCTGTAGTTGAGAGTGTGGTGAGCCGTGGTTGCAGTCGGTTAGAAGAGAGTGGCTCCCTCTACCTCGTCGATCCGATTGCAATCATTGAGGTGCGAGGAGAGGAAGTTCTCGCATCGACCCTAGATGGAGATAGGATGTGGAGACGGGGCCCTGGGGTACCAGGTGGTTCCGAGCTGTGTTTGAGAGTACGGTTTGGGACTGATATGGAGATGTTTTCTAATTATGCTTTGCTGCGGCTGCATAGGAAACCTGAGCTTCTACCTTGTCACTTTTCTTACCCTTTAGAGTTAGGCCACTTAAAGCTGCATACAGTCGGTGACGTGAACCTATCCCATTCCTTGGGGATAGTTTTGTGAGTGTGCAGGATTGGACTTGACTTGAGAGTCCGATTTTGGGGAATCCATGAAGGAAGGGTTGCGTTGCTTCGCTCAAGGATGCCTGTGGTGAAGACTGAAGATGAAGACTTGAAGCCCTAGCTACCGCTACGCAGGATTTCTACTTGTCGCTTAGCCCAAGGGGCTTGTACTAAATTCGTATACCGAGTTGTTTCGGATGTAAATATTATGATTTGTACTCTGATTTCGTTGTATGGAAATGGTATTAATCTGTAATGAGTTCTGTACGTGATAGCTTTCCGATCCAGGGACTATCACAATGGTACAGGGAGTCGGGTTTTCCTCACCGAAAACCCGGTTTGTTACAGGTGGTATCAGAGCCGTACTTGACCGTAGCACGCAACCATAGATTGGTCGATAGCCTAGGAACATTCTATACGCTCTATTTTGTATATATCCCCTTGGATTATTTGAAATATACCTCCCCTACTTTGAAAAACTCTATCTTTCCTGTGTTGAAGCAATTTATTACCGGGATTAGTTAGGATGAGACTGAAGAAAGTTGACATCATCGGATGAAGCGACGGTCCATTTTGTAGATGCGCCAGATGAATTGCGGAGGAAGAGCAGCAAAGACAGTAGCGCCGGATGATCCGACGGTATGAGTGAGGACACCGTCGGTCTATCTGACGCTCAATTTGAATCAAGAAAGAGATGCACCAAGGCAAAGTCTTCAGCACCGGATGAACCGACGCCTTGGTCAAGGGGAAGCGTCGGTCTATCCGATGGTCGCGTGAAAGCTAACAGAGACGACTTGGCCGTGGGGTCTTCAACACCGGATGAACCGACACACCGTCGGTGTAGAGCGTCGGAGCAGTTGTGTCAGCGGATCTCCAACGACTACGTGATGTGGAGGGCACCGGATGAACCAACGCCTAGAAAAGCATAGCATCAATTCATCTGACGCGACCTTATTCAGTGGCCGTTAGCCAACGGCTCTTTGGATACCTTGGGCTATTTATACCACCTCCACTCACCCATTTGAGGTTGCTGGATTGTGTGGAAGGGCAGGAGAGTTCAAGACACCTAGAATATCATATCCAATCCATCCAAGTGCTAAACTGCTCATCCTTAGACTTGCATATGCTTAGTGTATGTGCTTAGTGCTAGGCTTAGCTTAGAGCTGAGTGAATGCAAGGTTGTGACAACCTTGTGAGGTGATTCTTGAGTGGATCAAGTTGTACAAGGTTCGCCGGAAGCGTTGGTGCCTAAGTGGCTCACCGACAATCGTTATCGACCCTCCAGCTTGGTTTGGAGTGGCGAGGACACTTTGTGCGGGGGACGTGGAGACCCCCTTCCTTGGTTGGGAAGCTCCTTAGTGGAGGCGGCATCAAGGTGATCAAGGGAGCTTGGCAAGTGCCTAAGTGGCTAGCCTTTGTTGCGAGTCAAGTGGTGCTCTTGGGAGAGACTTTGTGACCGGGAAGCAATACTCTTGTGTGAGTGCTTCAACAACGTGGACTAGAGGTGGATTAGTGCCTACCGATACCATGGGATAAATCGCATGTCAAGAGTTTGCTTCCTCTCATCCCCTTTACGTTTCCGCATTTACTCTATTGCAATATTTGCTTGCCTCTACTTTCCTAGAGTAGTATCTTGCTAGGATTGGCTATAGGTTTCAAATATTGTTCCGGGATGGGAGTTTCACACTAGAACAACCCTAGTTGCACATCTAGACAATATGTTCTAGTTTATCTTTGTGTAAAATTAGTGAAGTCATAGGTTAAGTTTTTAGATTTCCTAATTCACCCCCTCCCCCTCTTAGGCTAACGAGCATCCGATTCCTGACATCTTCAACCATGCAGGTATCACGAAGCTCTTAAAGGAAGTCCACAATTCTCCCATTTGATCACCCTTTGTGGCCCAAGAAACTTGAGGAATTCCTCTGTAGAAAGAGAAAACACTGAAATCTATCTAAATAAGAGGAACCAGAGGTAGAGTTATTTGCTGCTCTGTTGACGCAGGTCTCAAAGATGGAGGAAGTAGTTCACTAGCTGTGTTGTTGACCATGCTAGGGGCCACGCTTATCAGAAACAGTTTGTTCTGTCATTGTCAATGAATTTAAAGCTGGTGGACATTCGTTCAGTTTCAAGTGCTAGACATATGATGGATGTTTGTGTTTTTTTTTTCAAAATTTACATAAGAAAGAATATGCAAGACACTTGTACTTGCCTAGCAGTAGGATTATATCTTAAACATTAGCATATGGATGATGGAACCAATTCCCACAAGAGACGTTGCTCATTGTAGGTGTGGCTCTATCGCCAACCACTGGATCAAAAAGGTGTCATTGCTGCAAACCTTTTATGTATTAGTGCAGTAATGAAGTTTTGCTCCCTTCCGGCTGGATATGGGTATTAATCGATGAAATAAATAAATACTCTCTCCTTCTCATAAATAATGCAATTCTATTTTTTTAGAACAGAACGGATGTGAAAAGTCTCTAATACCCTTATTTGTTAGCCATATGCAGTAGGTTTTGACGTTCAAATCAAATTTGATTACTTAATTAGGCAACTAATAAGATATCTTTTATAGGATTGCACTCCTTGTGGATTTTATTTCAAATGCTAGGATTTCACTTTTCATGGGACAGAGGGAGTATATGACATTAATTGAGTACACTACTGGATTCGGGGCCTTCGCCCAGAGCGGCGATCCTCTCGGCGAAGGCCCTTTCCCTCTCGTTGAAGCCTTCGCCGAGACCTCATACGACAGGTTTCACTGTGAATGGTCTACTTGGAGTAGTCTCTCATAAAACCAAAGTTGTAGAGATGAGCTGCCATGACCTCCTTTGTCCTTTTGCGTGAGTTTCCACACTTGCGGCAGGGACACCATATCGTTTTACTGTCTTTAGGCCCTTTAACCATTCCAAATGCTTCATCCATGAAAGCTTGAGCATTGTCAATCCATTCTTGTGTCACACGACCATTTGGTGCCCATCTTTTGTACATCCACTCACGGTCACCCATTCTCTGTCATATCAGCGAGTCATATGAAATACATTGCATCATCAACACGATGTCTACACATTCTAATAGGTAAAGATAGGTCCTAATCCCACCCGTGAATGCGTAGATGGGGTTAGTTCCTATGGTCTACTCCGATCCGAGACAGAATTTCGGCAGCACCTCCCCGCTGTTCTCCAAATACACGTCCCGTTAGGGAGATTGTGTATCCGGAGAACAACGGGGAGGCGCTGCCGAAACTCTATCTCGGATCGGAGTAGACCATAGAAACTAACCCCATCTACGCATCCACGGGCTATCCAAAAAACGTGGACAATTCGAAACAGATATAGCCATAAATATGCAAAGATTTGCATATTTCAAAATGTATCTCTTTCGAACGGGAGACGCCTAACTAGGTTTCACGATCCACAACGTCATATGTAAAGAGAATGGAATTTGCCTCACCTTGCTGATGAAGACAAGGGCGGCTGCAGCTACGGACCCCTGGCGGAGGAAGGCACCGGGAACCTGAAATAAATGATCATAATAGTGTCAAATATAAATTTCGACAGCACCTCCCCTGTAAGGTGAGGTTTCCAAAACCTGCAACAACAGCCACAACACGAAGGCCGGGCTACATACCTGTTTTCTTCCAACGGCTCGATGGCCGGACAAATCACATGTGCCTTGTAGATGATGTCTCACCTTGCTGACTTGAAGAAGATGGAAGAAGGCAGCAGGAAGTCGATGGAGGAGGCCGGTGGCTCGGTGCTCAACTCCTGGAAAAATGAACATAATAGTTTCAATTAAAAATTTTGACAGCACCTCCCCTCTCTGAGAGGTTTTCAAAACCTGCAAGAAAAGCCACAACACGAAGGTCGGGCCACACAAAAAAATTCTTCACACGGCTCCTCGATTGCCGGACACATGACAAGTATTACAATTCAAATTGAAAGGCCCGACAAGTTCAAATTATATATTTTCATTTTTAAATCCAAATTAAGTTTCTATACTTTTCTATAATTCAAAAATTCTAAGTATTCATTTCCATACATACATGCCTATATGCATCTATAATTAGATATCCAACATCACTAATTCATCACTAATCTGTAACAAAATTACTAAAGTCGAGAGAGCACTCACAAGGGGTCTGTGGCAATGGATCCTTCGACGTCTACTAACCCTCCTCTCCGTCGGCCTTCTCCATCTCCTCCTCCTTCTCCCCCCTCCTCCTTCTCCTTGGCAGTCGATGAGGCCCGACCGGGGCTAGGGGTGGCGGGTCCCCTCTCCTTCCTCCTCTGGCCACTCTTCTCCTCAAGAAAGGGCAGCAGGGGAGGGGGCAGCCGACGGAGGGGGCGGCGGGGGAGGCGGCGGGGGAGGGGACGGGGCCGGGTGGGGCCGGGGGCGCGGCGGTGTGGGGGGCGGGGCGCGCCGGGGCGAGGCGGGGCGGGGGTGGGGGCGGCGGGGGCGGGGCGGGGCGGCGGAGTAGGCCGGCCGGCCGGCGAGGCGGGCCGGTGACGGCCGGGCGAGGGGCGGCGCGCGCGCGCGGTGGCGGCGAAGCGCGGCGGGGGCGCGCGCGGCTCTGCGTGCGGCGGCGCGGTGTGTGTTGTGCTTGTGTGTGTGCGCGGTGTGTGAGTGTATATAGACGAAAACTTAAAAAAAAAGAAAAACCCCCTTTGCCGAGAGCCTAGATCCAAGGCTCTCAGCGAAGATGACAAGTGGGCCCGGCTAGCTAGCATGCTAAATTTAAATAACCACCTTCGCCGAGAGCCCAAATCTGAGGCTCTCGGCGTTGCTGACAGGTGGGCAAAGCTAGCTAGCAGATGAAAATTTAAAAAAAAGAATCCCCTTCGCCGAGAGCCCAACTCCAAGGCTCTTGGTGATGATAACAGGTGGGCCCGGCTAGCTAGCAGACTAAAACTTTTAAAAAAAAGAATCTCCTTCGCCGAGATCCCAGGCCCCAGGCCCTCGGCGATGCTGACAGGTGGGGCCGCTGTGTACCAGACGTAAACTTTAAAAAAAAACACCTTCACCAAGAGCTCAGGCCCCAGGCCCTCGGCGATGCTGACAGGTGGGGCCGCTGTGTACCAGACGTAAACTTTTTTTTAAAAAAAAAGAAACACCTTCGCCGAGAGCCAAGACCCAAGGCTCTCGGCGAACTTGACAGGTGGGCCGAGAGCTTTGCTCTCACCGAAGATTATTTTCATCAAATTTTATCTAAAAATAGCGAACAAGTTCGAAATTTCGAGAAAACTTAACATGTCACTAGATATGTTGTGTATTGCTTATAAAAAAGTGGTTGTACTCAAATTCAAAAATAAAATTTCAGCATGAGACCAAACCAAGTGGTATTAGTTCAAATTCTCTGAAACTTCTCGTGAGATGTTCCGGTTTCTAAAGAGTGTACATGTCAACTTGTTCAAAACACTCTATACTACTTATCATAATCTTTATGTATGATATCACGACCACTCGACAAAAATCGTGATTTTTCAACTTCATTTGAATTTTATATAATTTTTTTACCTTTCTACCACACGATCTTCATCCTGATACGAGAACCAAATGCAAGAAAATTGAGCTTCACTTCATGTACATGGTCTTAGATATGTCTCATGAACATGAATATCATTTTTCGAACAAATTTGCTCTATTATTTTATGCAGTTGCAGTTCATATCGGACGTATAAGAAACAAATACAAAGAAAGAAGTGAAATTGTTAAATATAGCAAACAAAGACAAAATGGTGCTAATTTTGAACATGTATATTGTATAACTGTATGTGGATGAAGGAAAAAGTTTGGACTCGAAAATGTGAAATTTTTTTGGAAAATTCACCGTGAGCAGAAACAAAACACTCACCGAAGGAACAGGGCTCTCGGTAAAAGTGGGACCTGCGTCGTGTGTATTTTCTTCGCTGAGAGCCAAACCCCCAGGCTCTCGGCGAATTTAACGGACGTGGGCGGCCGTCACGGCTGCTGCTGTGGAGCCGTCAGCCCAAACCTTCGCCGAGAGCTGAGAGCAGAAAGCTCTCGGCGAAGGTGCTGTTCACCGTGGGCCACACCATCGCCGAGAGCCAAAACATTGGCTCTCGGCGAAGAGGGCTTCACCGAGAGCTGGTGGTTTGGCTCTCGCCGAAGCTTCCAGCTCTCGGTGAAGACTCTGTTTCCGGTAGTGGTACATGGTAGAAACATATATGGTAAGGACGGACATGAAAATCAATTAATGAAGGAAACGTGGTTAGGATATGGAATTACTCCCTCCGTCCCTGAATATAAGCATTCCTAGCATTCAAACTCAAGAAATAACAGAGTTGGTAAAAGACATCTATACCCCTCATTTTATACTATCCACCAACTCTCCACCCACCCACCAACTCCTTTATTTTTGTCCTTATCCATAGGAATGCTTATATTGTGAGCAAAATTTTGAACCCTAGAAATGCTAACATTAAGGGACGGAGGGAGTAATTAACTGTTAGGCAGTACTCAACAAACATACGGAAAGTTGGTATTTTCATACCATTTGTGGATGATGTCAACATTCCTTTTTCAAATTTAGTGTCGGATGGTTGGGATGAACTTCGGCTGCACGTCTCAGTGCTTTCTCCAATATGTTGTGAAAACCACGTCGCATAGATATATCCAGAGATAGATCTGCATTGATTTCCCGCAGCGAAGAGAGGTATTCCCAGCCAAGGTTGTAGACCCAGCTGGGGTCTGTTTGTTTTATGCCCCCCAGCGATAAACCGCTCAGGACCTTATGAAAGTAGTCACAACTGACTCCCAAGTGAAGAACTTGGAGGTTTGGCATGAAGCGAGGTGCAGCTGCTGCGCCTTGGCTACAAATGGACCCCATGCTTTCAGCATGAGAAGTAGAGAGCATGACGGCAGGGTCTTCTCCATTCCCATTCACAATCCTATGGGAAGGAGCAGGATTGCTGGGTAATGGGTCCTGGCCGATTAGTTTATGTGGCCATCTCTTTACATATGCCAAGACATGTAGGAAAAAGGCATGCAAATAATAGGGTACAGTTGCTAATTCTTGCCTGAGTTGACTACTTCTTTCAAGGGGTATATGCAACTCATCATCATGAGAAACAAAGGGCATGGGACTCTGCAGCTCATCATCCCTCTTCAACTCATCATCAGAAACAGAGGTCCTGGTACTATGGAAGAGCTCATCATCGGAAACACAAGGCATGGAGGTGTCATCTACTCCATTCCATATAAAAAATGAAACTCCCTTGTTATCATTGTTGGCAACGAACAAGAACATTGACCCCTTCAGATTGAGGCACCTCAGCTTTGGGAAGTAGCAAGCACCACTATCACTGATATTGTGTATTGTGGCTGGGGACAGCAACACCAAGTCCAGGCTAAGATAATGGAGCCCCGGTAGCCAACCGAGGATTTTCAGGTCCTGCTCATCCAGATGTTGCAGACACAAGTCCAGGTGGGAGAGGATAGGGAGACACCATGGATCGATGCATGATGGGAGCTTACTGAAGTAGATATATTTTACAGCCAAATGTCGAAGATGGTGCGGGAGAACCAAATCCGTTGCTTGCCACATGGGTAACTTACTAACCATATCATCAGCAGCCCTAATTTCTATACTCTGGAGCTTGTGGAGATGGCGTAGAGACTGCACAAGATCTCTTTCGTCCTCACCATTCCAGGTAATATCAACAATATTGAGCACCCTAAGCTCCCTCAAGCAGCCCAGACCCTTCACCTGCCACCACCGCACAGTGCTGCCAAATATTGAGACATCTATTGTTAGCTCCTCAAGGGAGCTCATCTCCTCCACGGAGAATACATCACTAAAGATACGTCCTTCCTTTCGCAAAATAAGGTTACTTCCATCAAGAGTAATAGACAGGCATGCTAGTTGCACTGGCAAGCTACCACTCGGTGGCAATTCGGAAATTTCAGATCCCCACAAGTCCAATGTCTGCAACAATTTTAGAGCTCCTATTTCTTTAGGGAGCTTACCGACTTTTGTCAATCTTAGACTGAGAAATCTTAACTGTACCAAACGTCCTAGATGATCAACACGGACATAACTACCATCCATTGTTCTGCAGTTTTCTAAAGCAAGGACACGTATAAGTGTGAAACTAGAAAGTGGATTCCACGTGTCAAATCCACACCTGAGGGCAATAAATGATCTCAGTTTTGACATTTCAATTTCATTGTGCTGATCACTATTGTGGATTGCTAACCTACGTACATTGGTCTCTAGTACTGTATCTTGGTTATTGTCTAATATAGTGAAAAAATTTTCTTCACGGGACATGGAACGAATGAAATCAAGAACCATATCGTGAACACGACAACCAACGATGATGCTGTCATCATAGTCAGATGCTATTGCTTGGATCATACTTCTATTAATGAGATCATTGAAGTAACCCTCTCCAATCTCAAATAATCTCATTCCTGCTTTCTTATGGACAAATCCTTCTGCCACCCACTTCCAAACCAACAAATCTTTTTTGATAACAGAATCTTCTGGAAATGCACAAAGATACAGCAAGCATGTCCTTAGATGTGCAGGTAGGTCATAGTAGCTAAAAGACACTATCCTCATAGTATTTTTTCCTTGGTAGTTATCTTCATAACCAAAACCAATTGACCTATATAGCTCGAGCCATTTCTCCCTTGGTCTACCCACCAACAAACTAGCCATTGTGATAATAGCTAACGGTATACCGGCACACTTCCCTAAAAGGTCATCAGAAATCTTATCCATTATATTATCAAGATATTTCCTTTCATCATCATGATATAACCTTGTATAGAATAACTTTCTAGAGTTATCATAAGAAAGTGGTGGTAGGTTGTAAAGTTCATAACCTTTTTCGCCAACTTCCCGATTACGAGTAGTTATGATTATTCTACTGCCACAGTTACTGTCATCAAATGCCAATTTCAATATTTCCCAAGACTCTTTCTCCCATAAGTCATCAATAACAATAAAATACCTATTCGCACAACAATGAAAAAGCCTTGTATTAATAATTAAGTTACCTAAATCATACAAATAATAAATTAAGAAGCATGTCAATATATGTAATATCTAAAGATGAAAAACTACAACTTCCTTGTACATAGAGCATCTCAAACTAACTTGGCATTCATGTAATTCTGACAAAATAAGGAAAATTGGCCTCTAACAATTTGGAAAACCAACTTGGCAAAAATAGAAACTTTGCAAAACTCATCTCCCAAAGTGGAAAAATACACGCGCCCATCCGAGTTGGCATCGGCGTGGCCAAGCCAGGTGTGAGGGTTAAAAAAAGAGTAAAGAATGATTCCTAATAAAAGTTTTCAAGAGCCGAAAGGACATAAACATAATTTTGTTTCTATCAAGGTTCCTATGGTAAATTAGATCTCGGTTTGTCAAATTAATTATGCCAAACTGTTGGAGATGAACTCATTTTTTACTTAACATATCATTTTAAAAGTTCGCAAAACACAAGATTTGCCAAGTAAATTCTGGCAAACTCTTGGAGATGCTGGTGAAGTATTAGAAACAACCGTTATCAGAGAAAAAAATAAAAAAATAATTGATTTGTACTTTTGTTGTAGAAATCTTCTATATAGAACGCAACAACACTATACTTTTATAAGATTACATTTCTAGACAACATACTCATATTGTTTTGAAATATACAAACATAATGCATTATAAATGATTTGCAGTTAATAGTTTAAATGATCAGTTTAAGATAAGAGTGAAACAGTAGTGCATACGGAAGACCTAGACGCTGAGCGGCTTACCTCTTTCCATGGAGGAAATTTTGGAGTTCGTTGATGAATTGATTTATTTGATGACATGCTGCAAAATTGAAATTCATATATCTTATATTATCAAGTTCAATGAGAATCCCCTGGATGACTTGGTGCAGGTTAGGATTCCTGCCGACAGTAACAAAAGCTGAGCAATCAAAATCCCCTTGAAGATTATCATAGACAGCTTTGGAAAGTGTGGTCTTCCCCAGCCCACCAACTCCAGCAATAACTACAATCTTTATCTTCAGGTTTGGTAAGCCATCCTGCTGTGGAGACCGGAGCATGGATATGAGCTCACCGCTTGACTTCTCAATGCCAACAAGGTCTTCCACTTTGTTGTACAGGGCATGAAGACGAGGATCAACAGCGGCCGCAGTGTCTGCCAGAGCAATATTATCGACCTTGTACTTGCGACACTGCTCCGCCACCTCCTGGAGATGACTCATGATGTCCCTGGCATTGACACTGATTTTGCGGCGCTCTATGCTCTTGGTGAACAAGTTGGTCATTTTATTCCCCAAGCGTTGGAGCAAGCGCTTTGGCTCAGTGGAATCAGGAGACTGGACGCGGACCAGGAAGGTGTCGAGGACGTCCTCCATGTCATATACTGCCTCCCTGACATGGCGTGCCCAGATCTGGACCTGCTCGTCGAGCTGGTCCCACGGAACCTTTTCCACCTTCCGCAGGGCAGCCTGCGCGCAACCAAGCTCCTCGGTGAGGGAGCTGATGCGCTTTTTCATGCCGGTTTGCAGCTTGTACTCCTCCTTTAGCAGCTCGTGGAGCTTGGGGATGAGGCTACCCATCGCGCCCATCACGAGGTTCGCCATGCTCCACGCGCTCTCTTCGCCGCTGGTTTGTGTGGACTGGGCTGGATGATGGAGGCGAGTGGAACTTGTTGGGAGATCGATGTGGATCGGATGTGGTAGTAACTAAGAAGTATCATATTTATTATAGCCAGCCCTGACTGTAGTGTGGCATGTAAATGATAATAATTTCCTGTCTGGCTTTGTAATTGAGCTATGCAGTTTAATAATTTGGCAAATGGGAAAAACCTCGCCGATGGGACCCTGGCCTGACCGATGGGAAGCATGTGAGGCTAGCTATAGGGCAACATGAGAAGGATCCGTCATTAGTAGATGCAATTTTTATTTATTTGGATGAAAGAGCACGTCATGTAGCAGGCACGTCGTGAACCCATGTGCCCATGTGGCATGTCAGGCGTGTCATGTGCCCGCACTTCGTGATCCTCCTCATATAAGTTCCAACTGCCGAAGGTTTCTAATAAACTAATTCGAAACCATTATCAACTACTATCTCCATTCCAAATTATAAGTCATTCAAGGAATCTTGGAGAGTCAAAACATCAAAGTTTGACAAAAATTATAAAGAAAAATTAAAAAATGTGAAATAAAATAGATATATTATGGAAGTTTATGATGACTTCCTTGGGCACCCAAATGGGTTGGTTCCTACCCCGCTCCTCCTTCATCTTCCCAACCTTGTGTGCAACCACCTTGCCATTAGCCTTCTTCTTGATGACGTAGGTATTGCTCTTGGTCTTGTTCTTGCGGTTGGGCTTGGTATAGATGAGGGAGCTCTTGATGGTGGGCTTCAACTTCTTCTTCTCGCCCTTGTCCATCTTCTTGACAAATTGAGGGCATTTGTAGAACTTGTGCCCTTCTCCATGACACTTGTAGCAAGCCACGGTTGCACCCTTCTCAAGCTTCTTCACCATGGGATCACGGTTATCGTGAGAAAGTTGGACTTTGCTCTTCATGTCTTGAGAGATGTCCACTTGTTCTTCATCGTTCTTGCCCTTACCCATCAAGCTTGCCAACCTCTCTCGGAGCCATTTTACTTCTTGCTTGAGCTCATCATTTTTCTTGCCTATGAGACAATCACATTTTTCTACAGCAACATTCTCATTGCAAGATGGTGAGCAAGATTCATCAATCAAATCAATGCAAGAAGTTGAAGCATGTACCTTTGAGATAGGAATTGCACAAGGGATAGATGATTCATTAAGCTCAAAGGAATTACTTGTTTTAGTCTCATTGCTCTCAAGCTTAGATTTTAGCTCGTCACACTCCTTGCTAAGCAATTTGAATTTGCATAACAAATTTTCATAATTTGTAGCAAGGGTTGCACTAAGATCATTGAGAGCATTGAGTTCTTTAATTTCATTAGCTTGTTTCTCAAGAATTCCTTTTTGCTCATGAACTAGCTCAACAAGATCATCAAGAGAGGTGGTGTCGGATTCATCATCACTTACATTGCTTTCCATACCTTGGGCCATAAGGCACATGTGCGGTGATGATGAGGGACCATGCATGAAGCGGGTGGTGAAGTTCTTTCATGATTCATCGCTTGAGCTAGAAGAACTTGATTCTCCACCACTTGTCCACTCACGGATGGCGATAGTTGCTTTTTGCCTTGGTCTCCTCTCCTTGACCACCTTCTTCTTGGGCTTGTGCTCGATCTTGGTGAACTTGATGTGTTGATGATGATGCCCTTCTCTCAAGTGGATGTTGTAGCCGTACATGTTGACTTTCTTCACATACTTGAAGATCTTCTTCACGTACTCGGCCACCATAGATTCAACCTCTTCATTACTTGAGGAATCTTCATCGTCACCATCATCACCATCATCCTCGCTTGAGCTTTCATGAGTAGCCATCCTACTCAACATCTTCTCTTGATGGCTTGAGAGAGTCGTCGGGGACAGCCCTAGGGGTCCCCTTAAACAACGGGGAAATCCCCAATTAAAAACCCGCAACTAAGCCAAACACGCCTAACCATGCAGGACACGGCCCACCAAGGCGGCCCACTCGAAGATCCCCTCGAGCAGACTCCGCCTCGCTCGAGGATGCGTGCCTCCCTCGGGCGGGCTCCGTCCCGTTCGAGGGAGTGCGCTTCCCTCGAGCAGGCTCCGCCCCGCTCGAGGGCTCGCTCCCCCCTCGAGTAGGCTCCGCCTCGCTCGAGGGTCCGCTCCGCCCTCGAACGGAGTCCGCCTCGCTCGAGGGCGCCCGCACGCGTGCGCCGGCTTCCGTGCACGGGCATTTAATGCCCCGACAACGGCGAGGGCGGCGCCATCATGCGCACGGGGCTCGCGCCCCGTGCCGCCGCGCCAACTCCCCGGGAGGGATCCCATCCCCGCCACCGTAGAAGGAAGCGTGCGGCGTGGCCGGTGCCGGTCCCGTGACGTCGCGCCACCTCGCTCCGCAGACGGCCGGCGTGCCGAGCCCTCGAGGCGGGGCCGGCCGCACCCTCGACTTGCTTTCTTGTGACTTTGCGGGGGGTTAGGTGGAGGCGCTAGGCCGGTGGGGACGCCATCCCCGCCCTCGTTACCGGCATGGCCGCCGCCCCCGTCCGTACGAGTGCACGCCGGGCGCCGTGGCAACAACTCCGCGATCGTGAAGCATGCGGGAACGGGGTGCCGCCTTACCCTCCACCGTGCCCCGTACGGACCAACGTCGGCCGACCCCCTCGAGCCCGTATGAGGACATCGCGGCCGTCCGCTGCCCTTCTACCCTCGAAGCCGCTACCGTTCGGGTATAAGATACGCCATGATGGCCGGATCGCGCGAGGATCGTCCGGACGGCCGCCTACTCTACAGCATAGCACATTACCCTCCCTCACGTAGCTAAATAGCGCGGCGCGCATGTGATTCGCTCTCTCCTTGATCTATAAAAGGAGGACGAACCCCCCAGCCGCAGGGGGACGAACGGACAGAGACACACACAACTCACACAACGCAACGCAACGCAACCCAATACCTTCGCCCACTACACCGGGGACTTGGAAGCCACGCTTCCTCTCCCGCCTTGCTTGTAGCGGCCCCACTACGAGCACCCCGGTGCTGAGCAATATAGTGCCACGAGCACACCACTGCTGGACGTACGGCCCCTCGGCCGGAACCAGGATAAACTCTGTGTCCCTTGTTTCTTAGCATCGACCATTGAGGGATAGATCTCGGCGCTTATTACTGGTTAGTGTCGGGACCACATTCCGCACCGACAGATGGCGCCCACCGTGGGGCAATCAAGCGCCTAAGGTCAATCCGTCAACTCCCTCCATGGTGATCTGCACAGAGTACCGCGGTGCACGTTACTGCATGGGCAGTTCGGACCCTCTCCCCGCCGGGTTCGAAATCCGGTTCGGGGGCCTGAACTTTCAGGCCACGAGGAACGGCTACCTCATGCGCCTCACCAACCGTGAGGAGCTCCGCGCGCGGTGCCGGGCCGGGTCCGGTCCGCTCCGGCCCCGCCGTGCGCACCACCACGGCACGGACACCCGCCGGCACGGATGCGCGGGCCCGTCGACGCCACGACGCCGCCGCCGCCGCTCGGTCGGCGTTCGCGCCGTGCACGGTCCGAGCGACGGCGGGCCGAGTGCGCCGCCCTCTCGGCGCGGCGCGCCCGCCATCACGGCAACCGCCACCCCAACGGGACCGCGCACGGTCTCGGACCGCACTTTCCCCATTGGGCCGCGTGGAGCCGCGACGGCCTACAACAACAATGTCAACGCCACGATGCGCGGGGTTCCCCCGGCCGTCGCGTCTTCCTCGCCGGGGATCCCGGCGCCTCGGTCGGTGACGAATCGTCCCCGGGTTCCCTTGACGCGCCGCCGCCGCTAACCTCCACGGGTACGCGGAGTGGGACTTCTGCGGAGTGCCGGACCCGGTCATGTTCCGGCGTTTCCTCGACGCTACGGACTGCGGTTCGGGCTGCCCCCGATGACTCCAAAGCACGGGAGCTACGACCCCGCGCGGGAGTGCTACGTCGTCGTCGCCAACGACCGAGCCAACGCCACCGCGCCGTGGGCGCCGGAGACGGGGGAGATCACGCCGCCCTGGGGATCGCTACGCGCCCGGCCGCGGGGGCCAAGCGCCCCTCGCCGGGGCCGACGCCGCGCGCGCACTGGCCTAGGCCCGCGAGCTCGAGGCTAAGTTGGCGGAGGAGCACCGGACGGTGCGGGCCGCTTCGTGCCTCAATGGCGGGGGGAAGCCTCCGCGCGCGGCGAACGCGCGCGGGAGGCCGGGCAAACGAGTCCGTGACCGCATCAACGCCGACCTTAACGTCGACAACGCGGACGCACCTCCGCGGGCGAGCCAAAAGCTCATGGCCGCCGCGACGCCGGCCGCGGGCTATGCCGGCACCCTCGACCCCCGAGGTGCGAGACCCGCACCGTGAGGTGCGGACTCTCATCGAGCAAGCGCCCGTCCGGCGGGCCGAGAGCTCGGCATCACGCATCCGCCAACAAGGGGGACGCGCGGGGCGACGGAGCCACACCCGGGGGCGAACCCTCGGTCCATGCGGGGGAGGAGCGGCGGGGCGACCCGCCAACCCGGGGACGCACGCCGGCCAAGGAGCGGCTCCTTGACGCGCGCAGGCGCCGGACGGCGACACCCGCAACATCATCAACGCCCGGCGCACCGGCAAGGCGTACGCGCGAGCGGCGGTGGGCTACCACCCTCGACGGGGTGGACGCTACGACGGCCGACGAAGAACGCTCTCCGACGCCGGAACCCCCGGGGACCCGTGTGTTCGGCCGGGGAGATCCATGCCGCGGCCTTCCCCGGCGCTTTCGCCAACCGTCGACCATCGTCAAGTACAACAGGGGAGACGGATCCCCGCGTGTGGCTCAACGACTACCGCCCGGCGTGGCCCGGGCGGGGCCACCGCCGATGAGGTCATCATCCGCAACTTGCCCCCGCACCTCGGCGATGCGGCCGGACATGGCTCGAGCACCCGCCCGCCGCCCAAATCCACAACTAGGACGATCCGGTCCGCACGTTCGTGGGTAATCTTCCGGGCATGTACGTGCGCCCCGGAAATTCCCCGGGACCTACGCTCCCGCACCCAGAAGCCCGGCGAGTCGCCGCGGGAGTTCATACGGCGCTTCTCCAAGCGCTGCACAGAACTCCCCAGCGTGGCGCAGTCCGAGATCGTGCATGCCTTCCTCGAGGGCACCACGTGCCGGGACCTTGTGCGAGAGCTGGGGCGCAGCCCGCCCGCGGACTCCAACGAGCTGTTTGACATCGCCACCAGCTTCGCCTCAGGAGAGGAGGCCGTGGGGGCGATCTTCGACGGCAAGAAGGGCAAGCGCTCGGAGGACGCGCCCGCGGAGGGCAGCAAGTCCAGGGAGCCCCACCGCCACGACAAGCGGGGCAAGAAGGGGAAAGAAGCCGCGCCGCGAGGCGCGCGAGCAAGGGCGCGACGGCGGTGATGCCGAGGCTCTTGCTGTTGACCCGGCTCGACGGGGCCCTCGACCGGCACCTCGAGGTCCGGGGGTGTTTGATGACATGCTGAAAAAGCCGTGTCCTTACCACAAGACCCCAGTGAACCACACCCTTGAGCAGTGCGACATGCTAAAGAAGTTTTACGGTCGCGCCGCCGCGAAGGAGGCAGAGGCCAAGAAAGACGGAGGAGATGGCGACGCCGGCGGCTTCCCCGCCGTGGAAAACGTGTTCCTCATCTTCGGGGGACCAACCGTCGACATGACGACCCGCCAGCGCAAGAGGGAGCGGCACGAGGTCCTCGCCGCGGAGAGGGCGCCTCCATCCTTGCTCAACCGGTCGAGGACGCCATCACCTTCGGCCGGGAGGACCACCCGAACCGCATCCCCAACCCGGCCGCAGCCCGCCGGTGGTCGACCCAATCATCGGGAACGCGCGGTTCTCGAAAGTCCCGATGGACGGAGGCGGCAGCCTCAACATCCTCTACGTGCATATGCCGCACTTGCCGGGGATCGGGTTAGACCGGTGCCCGCGGCCGAGCACGAAGCCGTTCCACGGCGTCGCGCCCGGCAAGCAGGTCCAGCCCCTCGGGCAGATCGATCTGCCAGTTTGGTTCGGCACCGCGAAGAATTTCCGCAAGGAAACGCTCACCTTCGAGGTGGTGGGGTTCAAGGGCGCCTACCACACCATACTTGGGCGGCCCTGCTACGCCAAATTCATGGCGGTCCCCAACTACACCTACTTGAAGATGAAGATGCCAGGACCGAACGGCGTCATCACCGTCGGCTCGTCCATCGAGCACGCATTCGACTGCGACGTCGAGTGCGCAAAGCACGCAGAGGCGCTAGCGCTGGACGAAGCGCTGGTCACCACTTTGGAGAAGATGGTCAACGAGGACCTCGACTCCACCGCCAAGCACACCGGCACCTTCGAGGCCGCGGAGCAGACCAAGGAGGTCCCCCTCGACCCAGTTGCCCCCGAGGGCAAGGTGTTGAGGGTCAGCTCCACCCTCGACCCCAAATAGGAAATGGTGCTCGTCGACTTCCTCTGCGCCAACGCCGACATCTTCGCGTGGAGCCCCTCGGATATGCTAGGCATCCCGAGGGAGGTCGCCGAGCACTCCCTTGACATCCGCCTCACGCCCGTGCCGTGCAACAACGGCCGCGCCGCTTCGACGATGAGCGGCGACGGGCTATTGGAGTGGAGCCGTGGAAGCTTCTAGACGCCGGGTTCATCAAGGAGGTGTTCCACCCAACGTGGCTAGCAAACCCCGTACTTGTAAAAAAAAGAATGGGAAGTGGCGGATGTGTATAGACTATACCAGTCTTAATAAAGCATGTCCTAAAGTTCCTTTTCCTTTGCCACGCATTGATCAAATTGTTGACTCAACGGCTGGGTGTGAACTGCTCTGCTTCCTTGATGCCTACTCCGGGTATCATCAAATAAAAATGAAGGAGTCCGACCAGCTCGCGACTTCGTTCATCACGCCGTTCGGGATGTTCTGCTACGTCACGATGCCGTTCGGCCTCCGAAACGCAGGTGCGACATACCAGCGCTGCATGCAGCACGTCTTCGGAGACCACATCGGACGGACGGTCGAGGCGTACGTGGATGACATCGTCGTGAAAACCAGGCAGGCGGACGACCTGGTTGGCGACCTTGGCATCGCGTTCGGCTGCCTACGGGCCAATGGGGTCAAATTAAACCCCGAAAAGTGTGTCTTTGGAGTGTCGCGAGGCATGCTTCGGGATACATCGTCTCCCAACGGGGGATCGAGGCCAACCCCGAGAAGGTCACGGCCCTCGAACGAATGGGCCCGATCCGGGGACCTCAAGGGGGTGCAAAAGGTGTTGGGGTGCCTTGCCGCCTTGAGCCGCTTCGTCTCGCGGCTCGGCGAGAAGGGCCTGCCCCTCTATCGCCTCCTCAAGAAGCCCGAGCGCTTCTCCTGGACCGCCGAGGCCCAGGAGGCGCTCGACAAGCTGAAGGCGTCCCTGACGCACGCCCCGGTCCTCATGCCGCCGCAAGACGGCGAACCTCTGCAGCTCGACGTGGCCGCGACCACCCAGGTGGTCAGCTCTGTGATCGTGGTGGAGCGCACGGAGGAAGGGCACGCCCTACCGGTCCAGCGGCCGGTCTACTACATCAGCGAGGTCTTGTCTGACACCAAGACGCGCTACCCTCAAGTCCAGAAGCTGCTGTATGCGGTGGTCCTTGCGCGGCGCAAGCTCCGCCACTACTTCGAGGCCCACCCCGTCACGGTGGTCTCCTCCTTCCCGCTGGGGGAGATCATCCGCAATCCTGACGCGGCGGGCAGGATCGCCAAGTGGTCCGTGGAACTGATGGGCGAGACGCTCGCCTATGCCCCGTGCAAGGCCATCAAGTCCCAGATCCTGGCGGATTTTGTCGCCGAATGGACGGATACGCATGTGCGCCACCGCCGCAAATCCAAGCGAGTGTTGGACTCTGTACTTCGACGGTTCGGTGATGAAAACAGGGGCGGGCGCGGGCCTGCTCTTTGTGTCACCCCTCGGGGAGCACATGCGGTACACGGTGCGCCTCCACTTCCCCGCCTCGAACAACATGGCCGAATACGAGTCCCTCCTTTGTGGCCTCAAGATCGCCATTGAGTTGGGCGTCAAACGCCTCGACGTGCGAGGGGACTCGCAGCTCGTAATTGACCAGGTCATGAAGAACGCGAGCTGCCATGACGACAAGATGGAGGCCTACTGCAAGGCCGTGCGAGCCCTCGAAGACAAATTCTACGGCATCGAGCTCAATCACGTGCCCCCGACGGTACAACGAGGAGGCGGACGAGCTGGCCAAGATCGCGTCCGGCGGATCACCATCCCCCCGAACGTTTTCGCCCGCGATATCGCTCGGCCCTCGGTCACCATCGAGCCTCACCCCTCGAACCACGCGGAACCCTCGGGGGCTCCCTCGAATCCATCGGGTGCGGAACCCATGGATGAGGACCCGTCGAACGAGGCGTACGTGCTCTCCCTCCTCGAGGGGTATGGCGCCTATGGGGCCGACGTGATGGACATCGAGCCGGCCCCGTCAAGGTTGACCGGCGTGACAAGTATGTGGCCCGGATGGCCCGAGGGGGAACTTCCCACGGACCGGGCCGCGGCCGCACGCATCGCCGGGATGGCCAAGTCATTTGCCCTCGTCGACGGCGAGCCGTACAAGCGCGCCGCCTCCGCATCTTGCGGCGGTGCGTGCCCATCCCCGAGGGGCGCGAGCTCCGCGGGACATCCACGCCGGGATCCGCGGCCATCATGCGGCGCCGTGTACCCTCGTTGGCAACGAGTTCCGCCAAGGCTTCTGCGGCCCACCGCGGTCGCGGACGCCGCCGAGATCATACGCACCCGTGAGGGGTGCCGGTTTACGCCCGCAGTCCAACCTTCCCGCTCACGCCCGCACCATCCCCATAACATGGCCGTTCGCCGTGTGGGGGCCGGACTTCGTCGGGCCCCTACGAAAGGCGCCGGGGGCTTCACTCACTTGTTGGTCGCGATCGACAAGTTCTCCAAGTGGGTGGAAGTGCGCCCCATCACAAATCTCGGGGGCCGAGCAAGCGGTGACGTTCTTCACCGACATCGTCCACCGTTTTGGAGTGCCAAACTCCATCATCACCGACAACGGGTCCCGGTTCATGGGCGGGAAATTCTTGGAGTTCGCGACAAATTCCACATCCGTGTGGATTGGGCAACCGTGGCGCACCCACGGACCAATGGCCAAGTAGAGCGTGCCAACGGCATGATCCTATAAGGCCTTAAGCCGTTGACGGTTAATAATTGTATCAAAGTTCGTTCGTGACTCGCAAGCGTACAAGTCTCCCGTCGTAGTCAAGGGACCCTTCTTCCCTTGAGTGGTGAACCCAAGGTATCGAATCCGTGGAACAAATGTGTGACGCAAAACTTAATCTATTAAAGCCAAGTAACTTCAATCTTCGATAAAAGAAACCTAATGCATCTAAGTAAAAGACACAAAACGAATCTAATCTACTAAAAACCGGAGAAAACAAAGTAAGATTGGGTAGATAAACCGATCTAGAGGGATCGGGGTAAGCCTTTTGTTGAAGTTCCAAGCAAGAGAAGAAGTAGCAAATCGAATCTTAATAGAAGCCTCTTTAAATTGTGGTTTCCGTCCAAATCCGAAAACATCCGCCTTTCGAGACCCCCGTTCGTCACAACGTATCCCTATTCATGCGGGGAGCTTAGGGCGAGTCAAAAGACAAGTCGAGATTTTTTCGGAAGATCCGGCGTGTACCTCTAGCCACCGCGGCTACAAGAACACCCTATGTAATCTATCTCGAGAATAGAATTGCAATAAGCAAAGCCGATCGAAAAACGAAATCTTCGAGGAAACACTTGATCGCTAGGAAAAGATTCAACTTGATAATTCAACTATGACAATGATACATACACAAGATCACCACCGGGATCCTTCCTTGATCTTGCTTTTAGTTCGGGAACTCCGACGTGGTCTTCCGTGCAAGGTTCCCACGTCGGCTAGGGGAACCCTAGTCAACTAGCTCGACCCTCTCCTCTCCGAGATGGTGTCCCTCTCTTCTCTCGCTTCTCGGCGACCGAAGACGAAATCTTCTCGCGTGGCTCTCGGTCGGGGGACTATAAATAGCTCGATTGGCGGCTAGGGCAAAGGACGGGGTGTTTGGGCCCAAAATGGGCCCGGGCCGACAGATCGGGCTGGCCGGCCCGGGCCCATTTAGGCCCGGCCCGTGGGCTCCTTTGCCCCATGTCGGTTCCCTTGCTTCCTGGATGTTTCCCCCTTCGCATGTAGGTCCATGTCGTCGGTTTCTCTCCGAATTGGACTCAACTCCTTGTCTTGCAAGATTCAAGACTTTTCCGGTGAGGTCCCCGGAGTCCGTCGTCTTCTCGAATCAAGTCCCTAACTTCTTGGAGTTAAGTTTGCTTCATTGCATGACTTGTACGGGGCTTCAAGGTCTTGTCATGAGGTGCTTGATGAACATATCCCGAAAGTCTTGCATTCAACACTAAAACCCTGCATAAACATTAAACTCCAAAACCGACATGCACACGTGAACTTGTTATACCACGGGGGTTAGTACCAATGGATAAGGTATAAAACTCATGCCAACACCGAAGGTAAACTCATGGCTAGGTTGACGGATTTTCACCGTCAACATCTCCCCCATGCTTAAACCTTGCTCGTCCTCGAGTAAGCATTCGATGGATATCATCATTGCTAAACAATGTTTAAACTTTGCACTTGATCACACATGAGAAAACATAATGCTCTCAAAAATTTTTATTCATTAAAGTTCCATAATGTGCTAGCCTTCATCTCTACGGAGGGTAGGTTCTTATTAAGCTTATCCCACAAGTATTAACATGCTCACAAAGTTTTAAACAGATCTCGAATTTTTGAAATAAAGAACGAGATGAAGAAAAGCTAAACCAAATTCACAAATTTAAATCATCTTGTATATTGCTCATGAACTCTCATCTCACTTGTCTCTCAAGCCTATATATTCTACTCCTTTCCCTCTCATATATATGTGTGGTAGGCTTATATGGAGCTTTGGGAAAGTTTAGTCCTAACAAGATTTTATAAATGAGGTGTTGTCAAAACAAGACAAGCTTCTCATGGTCTTACCGAGACTCGTCAAAAAGGTCATTGGAAAATAATGTAAAATCAAGGAGGGGAAAGAGAAAAATACACACACTTTTAGATGAGTGGACATGTGCAAATGGCAAAGAATGATCCCGAGGCACAAAGGAAGTCCTCGTTATCGGATTGCACATGGTTGGAAAATGAGAATGGATCTTTTTTTACTTGAAGCCTTGAATGCACTTTTAGAGAACCGGGGAGTTCACTTTACGCACATATATTTTTTTTTTCTTTCTCATATTTCTCATTCTCTTCTTTCTTTCTTTCTTTCATTCATTCATTATATATATATTTTTTTTTTCTTTCTCGGAAGTCACGTATATCGCCGAATTTTTTCTTTCATCATCATATTTTTATTTTTTTTAAATATTCCCCTTTTAACTCTAAAACCGCACCGTACCTACCTCCTCCCCCATGCTTAGACGTTGCTCGTCCTCGAGCAAAGAGGCGAAAAATAAGGTAGGTACCGGAATATTTTTCCTTGGAGAGATACTTGAAATCTTCAACGTTGGCACCGTCTTGCGATCTTCCTTGAATTGATGATCCATTCTCAACGATAGGTTGTGGTCAAGGAGGTAATCACAAAAAATGATATTTGGTTTAAGGGTGGATATCCGGCGAAGTTTGTGAGATCTCCGATGCGGGGATACACAATGCACGGATAAAAGGCTAGCAAAAAGATAGATACGCAAAAACGGAATGACCAGCTTCTTAGTCTCGGGCCGTAGAAATCATGGCCTGCAATAACTCACTCAAAAATAAATCTTGTACACTAAGGTTTATGCACTCAAATATATATAAGGCTTTGGATAGGTTGAGCAACGCACAAGTGATATTTGTGACAAGGTTAGCGATATTTTTTAGCATAAAAGACATCTTTAATCTATTCATAACTTGAGAGCACATAAAACACTATGGGTCTTTATTTTAATCATAACCTCCGCTGAAAATTAAGCTAGCATTTAAATAAATTCAGATTTGTATTTTTAAGAGAGCACTAGCTTAAACATGCATAAATCAATTACAAAGATGAACAAAGCTGCAATTATAATCATATATCATCATGGCACGAATTTTGTAACTTTTCCAATGATATAATCAAGGTGGTGTCTTTATTAATGATGACATCAAGTTGAAATACATACTGAAAATAAACAAACATGCTTGCTGAAATTTAAATAAAAACAGAAAATACTACGCAAACACACATAAGAAAAAGCTGAAAATTACGAGAGAAAAAGAAAAGAAAAGAAAACTAAAGTTCTTAAATCTTCTAGTCCTCCGCCGGTGGTTGATGTTGATAATCTTGATAATAATACCCTTGCTCATAATACGATTGGACATTCCCTCCGACGAATTGATTTGGCTCCACAAGGTGAAGGCGTCCAAGTTCAAAGGCAATATTAGCGTTGCCTTCACCGAGTTGAGCTGCGTTAGCTTGGATGGCTGCGATGTTTTGAGCATTTCTTGCAGCATACCCTCCAATAATGGCCATGCTTTGTTGTGGTTGGGGATGATGAGCGTAGGACTCCGCGAAGTTAGCGTTGGGCACAACATAATTTTGTGGGGGTACCGGTGCACCCCCCCCCCCATGCTTGCTCTTGTGGCCCTCCATAATAACTTGGCGGAGGAGGAACCCCGCCGAATGGTTGCACATTGGGTTGTGCTCCACTCGCTTGTGCGGAGGATGTTCCCTCCTCTACGATTCTTCCTCTCTTGTTCTTCCTTGCAGGGACAAGTAGTCCCTCTTCCAACCAATCTTCTCTCCCCTCATTGAAAAGCCTAAGCCTCTCGTTGGGAAGGGGTAGGTTCACTATGGCCAACCGATAACCTCCTCTCTCATCTCCACTAATGTATTTTCCTTGCCGCAAATATTCAAAGGCGAGAGAGGTACCACGCAAAAGGTGAGCGGGGTTTCTTGCGATCCCCGGTCGCAAGGAAAAGGCCAACATGGAGAGGTAACACCCCGAACCAATATTACCCGCCCCCGATGTTGCTTCACAACACCAACGGTTGATCATGAGGTAAGAGGGGTCTATTGGCTGCCTGGCAGTTAAAGCCGAGTATAGCCAATTCAACTCCGTGTCGGTCACCTTTGTTTCCTTCATCCTCCCCAATACCCTCTTGCACATCCAAGAGTGAAATATCCGGATAATGGGGTTGCGGATGCAATTGCGTTGTTGATGGGCTTCTCACGGAGATCATGTTCCAAAATCCCGCTAACATGCCGGGTGGCACGTCAACTTTCTCCGGAGCTCCCTTGTGGAATCCAAGCAGCTCCCTAACGTGCTCGTAGGGAACCACTTGTTGGACTCCCTCCAAACGGAATGACAAGCTTTGCACCCCATCATCATCAACGATGGGTGCAATAGTCATTAAAATTTCCAAGGCGTAACCCAAATGGGTGTCCACCGATACTCCGTTGGAGAACTGCACCCATCCGAGGTGCCCCAACATATAGTATATGTCGGTGCAAAAACCCAAGGTGTAGAGTGCTTGGTCGTCGAACTCGACGTTCGGCACAAGCCTCTTCTCAAGATTGGCGAGCCTCTCCTCCTCCTCCGCCGACAAGATGATGAAGCCGTACGAAGAGTGTGTCGGGGTGTAAGGAGGTGGCGCGGTTGAGCGAGTCGATCGTCGTGGTGGCACGGGCTGCTCCTCCGTGTGCCCACGAGGTTCGGTGAACCTCATGGAAGTGCTTCTCGCAGCCCTCATACCACCAAGGAGGAGAGCATCATTCCTCCTCGGTGGTGCCGTATCCGTCTCCATGCTCCGGGGAGACTCGGAAACCGAGTGCCTCCTCGAAGACGTGGTTGATGACGGCTTGGATGACGACGAACTCTTCTTCTTGGAGAAGAGACTTGTGGTCTTCTTCCACATGGTTGCTGCACTCTTTCTTCAACTAAAATTCCGGGTTGCAACCGGTAAACTAGGCACTTAAACTCTTTGCTTCGGATGTGGACTTTGAGTGGATTAAGGATGTGGATTTTTTTCTTGAGCTATCAAGCTTGGGATGGTTGGCTATGTCTACGGAGGTTACGAGCACACAAACTTGAACACACAAACAAGGGAAGGAGAGGGAAGCTTGCTGCGAGAAAACGGGAGCCGGGGGGCTCCTTAAGTAGGTCGGCCGGCCGGCCCAGCCGGCCGGCCCGGGGGTCTTCTGGCTCCTCCCCGCCGCGTCTTTCTCCCAAAGATGATCATTTCGCCCCGCAACTTTCCTGCCCGCGTGCTCCACGAGTTGCACCGCCCAAACGCTCTCGTCCACTCCTTTTCTTGCATTATTGGTCTTCCCACTTGATGCTCCATGCTTTGGGTCATGTCCATGCTCCCTAGCTCCACTTGCTTCACATGCCACCATGAAAATCCTGCAAAGTTGATGCTTGCTGCCCACCATGCTTGTCCTTTGCATGTGGAATTGGTGAAAGTTGATAAAAGGGAATCCAATGGTGCATGCATGATTAATTCAAACTAGATTGCCTCCATTTAGGTGTGTTTAAGGTTAAGCACTCCCCTAATTCGAAATTTAAAATATTTTTCAGAGCCATGCAAGAGCTCAAACATAATTTTAGAGAAGTTTTTAAACCATTAAAAACGAATGTAAGTCGAAAATATTTTTCGACTACGTCGATTTCGGTCTCACCGGTATAGTTGCCTTCATCGGTTGAGAGCAAACATTTCCCGGCTTGATCATGGAGGCATAGGTTTAGGTTCTAATTTTGGCTAAATAAGAAAGATTTTGAATAAAACAAAATTAGAATAGGCTTAGAAAAATTCTAATCCTAGAGAAACCAAGGATAAAGATTTTTAAAACCAACCAAAAGTTTTGATTTCTAGGTTCACGCGAGTTCTACCACGTGCTGAATTTTATTAACACTTAAATATAAATCGTGGCTCTACTCGTATGGTTTTAGCATGAAAAATAAGTCAACCTCAGCACCATAATGAGGGTGAAAGGTTGAGTTAAGGTTCTGAAATTATTCGGTTGAGGGTTTCTCGAAAAGAAAAGAATCAAACAAATACATAGGAGGGTTCATGCAAAGGGTTTATGATAAAGCAAACATTCAATCAAGAATTATGTCTCTAATATTGTTCAACCACTTCTAAGTCTAATGTCTTTGCGTAATAAAACTCAAAAACTAAATTATTAAAAATACTCGAAAAACCTGGAATCGGGTTGTCCTCCCGGTAGCTTATTCTTGACTCGACGAAACGGGTTGCCTCCCGCCTAGCGCTTCGTTTATAGTCTATAGCTAGACTTCTTCACTTGATTACTCCGATCAACGCTCTTTGCGTGCGTTGCAATCTTGGGTACCCACTTCCGCACCATCTTGGGCGCGGGCTTGTCTTCCGGCTTAGTTGGCTTAGTCATTTTTTGGTCTTCACAGGCGGCTTCTCTTCCTTTGTCTTGACGGATGCAACACCTTCTTTGATTTTCGCTACGTTCATTTTTTTCGGCTCCTTCTTCTTTTTCAGCCCCTCCGTTTGTTTTGGTTCTCCCTTCACTCCAATCATGTTGCATGCCTCAATCCTTGGACGGAACTTGAAGGAACTCCTTTCTCCGTTGATATCGAACATGATCTCCCCCTTGCCAACATCAATAGTAGCTCCCACGGTCTTGAGGAACGGCCTCCCTAGGATGAGTGGCGGCTTCTCCCTCTCTCCCATCTCGAGCACAACGAAGTCGACGGGGATGAAGTGGTGTCCAATCTTCACGGGTACATCTTCAACAATGCCCAAGGGATAGCGAATGGAGTTGTCTCCCAACTCCAAACATATTCCCGTAGGCTCCATCGGTAGGCGTAGCTTCTCGAACACATCCCTCGGCATGACACTCACACTAGCTCCAAGGTCGCATAACGCCTTCTTGAAGTTGAAAGAACCAACCGAACATGGAATTGTAGGGCACCGGGGTCTTTTCGCTTCTCTAGCCCATAAGCAATAGCTGCACTACACTCCTCGGACATCTTGACATGATCTACCCCGAGTGTTGCTATCTCATATTTATTTGCAAGTATATCTTTAAAGTAACGAGAATATGTAGGTACTTGTAGGGCATCTAGTAATGGCATGTTGATGCTAAGTCTACGCACAACTTCCACAAACTTCTCAAAGTGTTTGTCAAGTTTACCTCGGAAGTAGCGTGGCTTGAGTTGCGGTATCCTCGTGTCATCCTCCGGCATCTCGAATTCGGGTTCCTCGGTGACGATCCCCGTAACCTTCTCTTTAGCAGCTCCTTCCATCTCGGTGGATGGTTTAAGCTTCCTTGCTCCCGCGGAACGTTCCGGATCTTCGGTCTCCTTCCCCGAACGTGTTTGAATGGCCTTCGCCGATTCGGGACATTTGGGTTGTCCCGAAGCTTCCCTTCATCATTAGTGAGGCGCCCCGCAAGTTGTCCAACTTGCGTCTCGAGCATCTTCATCATGTTGAGCACTTGATGATTGGAACTTTCGACCTCCGTCACTTTGCTATCGATGTTCTCCAACACCTTGTCTATGGTCTTGAACTTGGTGACGGTGTCCTTGTTGATCTTAGCTTGCTCATCCATGAACTCCTTCAATTGTATACGAAGCGGAACCGCGTTAGGAATAGATGAGCTTGCATTAAATTGAGGCCTACCTTGCCCGTAGCGGAAGTTCGGCAATTCTCCCTTCCTCATGTAGTCGAGCACTTTGGCTTCCTCCGGACAATCTTTGCGGACATGGCCATACTCTCCACATTCTTCACATGTGGACCTTGCTTCGGCGGCCTTCAAGTCTTGAGCCTCTTTCTTTTCCATCTCCATCTTCTCCAACCTCCTCATGAGCGAGTCGATCTTGCCTTCAAGTATGTTCTCCTTCTCCACTTGCAAGACTCCTTCGACGTTCCCCGTGGGTTGAACCGGATGTAGGCGCCGGACGACGCCCACGTATCATTATCCGCGACCTTCTTGAATAACGTGAAAGCTTCCGTCGGTGTAAGCTCGATGATAGATCCTCCCGCCGATGCATCGATGATCGTCCTTGACGGCATGGTGAGTCCTTGATAGAACTTTTGCACGAGGTCTTCTTTCGGGAACTTGTGATGTGGAACCGCCCGGGTGTACTCGTTGAAGCGCTCGAATGCCTCCGAGATAGTTTCTGTAGGATATTGAACAAAGGTGGCAATCTTATTACGCAAACTTTGAGTTTTACCCGGTGAGTAGTATTCCTTCATGAAAGCCTTCATCAATGTGTTCCAACTTTGCACTGTCTCCGCCAGTTGAGAGTGGAACCATTGTAAAGCCTTCCCGAGTAGTGAGAACGGAAAAAGCCTTGCCCTCATTTGGTCTTGAGTCACCCCATCCATGTTGAAAGTCTGACATAGTTGAATGAATGCTTGGAGGTGAAGGTTCGGATCCTCTTTGCCGGTGAAGGGTGAATGTTGCACCATGCGGATTGTTGAGGTCTTGATCTCGAACGGTCTTCCGATCTCCTCAAGGTTCAAGATTGGTAGGTCGATGATGTCTGGGGTGCATAGCTCCCCAATCTTGCGTTCTTTTGGTGGTTGGTCACCCATTGGTGGAAGACGATTCTCCCGCGGACTCTGAGGTGGTGAATTCTTCGGAGATTCCTGCGATCCTTTGTCTTCCGACTCCGAATCTACAAAATCCAGCTTTTTAGCTTGATGTGCTTCGCGTCTCCTTAGCCTGTAAAGTTTTTTTGGATCATCCACAAAATTATTGGGTTTGTTGGAGAGGTAGCCGTCCATCTCCCGTTAGGGTTAGCAATAAACAAAGTATGCAAAAAAAACTAGAAAGTAAAAACAAATCTATAAAAACTAGAGTTAGGCAAACTAGATTAGATGTATTTTGAGGATGATCAAAATTTAGTAGATGCAAAAAGAAAGACAAAAAGAAAACTGAAAATTACAAAAAGGCAATAAAAAATCAAATCTTGATCACTTGTTCCCCGCAACGGCGCCGTAAAAAAGGGGCTTGTTGACGGTTAATAATCGTATCAAAGTTCGTTCGTGACTCGCAAGCGTACAAGTCTCCCGTCGTAGTCAAGGGACCCTTCTTCCCTCGAGTGGTGAACCCAAGGTATCGAATCCGTGGAACAAATGTGTGACGCAAAACTTAATCTATTAAAGCCAAGTAACTTCAATCTTCGATAAAAGAAACCTAATGCATCTAAGTAAAAGACACAAAACGAATCTAATCTACTAAAAACTCGGAGAAAACAAAGTAAGATTGGGTAGATAAACCGATCTAGAGGGATCGGGGTAAGCCTTTTGTTGAAGTTCCATGCAAGAGAAGAAGTAGCAAATCGAATCTTAATAGAAGCCTCTTTAAATCGTGGTTTCCCGTCCAAATCCGAAAACATCCGCCTTTCGAGACCCTCGTTCGTCACAACGTATCCCTATTCATGCGGGGAGCTTAGGGCGAGTCAAAAGACAAGTCGAGATTCTTTTGCAAGATCCGGCGTGTACCTCTAGCCACCGCGGCTACAAGAACACCCTATGTAATCTATCTCGAGAATAGAATTGAAATAAGCAAAGCCGATCGAAAAACGAAATCTTCGAGGAAACACTTGATCGCTAGGAAAAGATTCAACTTGATAATTCAACTATGACAATGATACATACACAAGATCACCACCGGGATCCTTCCTTGATCTTGCTTCTAGCTCCGGAACTCCGATGTGGTCTTCCGTGCAAGGTTCCCACATCGGCTAGGGGAACCCTAGTCAACTAGCTCGACCCTCTCCTCTCCGAGATGGTGTCCCTCTCTTCTCTCGCTTCTCGGCGGCCGAAGACGAAATCTTCTCGCGTGGCTCTCGGTCGGGGGACTATAAATAGCCCGATTGGCGGCTAGGGCAAAGGAGAGGGTGTTTGGGCCCAAAATGGGCTCGGGCCGACCGGATCGGGGCCGGCCCGCCCGGGCCCATTTAGGCCCGGCCCCGTGGGCTCCTTTGCCCCACGTCGGTTCCCTTGCTTCCCGGATGTTTCCCCCTTCTCGCATGTAGGTCCATGTCGTTGGTTTCTCTCCGAATTGGACTCAACTCCTTGTCTTGCAAGATTCAAAGCACTTTTCTCCGGTCATGTCCCCGGAGTCCGTCGTCTTCTCGGATCAAGTCCCCGCTTCTTGGAGTTAAGTTTGCTTCATTGCATGACTTGTACGGGGCTTCAAGGTCTTGTCATGAGGTGCTTGATGAACTTATCCCGAAATTCTTGCATTCAACACTAAAACCCTGCATAAACATTAAACTCCAAAACCGACATGCACACGTGAACTTGTTATACCACGGGGGGTTAGTACCAATGGATAAGGTATAAAACTCATGCCAACACCGAAGGTAAACTCATGGCTAGGTTGACAGATTTTCACCGTCAACATAAGCCTAGAATTTTCACCGAATAAATGCGGTCGAAAGTGGCTCCAAGAGTTGCCGGCGGTCGTGTGGAGCCTAAGGACCACCCCAAGCGTAGCCACCGGGTTCACTCCGTTTTTCCTAGTCCATGGCGCGGAGGCCGTCCTCCCCACGGTCTTAGAATACGGGTTGCCCAGGGGTTCGAGGCTACGACGAGGATGCCAACCGGCCGAGCCCGCGAGGACTCGCCGGACCACCGGATGAGGCACGCCTCATGGCCTTGATGCATTCCGCGATGTACCAATAGTCCCTCGTGCGCTACCAAGCACGCAAGATACGCCGTCGGGATTTCAAGGAAAGGGGATGCGGTCCTAAGGCTACGCCAAGACAACCGAGGACGCCACAAGCTATCGCCTCCGTGGGAGGGACCCTATGTCGTGGTGAAGGTACTCAAGCCCGGCACGTACAAGCTGGCCAACGAGGACGGTGAAGAGCTCACCAACGCTTGGAACATCCAACAGCTACGTCGTTTCTATCCCTAGCTAGGATTTCCAAGTATTTTTTGTTGTAAAAATCACATGACCAACGCCCCAGTTGGTGACAACTATGTAAACGCCACAAATCTAATGCAAAGGGCAACTCGGCTTTCCCCCGAAACCCAAGTTACCCTCGGGGGCTACTGCGGGGGGCATTCCCCCCCAAAATGGCCCCATTTTCGCGCAAAAACGAAACAACTCACGCACGCTAAGTTTGTTTTCTACTTCGACCCCCGAGCAACAATTCGAACGGGCGCGGGCGACTAGCGGAAGGAGCGCGCGAGCTAGAGATAGCCCACGCCGCGAGGATACGGCCCTTCTCTCTCGCCTCCAACCCAGCAGGCCACCCGCGAAAATCGAACTCCCCTAACTAGAATCTACTCAGGAAGAAGGAGAAACAAAAAAGCGTAGTAAACAAAAGACTTCACTTTACATTGGCAGATGTTTGTGGCAAGAATAACTTGTTTAATTACAAAAGCCGCACGGGCAAAGATACATGCGATACATCAACAAAAACGGGCCTAGCGCCCAGCTGTCTTCAGGCGGGAGGAGCAGCGGCGTCAACAGCGTCCGGGAAGAGGAACTCCTCGAAGGCTTCGGCCGAGCGTCCCGACGGCGTCGGCAGCCGAGCGCGTCCACACGCTCCATCGCCACCTCGTCCTCAACACCGTCGGGGACGACATAACCCTCCGCCAGCGCCTCGAAGTTGACCTCGTAGTGGGACCGCACCACTCCGAGGGCCTTCCGACGCCCAGATGCAGCACCCGGCGCATCCGCTCGGTGACGTGGCCGCCAAGGGCGCGCGCGGCGGCGGCCGGCCGAGCCGCCGGCCCGTGCTTCGCCCTCCTCCACGACCGGCGAGGGTCTCGAGGGCCGCGTTGCACAACTCCCGCAGCCTCCCGCTCGGAGGAGTTGTAGGAGGCTCGCGGCGCCTCGGCACGCTCGGCCGCGTACCCCGCAGCGGTGCGCAAGCACGGAGTCACCAAGACAAGAAAGAAATCGTAGAAGAGAGTGCGAATTCTCTAACGGAAAACCAACAAAGCGAGAGTCAAATAGCGGCTCACCTTCGACTTGCTTCCTCTCCACCTCGAGGGCACGACGCTCGGCCTCAACCGCCGCCTCGAGGCCCTCGACGGTCTCGCCCTCGCTCCCGGAGGGCCGCCCCGGCTCGCGCTATTGATGCCGAGCACCATCGCCCTCGCCCTCAACCTTGGAGAGCTTGGCGTTCTCGCTCCTCCGGCCGACTCGCGCGCCGCTTCGCGAGCGACGCGCTCCTCGCTCTAGCGCCGACCGGCGCCGGGCCGAGGGCGGCCTACTCCCCCGCCGGAGCCGCCCCTCGGCCCCTTGGCGGGCGGTGCGCTCCCGCGTGCCGGTCCTCGCAGGCGGCGAGCGCCGCGACCTTGGCGTCGAGGGCGACCTTCAAGTCGTCGGCCTCCTTGGCCCTTTGCTCGAGCGCGCGCGCCCGCTCCTCGGCCCGGCGCTGCCGCGCCGCGCTCCCTCGAGCGACGAGCGGAGCCCCCGGTTCTCGCTCGTGGAGCGCCGGCCACCTCCGCCTCCTAGTTGGTCGCTAACGTCCGCATCTTCTCCGAGTCCGAGCGCCCTCGCCGCGCGCGCCTCATCACGGGCGATGAGGGCCGTGCAAACCCGCTCGAGGCTAGAAGGAAGCGCCGGTCCCGCCTCGTACTCTCGTGGAGCTCATCGCGCAAGGCCATCGCCCGATACGACAACCGACCGTCCGGGTCCCGAGGGCGTCGGCGAGCGAGTCGAAGGCGCCGCATCGCTCCCGGAGCCGATGGAGCTCGGCGTTCACCTCGGTCGAAGGCACCGTATTTGTCGCGGGCGCGGCGCTCGAGCTCCTATCACCCACAAGTCAGAGCCAGTAAGCGTCATGATAACAAAGACAGCGTGCGAAAGCGAGAAAAAGAGGAAGACGAGCAACGACGCCCTACCTGGAAGACGCGCCATGCGGGGCCGCCAATGACCCTCGGCCGCCTCGTTCAGCGCACGGTCGAGCGTGGCGCCGTGGCGCTGGAGCTCTTCCCACGCCTCCTCGCTTCCCCCGGGCGTCGGCGAACGCGGGTGGATCGCCGCCGACCCCCTCCACCTAGTCGGAGTGGCGGCGCGGGGAAGATGAGGCCTCGGCGCCATGTCCCCGACCCCCGCCACCATGTGGCCGTCGCGTCGCCTCACGAGGGCCCCTTCCTGGGACTCCGGGGAGAGCGTGGGGAAGCTGACCCACTGGTCCCACCCGGGTGGTGGGGAGTCGTCGTCCGGGACCTCCACCACCACCGCCGGGCCGCCGGCGGCGCCGCCCCCGCGTCGCCCTCCGCGGGCGCCTCCACTCGCGCCTCCGTGGCCACGGGCGCCCCGACGCGGCGCCGTGGCCACCGCCTCCGCCGCGCCTCCGCGACCACGGGCGCCCGTCCGCCCTCCTCGACCGCAACCACGGCGCCACCGCGGGCCGCGCCCGCTCTACCTCCGCCGCGGCCGGCGCCACGGGCCGCGCCTCCGTCGCGGCGGCCACCGCCGCGCTGCGTCTCCGCCACGCCCGCCGCCGCAGTCGCGCCTCCGCCACGACCGGCGCCCGCCGCTCCTCGACGACCACCGACCGTGTGACGGCAGCCGATCCGCCGGCCGGGGCCTCGAGGCCTCGGCCCGCGCCTCGCGAGCCCCCTCGCCCGCCGTCGCCGTGCTTGCCCCCGCCCGCGGCGCCCTCGACGAGCGACGCCGGGTGGGGACGGACGCGTCCGCCCTCAGCACCTTAGCCGGTGCGAGGGGAGGAACGGTTGGCACCACCCTGCCCAAGCATAAGCAAAAGTCGAACGCCCTGGCCGCCAAAAAACCAAACCCAGCAGAAGAGCAAGCCCCTTACCTCGAAAGGAGAAGGCGCGCTTCCTCTTCCTCGAGGCATCGGCAGATGAGGCCCTCGCGGCCGACGCGCCGGCCGCCGCACCCTTTGATGCCTCCGCCGCGCGCACGGTGCCCCGTCCCCGCGAGCAGCGCGCTGCCGCGCCGGCACCTCCTCGGCGCGCGCGGCACCTCCGCGGCTCGCGCCGCCCTCGTCGATAACCGCCGGCGGCGGGTGCCGTTGCACCCGCCCCGTGCGATGCCGCCCTTGCCGCCGGAGCCGGCTCGGCGACGGGGAGCAGCTCCCACCCATCGAGGGGGCCCGCCCCCCGCCTTCTTCCTCCTCGTCCTCCTCCGAGGACGAATACTCCCTCGGTCCCCGCCGAGGAAAGCCCCCGCCGCTTGCGCGGTCGGTACTCCTCGCTCCGCCGCTCGAGGCGCTCACGGTGCCGCCTCGCGCGCTCCCTCCCCGCGCGCCGCCCGCTCCTCGCTCCCGCGTCGCGCCGCCCGACCGACCGCGCGGGAGTCAGGGGTAGGCGGGACGGACTTCGCGGCGCTGAAGGTCACCAGCTGCAGGTGAAAACATCAAAGGCGCGTCAAGGGCTAGGAGCATCATCAAGAACGAAAACAAGGCCAAGAACCATACTCACCAGATGGCCGGTGGGGCGCATTTCGAGGTCCCACGGGGACCGGTCCTGGCGCAACATCCGGGTGTCGACGGCGTTCCGCGCCCGTGTGAGCGCGTACGCCCGCCCGAGGGGGGTTGGGAGCATCCGCGACCGTCGTATGGACCTCCCCGGGCCCACCGCCTCGGTGGGTACCGGGACCGACTACTCGGTGGGCCCCCGGGACTACCCGACTTGCGCTACACGGCACCCGAAGGCGTGGAGCACAAGGACAACACAGAGTAGTACTCGGATAGGACTCGTACATGTTCCGCACCGTGTAGAGGTCTCCTAGACGTACTCGACTAGTACTCCTTCCTTACTCCGATTTGTAACCCCGCCTCCCGACTATATAAGGCGAGGCGGGGACCGATCTCGGGATCACCTCATCCAATCTCAACTCACGCGCGCACTATTGCACCACCCCGTAATCGTGCCCTATCAATCCCGAGCTACGCAAAGCATACGAGACGTAGGGTATTACGCACCTCGCGGCCCGAACCTCGTCTAAATTGTGTGCCACGTGCCTCTTCCTTCGAGTTACCGATCTCGGCGAGTCACATTCATCTACTTCGGGTACTCCCCGTAGTAGGTTGCCGGTCCAAAACACCGACAGCTGGCGCGCCAGGTAGGGGCTCTCGCTCGAGATCACATGGCGAACTCGACGGCTTCCGTTCACTTCAAGCCAACCGTCGCCTTCAACCGCGGCGACACCTTCGTCTTCGGCGCCTGGGTCTGCACCGCTGATGGCGCGGGTTCCTTCCAGCCGCCGCTTGATCATGCAACCCGACTCGAGGACAAAGCCTTGTGACGCTTCCCGAAGTTGTCACGGCAAGCTCGCCGCAAGTTCGGCGAAATTTCGCTTTCCAACCTCCACGCCGACTTCGAGCTCGAGTCCGTCTCCAACTCGAACCCGACGTCGCCATGGGCCATCGCATGCGAGCCGGCTCCTCGCCCATTGCGCAGGGGCGGTCCCCTCTCCACGCTCGGCCGCTCCGCGCGCGGCCCTCGCGTTCCCCGGCCGGGCCCGCACGGAGGCTTCTACACCACGCCGGCCGGCAAGGAGCCCGTAACCGAGTACAACTCGGACTCCGACGCCGTCTCCAACCGCGTCTCGACTCCAGCCTCTCTCTCCGAGTTCTACTCGAACCCGACTACGAGTTCGACTTCGGGTCGGACCCCCGAGGAGCCCGAGTCCGAAGACGACTCCTCCGAGCTTCCCTTGTCGTGCCGCCCGGGCAGGTTATAAGATCGACGCCGGCCGAAGATACGTCTACCGGCCGTACCGCAAACCCGCCGAGCCGACAAAGGAGGACTCACGCTACGTCGCCTACATCGACTCACTACCGTTCCAGAGGGAACACCACTAGCCCAAGCCGACTCGAACACGCCAACCGAGGTGGCACCTTCGAGCCAAGCTTGGGTACCCCCGATCGTCAAGTCTTCATGGCCGCCGGCGACACCCCGGAACCTCGAGCACGGCCGCGTACAAGTACTTGGAGGACATCTCCGCGTACGAGCCGTTTGCCGATGCCCCCGCGACGAGACCGACGCCAACAAAGGGACGCCCGCGCGAACGTAACAGAAGCGCAACGAACGACGCCGGCGGCTCGGAGACAACCTTCCTATCCGCAACCTCGCGGAAGCTCTCGGCGCTTGAGAGCAGAGTCCACACCACTCCCGAGCAATGCCTCATGTCGATCACAACGATCACGCGATTGTGCTCAGTGGAATACGGGCCGGAGAAGTCATCGCCAAGCTCGCCGAAGAAGCCTACTTCATGCGGGTCGACAAGAGAGTCGCCCAACCTCTCCCGGCCCAAGCCTCGCGACAACGAGGCTACTAGTCGCAAGTGTTGACCCCGGTCCCTAACCGTACTCGGGGCGACATCCCGACCGAACCAAACCGTCGACGGTCCACCGCCGGCGGACCCTCACGACAAGACATCGTCAACCGAGAAGTCGTCCCCCACCGTGCTCCGCCGGTGGCGGCGGCAACGACCCCGACGGCGGCGGCGCGACGGCGGCAACTCCAACCACGGGCCAACAAGAAAGCCGGGAGGCGGCGGCGGCCGCGGCGGCCGCGGCCACGCGAACGCCCACGCCTCCGGCGCCTCTCACGGCGGGTACGATGCTCGCGCAGAGAATCGAAGAGTTGCGGCGGAAGAAGTCAACGACCGCCGCCGAAGGCGACGGCTTCCCCGCCTTCTCACCCCGGCTTCGCAACCTCCTCCTCCCCGACAAGTTCAAGCCTTTGGGGATCACCAAATACGACGCGAAGCAGATCCCATCCAAGGTGGCTCCGATGCTACGCTCTCTCCATCGAGAACGCCGGCGGCAACAGCCGACACCAAGTGCCTCTACTTCCCCTCTCGCCGGGACCAAGCCCCACTCACGTGGCTCGAGTCGCCGGACAAGCACTCAATCGACAAGTGGGACCACCGAAGGAGCAATTCACAAGCAACTTCGCGGGCGCCATGGGCCGTTCGGGTACTCGCATGGACCTTGCCATGATCAAGCAGAACAAGGCGAGACCCTCCGCAAGTACATGCGCCGCTTTTTCGACAAGCGCGCTACCGTCGTGGACGTCACCGACAAGGAGGTCATCGACCTCTTCCGAGACGGGCTCTACCATCGCCGCACCTTCGAAGACTTCGGCCGACGCCGCCCCAAGTCTATTCCCCACCTCAAGGACATGATCACGTCCCGGGCGGACGAAGAGGACAAGGCCAACGCCAAGTACGACGCCATCCGCGGCAAGTCCAAGCGTAACCAAGGTGGCGGCAAAGCAGCAAAGAATCCAAACCAAGGCGGCCGCAACAACAACAACAACAACAACAACAACAACAACTTCTCGGTTCCAACCGCAAGCGCAAGCGACAATACCGTCGCGGCTATCCAGCCGTCCTCCGAAAGGGAACTCGAAGAAGAATTCCGGCGGGTTCAAAGACCTCGCCGAAGGAGAAGTGCCCGTGGCATCCAAACGGCAACCACACTACCGAGCGCAGTGCTACCACTGCATGCACTCAAGGATACGCCGGAGCCACCGCACCCTCATGATCGAAGAACAAGAAGAAGGACGGCGACGACTTCCAAGAACCCGAGAAGACCGTCAACGTCCTCTTCGGCGGACTACCCCGTGTGCAAGGGAGCAGAAGGCTACTCGCCGTGAAGTGATGTCCATTGAACCGGCCGGTTATGACCCCTCTCGTGTGGTCGAGACACCCATCACCTTCTCCCGCGCGGACCAATGGACCGGCCTTTCTCCGAACCAGGACGCTTCCCTCTCGTCCCGAAACCAACAATGGCGGGCTCTAAGCTCAACAAGGTGCTCATCGACGGCGGAAGCGGGCTCAACGTCCTCTTCACCAAGACTCGAAGAAGATGAACCTTGACGTCACCCCCATGCTCGACAAGAGCAAAGCATGCCCTTCTACGGCATCGTCCCGGTGCAACGCGGCTATCCCACTAGGCTCGGTGGTACCGCCGCTACCTTCGGGCGTCTCGCGACAACTACCGCACCGAGTACATCAAGTTCGAGGTCGCGGATATCGAGACTTCCTACCATGCCATCCTCGGCAGACCGGCCATCGCCAAGTTCATGGCGTGCCCCACTACACGTACTTGGTACTCAAAATGCCAAGTCCAGCTGGCGTACTCTCCCTCCAAGGGGACTTGAAGATCTCTCACGACTGCGATACAGAGGCCGTGGTGATCGCTTCGACAAATCAAGTACCCACCCCAATGATGGAGGTCTACGCCGCGTCGAAGAAGCTTGCCACAAGCGAACTCGACATCCCGCAGAAGTCCGAGGGCCGCCAACAAGCCTCGGCCACCCGAGGAGGTGCTCGTCAAGCCTCGGCCGACCTCGGAACAAAGGCGACCCCACCAAGACTACCACCATCGGGGCCGGCCTCGACCCCAAATAGGAAGACGCGCTCATCGGCTTCCTTCGGGCTAACCGCGACATCTTCGCGTGGAAGCCAGCGGACATGCCAGGAGTGCCCAGGGAGCTGATCGAGCACTGCCTCAACGTCGACCCAAAGGCCACCCCCAAGCGACAACACCTCCGACGCTTCGCCGACGACAGACGGGACGCCATCAAGAAGGAGCTCGCCAAGCTACTCGCTGCTGGCTTCATCAGAGAAGTCTTCCATCCTGAGTGGCTCGCCAACCCCGTCCTCGTCCGCAAGAAGAACTCGAACGAGTGGAGGATGTGCGTCGACTACACCGACCTCAACAAGCACCGCCCCCAAGGACCCCTTCGGGTTGCCGCGGATTGATCAAGTCATCGACTCCACGGCGGCCGCGACTGCCGCTCGCTTCCTCGATCGCTACTCCGGTACCACCGTATCGCAATCAAGGAGGAAGACCAGAGAAGACCGCGTTCATCACCCCGTTTGGCGCGCATCGCTACACGACCATGTCTTTCGGGTTGAAGAACGCCGGCGCTACCTACCAACGGGCCATCCAGCTCGCTTCAAGCGGCAACTCAACAAGAACGTTGAGGCCTACGTGGATGACGTGGTTGTCAAAACCAGGGACTCCAGCACTCCCTCATCGACGACCTTGAAGAGACCTTCGCATCGCTACGCGAGTACCGCCGGAAGCTCAACCCGAACAAGTGCGTCTTCGGCGTACCTTCGGCAAACTACTCGGCTTCATCATCGCCCAACGCGGCATCGAAGCCAACCCCCGAGAAGATCTCCGCCATCACCAAGCATGAAAGCTCCCACGAGCATCAAGGACGTCCGTAAGCCGACGGGGTGCATGGCGGCATTGAACAGATTCATCTCGAAGCTAGGAGAACGGGGCCTCCCCTTCTTCAAACTACTCAAGCACCACGAGAAGTTCGTGTGGACAAGCAGAGGCGGACCAAGCCCTTGCCCGGCCTCAAGGACTTCCCCGTCGAAGCCGCCGGTCCTCACGCGCTCCCTACAAGGGCGAGTAGCCATCGCTCTACCTCGTTGCGACTACCACGTGGTCGCATCGCCATCGTTGTCGAGCGGCAGGAAGACGGCCACGCCTACCCCTGGGCCCGCCCCGCCTACTTCGTCGGCCGAGGTTCTATCGCAGTCCAAGGCTCGCTACCGGCCCCGTGCGTGCTTCTCGTACGCTCTACTCATCACCTCGCGGAAGCTACGACACTACTTCCCGTGAGTACTCGGCCTCCGTCGTCACCGACTACCCGCTCGGCGACATCCCGAGGAACCCGGACGCCACCGGAAGGATCTCCAAATGGGCCGTCGAGCTCGGCGCCCTCACCATCGACTTCAAGCCACGCACGCCCATCAAGTCGCAGCACCGGTCGACTTCATGGCGAGTGGCGGGAGAACCGCCTACCTACTCCCACCGTGCGACCGAAGCATTGGGTGATGTACTTCGACGGCTCACTCAACCTCGAGGGCGCAGCGCGAGGGGTACTCCCCGATCTCTCCAACGGCGAACAACTCAAGTACGTCCCGCGATCTTTCCGGAAGGTCTCAAACAACGAAGCCGAGTACGAAGCTCTCCTACACGGCTCCGCCTCGCGGCTTCACTTGGCATCAAGCGGCTACTAGTCTACGGCGACTCCGCAAAGGGTCATCAACCAAGTCAACAAGTCCCGGGACCGCAACAAGGAGAACATGGACGCCATCGTCTAGAAGTCCGCAAGCTCGAGAACAAATTCTATGGTCTCGAGTTCCATCACATCGTCCGCGACAACAACGTTGCGCCGGACGTCCTCTCAAAGCTCGGATCCACCCGCGCCCAAGTACCCGCGGCGTCTTCGTCCATGAGCTTCACGCGCCATCCATCCCGGGAGCCGCGCCACCGACCACCGCCCCGGCCCATCAACCACCGGGCAGGAGGTCATGATGATCGACGTGGACCGGAGGCAACCCTTCATCGACTACCTCGGCCGAGCGGAAGGTCCCCTCCGACAAAAACACAGCCGAACAACTCGTCCGCCGCGCCAAGTCTTACGTCCCCGGTCGGCGACAAGCTTTACAAGCGAGGCGCATCTTCTCGGAGTACTCATGAAATGCGTCCCTCGCGAAGAAGGCAAGGACATCTTGGAGGAGATCCACAAGGGTGTCCGCGGCAACCACGCGTCCTCCCGTACGCCGGTCGCCAAGGCCTTCCGCGAGCCTTCTACCGGCCTACAGCCCCCGGGCGATGCCGAAGAACTCGTCGAAGGTGCCAAGGATGTCGGGCTCTTCGCCAAGCAACAACACGTCCCCGCCTACAAGCTAGTCACCATACCGCCAACATGGCCCTTTGCCCGCCGGGGGGCTCGACATGATTGGGCCACCGCCAACCGCGCTCAGAGGATTCAACAGGTACCGGTGGCTATTGACAAGTTCACCAAATGGATCGAGGTCAAGCTCGGCCACATGCCCCAAGGTCGACAGCAGTACTCGACTTCCCGGATGAACTCGTACACCGCTACGGCTACCCCACCGCATCATCACGGACCCGGGGTCCAACTTCAACAACCACCAGCCCCGGGAGTACCGCGAGAACAACGAAATCGACGTCGTATACGTCTCCGTCGCCCACCCACGGCCAACGGACAAGTCGAGCGCGCCAACGGGATGGTGCTCGACGCCCTCAAGAAGCGGCCGCACGACGCCGCTAACTCAAAAGGGGGCAAGTGGATCAAGGAACCGCCCAACGCACTCGGGGGGGCCGCGGACTCAACCATCCAAGCCAACGGGGCAATCCCCCTACTTCCCCGGTCTACGCGCTCCGAAGCCATCCTTCCCGCCGACGTCATATGGAACTCGCCAAAGCAGTGGAGCACTACGACGAAGGCGTCTCGGAGGACAAAGCAGACGAGTTGATATCGACAGCCCTCGAAGAAGCTCGCCGTGCCGCCCTCGTCCAATCGGGAAGAAGGTACCCGGAGGGTATCCGACGCTACCACGATCGCAACGTCAAGGAACGCTCCTTCAACGTTGGAGATCTTGTCCTCCGCCGTATCCCGAACACGGACGGACTTCACAAACTCGCCCTCCCTCGGGAAGGCCCTTTCACCGTGGCTAAGGTGACCGGCCAGCTCGTACCGCCTCCAAACACTCGAAGGCGAAGAAGTCAACAACTCGTGGAACGTCGACCGCCTCTCGTCGATTCTACGCCTAGTCTACTCGACTACTCTGGGGTTCAAGTCTACACGACTACACCAACACCCCCTTGCCGCATGCGACCCCCCGGGTCCTGGCTCCAAGTCTCCGGACTACTCTTCTCCAGGTCCAGCCCGTGCGGCTACCTACGGACCCTGGGCTGCGACGAGCGTCAAGGACTCTAGCAGCGGTCTACCAAGAGACCATACTCCAAGATCCAGCCTGCGCGGCTACCTACGGATCTGCGATCCAGCCTACACGGCTACCTACGGATCACTCACCGTAAGCGGCCACCCGCTCCGCACTACTCGGGCCTATAAGCGGCCTTCGGTCCGGGCGACTACTTGTAACTACGGCCCCGGCCACCTGGGTGTACTTCTTCGCAATAAAGTTTGATTGTTCATCAACTTTTTTATCGTCTACTCCCCGCGACGGACTACTAAGTCGAGTACTACTACTCGCACCTACTCCACGATGGGCACTCCGCACTCGAGATCGCGGTTACGAGTACTCATTGATGGAACATCACATTTCATTAATATATGAAAAAGTTCATTACAACTCGTTTCCTATACAACTACGGCTACTAGCTATCTATGTGGCTACCGGAGATTCAACTTATCGGCTACCGCTCCGCGATGGGAGCCATCTCGCTCCAAAGAACTCTCGCGCATCGCTCGTCCGAGCGCTGGCGGCTACTCCGCCGGCGACTACCTCCACCGGGCCTTCGGGAAGTACGACTTCATGAAGGCCGCACCGCCGGGATCGACCCGGCCATGTGCTTCACGTAGGCGGCCGGCCGGCTTGGCGCCTCACGAAGTCGGTCCGCCAACGGAGCGATCTTGGGGCCGCCCGGTGCGGCACCGAGAGCCTCGCGATCGGGAGGGCAGCCTCTTCAAGGTCCTTCACCGGGGCCCGAGCGCCTCGCGCTCTTCGTTCAACTTCTCGCAAAGATTTGTAGCGCTGACGAGATCCCGTCGATGCAATTCTCAACTCCATGTGCTTCTCGCACTCGAAGGCCGCCCTCCTTGTAGTCGAGTTCAAGTACCCGGCGGGCTTCTTGCTCCCGTAGAAGAGATTCTTCATGCCGATCTCCGAGCCCTTCGCCTGCTCTACTTGGCCTTCGAGTTCCGCAACACCGAACACAACAACGGTCGCAGCTTGATGACTCCCAACAAGTACCCGACAAGTCAAGAGACATACCTTTATTCTTGTTGCGGAGGCCTTTGTTCTTCCGCACTGCTCGTCGCTCTTCGCCCGCAAGTCCATCACATCGTTGTGGTACTTGGCGAAGGCGGCGTCAAGCTTCGACCGCATGGCGGCCGCATGCTTCCTCGACTTCATGAGTCGCTCCTCCAAGGCCTCACCGCAAGCATCGTGTCGCCATAGCCTTGCAGCAGATTGGACCCTCGCGGGATCGCTCCGCGACGTCCCGCACAAGACAAATTCAAGTCAGCGCAGTACTCAACTAAATGATTGACTACTCGGGAGGCAATGGCTACGTACCTTCATCCACTGTTCGGCTCGCCGCATCGCCTCCGTATGCCGCGCCAACACCGCCGCTCGACGAGATCGTCGGCAAGCGCCTCAATCCCCGCCACCGCTACTCGACGTGGCCTCGGCCATTGGCGCCGAGCGGATAGGCTCCGCGTCTTGGATCTCGGGAGATCTGATCGCCACCTCCGGGGCAACCCCCGGCGACGTGGCAGCCGTCTCCTCCTCGGCGGACTTCTCGACCGGTTTCTCCCACGGGCTCTCGGGGCTCCTACCGCAGCCCTCGGGGCCTCTCGGTGCCAACTCCCGCACGGGCACCCCCGCAAGGATGTCACCCCCCTTCGCCGCCCGTCACCAAGGAACACGCGCACGCATTCTCGACTACTCTTTTTGGGCTCTACAGCCTTCAGAAGAGTACTCACCTTCGACTATGACCGCCTCTGGCAGCGCCGCTTCGGTAGCCGGGGCTCGGCCGTGGCTTGGGCTTCCGGGAGCGGGTTCTTCGACGGGCGGCGCGGCCTCTTCGCCTCCCGCCGCCGTGGGCTCCTCTCCATCCCAGCTCAAGTCGGTGGATTTTCTGCACAAGTATCCACAGAGGTTCATCAGACAAGATCGACTACTACAATGAGTACCACTCATGAAGGCGTGATACTTACAAGTTCGACCGGACGATAGTCACGGCCGCGCACCGAGGATGCCGGCGATGTCAACCACCCACCCTCGGCGGGCGTTTCTTCTTGCGCCTCCTCGACTACCGCCTCCTCTACGGTGGCGGCGGCGCGCGCGGACGTTTTCTCGCACCCCCCCGCGGCTTCCACCCCTTCGGGCCGGCGGTGGTCGCGGTACCTCGCTCCCCTCTCGGGGCGGGGGCCGGCGCTCCGACCGCGCCGTAAGTTCTTCGACAAAGGGGAGCCGGAGTTCGGCTTCCAGCCGGCTCCCCCACCGTGGGCCATTCGCCCTCATCGCCCTCCTCCACGGCTCCGCCGGGCGGCCTCTCCCCGCACACAAGGACGACTACTCGTCAAAGACCGTACTCGATCACCGGTACTCGACTACTTGCTCAAGATGACTTACCTCCGGAGGCGTGGTCTCCGAGACCTTCATCTTCTTGGCTACCCGCTTCTTGGCGGGGTTGCGCGGCTTCCTCGGCGGCGGCGCAAAGAAGGCTAGCCTCCGTGCTAGCCGGGAGGGTCTTGGATGAGAGGTACATGAGGCAAGCCCGGACGGCTAAACCTCGACCGCACTCGAAAGCGGTCCCGCAGCCGTCTCCTCGTCTTCTTCGTCATCGGAGGTATCCTCCACGATGACGGGATCGTCGTCGCCTCCGACTACTCGGCGCTCCTTCACCTTATCCACCGTTGGGATCTCAATTCCGCTCGGTGGTGGCCGCGGCTCGGAGACAAACCGCTTCACATCATCCTCGCGCAACGTACACAAAGGCGTCGCAACTCGCTACAAGTGCCTACTACTCGACGAGGCGGGTACGACTACTTACCTCGTTGGGCGGGCGCGCGGCGGAGAACTCCTCGACAGGCACGCCGTGTACTCCGACATGTCCTTGAAGATCCTCGACAACCTCTCGATGATGTCGTTGTCTTCAATCTCGCCCCCGCATCCGCGACGTGTCGTCGTCGCCGGTGTACTCGAAGCCCATCGTATCCCGCGCCGAGGGGCCGGCCGGATCCGCGCTTCATGAAACCGAAGGCCACATGTTCGGCCCTCGCTCCCGCATCCCGCAGGTCTTGATGCGTGCCGCAACTCCGGAGCCGGATCCCCTCTTGCATGGTGGGTTCCGTGTTCCACCACTCTTGGTGCTTGGGCCGCCGTCCGCTCGGCTTCGGCAGCTCGGGATGGTGGTTCGTGGTGTAGAACCACCTCGTCTTCCAATCCGTGTTGGAGTCCACGAGCTTGTACGCCGTGCACCGCTCGGCGGCATCTTCCCTCAACTGGATCCCGGCCCCCCCGACTACTCTGGGGTTGGAGGCGCTGGGCTGCGGCTTCACGCGGAAGAATTTCCGGAAGAGAATCCAATGCGGCTTGATTCCCAAGAATGCTTCGCAGAAATGGACGAAAACAGAAGTGTGGAAGATTCCGTTGGGGTTCAAGTTGAGGTACTCGATGCCATAGTACCTGAGAAGCCCCTTGAAGAAATCGCTCGCTGGGAGCGCAAGCCCGCACTCCACGAAGCGCGAGAACATCGGGATCTCGTCTTGTGCTTTCTCCATCGGATAGGGGTCTCCCTGCGGCGGATCTCCACATATCGATCTCCTTCTCCCTGATGAACCCGCTGTTCAACAGGGTCAGCAAGTCTTCGGTCTTCACCTTCGACTTTTTCCACTCGCGGCTAGGATCAGCACGCGGTGGAGATGTGGGCGGCGCCGCTCCGGCGCCGCCGCGGCAGCCTCTGCATGGCTCCTCTTCTTCCCGCCGGCTTTCGACGTCTTCGACGGGGACGGCTTCATCCTCCAAGAACAGGGAGTCTTCACTCGCATTCGCTCGGGGGCTACCCTACAGCTTTCGGGTGGCGATGCGCTCGGATCTACTACGGCGGCAGCGCTCGCTGGGGTGGATCTATTTCAAGATTCAAGTGGCGAATGATTGCGGCTCACTTGGGTAAAAAACCCTAAGGGTTTCGGCTTGAATTTATAAGCCAAATCGTCTCCGTAACGGGCGGCCGGATAAGTCCGCGCGTGGCCGACCCGGCCGCCGCGCGTGACTCTTCGTATTCTACTAGTCGACGCGCCTCACCTCGGGGGCTCGGCTACTTCTACTCGACTACCCGGGACGCGGCTAGTCTCAAATGCATCTCAGACACATTCTCCAAGAAGACCCTTCAATTCGAGAGGAAGTACTCGACTCAAGGCTCGGGGCTCCGTGCCACGTGTCCTTCGGTTTTTTCTCTCCGGATTTTTCGGGATTTTCTCGCCAAGACTTCGGATAGATCCTCGCCCGGAGCCCGCGGCTCGAGGCTCGGGGGCTATTCCACGTGGATTGCGGTTATGCAAATCGCATCTCCATGACGGCTCCGGCCTCAAGACAAGACAGTGCATTTCTTGAAGACCTTCGAAGGCGGATTTCAAGGACGCTTGGGACTACTCGAGAAGACTTCAAGATTGCTCAAACATCGCCGGAGTACATTCCGGCCTCGGGATGCTTCGACTACTCTTGAGGACTTTTGACTTGTAGCACTCGTGGACGCCCGAGGACTACTTGTTAAGGCCGTCAAGACTACTTGAAGCTATCCTTCTCGACTACAAAGTACTCTGGGGCTTGTCGTATGGACCTCCCCGGGCCCACCGCCTCGGTGGGTACCGGGACCGACTACTCGGTGGGCCCTCGGGACTACCCGACTTGCGCTACACGGCACCCGAAGGCGTCGAGCACAAGGACAACACAGAGTAGTACTCGGATAGGACTCGTACATGTTCCGCACCGTGTAGAGGTCTCCTGACGTACTCGACTAGTACTCCTTCCTTACTCCGATTTGTAACCCCGCCTCCCGACTATATAAGGCGAGGCGGGGACCGATCTCGGGATCACCTCATCCAATCTCAACTCACGGCGCACTATTGCACCACCCCGTAATCGTGCCCTATCAATCCGGAGCTACGCAAAGATACGAGACGTAGGGTATTACGCACCTCGCGGCCCGAACCTCGTCTAAATTGTGTGCCACGTGCCTCTTCCTTCGAGTTACCGATCTCGGCGAGTCACATTCATCTACTGGGTACTCCCCGTAGTAGGTTGCCGGTCCAAAACACCGACGCCGACCTCGCCGCGCGCGATGGGGTCCGCCTCCTCTGTCATCTCGTAGATGCAGAGCGGCCTCTCCATCAGAGGCACAACCCGCCGATGGTGGAGGAAGGCAAGGACGCCCGCCGCGGTCAGCCCGCGCGCCGCCAGGTTGCTCAAGGCCTCCAGGAGCGATCCCAACCGCCTCCGATGCTGGGGTGTGGACACCTCGTAGCCCCAGGAGTCGGGCTTCTCCTTGAACACCCGACCGGTGTAGGGGGGAGGCCGGGCTCGGCGTTGCGCAAGTAGAACCACCCCCGCTCCCGGCCCGCCGTTGTTCGTCGTCATGGTGCAGGGGATGTAGTCATCCTTGAACCGCGCGTCCGCACGGCGAGCGACATCCCGCCGCGCGCGCACCGAGCGGCGGGTCCTCTCGCTCCGTCGTGGGCCGCGTGAAGAGCTCCGCGCGGAAGAGGTGTAGCCAGAGCTCCCAATTGACTGGGATCCCTAGATACCCCTCGCAGACGCCCACAAATGTGGCCGCCTGCGAAATCGCGTTCGGCGCGAAGTTGTGTAACTCCATGCCGTAGCGGTGGCGAGAGCGCCCGCATGAAGCGGCTCGCCGGTGCGCCGAAGCCGCGCTCGTGGAAGCGGATGAAGCCGACCACGTAGCCCTCCCGGCGGGTTGGGCGCGTGGTCCCCGCCGGCGGCACGATCCATTCCACCGGCCGTGCCTCTTCGTTTGCCGCCGGCCGGCCGGCAGAGACCAGCTCGCCAAGGGCCGGCCGGTTACCGATGACCGCTCCCGGTGCGTACGGGTCGAGGATCGTGAGGGGAGGAAGCGGTGCCATGAGAGAAGACAAGGGATGCGAGAGCGGAGGATAAGAAAAAGAGAAAGAGCTCCAATGGCAAATGGCCGCGGTGGCAAGAGCAGAGCGAAGGCGAGAGCGCAAGGGGCGAGAACGGCGAAACGCTAAGGTAAAAAACCGCCGTCCCCCCCCCCTCGTATTTATAAGCCGCAGCGAGCTCTCCGGAGCGGACGTCCCACGCGCATTAACTATAGGGAATCTTCTTTCTCGCCGACGAACGGGCCACACCATGACCGCGGCGGCCACGCCACCGCGAATAAGCCATCATCACGGCAAAGAATAGCAGGGACCATGGCAGCGGTCACGTCCACCGCCACGCCGCCCACTACGAGCGCGCGCGGGCCGCAACGCCTAAAAAGCGCGCCCACGACGCGAAATTACAGCCTCGACCGTGGAGCATTTAATGGCTAGTTCCTTGCAAGGTACGCGGAACCCTCGAAACGGTACGGCGTGAGAAGGTCACCTCGGGTCCCGTTTTGAAACAGAGCAGGCACCGCAAGCACCCATGCCACGCAGGACCCTCGAGCGGCACGAGCCCCTGGCTCAGTATAATTTCCACCCTCGACAGGGAACAGGCGTGAGAAGGTCGCCTCGGGGCCCGTCTTGAAACAGAGCAGGCACCGCAAGCACCCATGCCACGCAGGACCCTCGAGCGGCACGAGCCCCTGGCTCGGGACAAATTCAACCCTCTAAAGGGCACAGGCGTGAGAAGGTCGCCTCAGGGCCCGTTTGAAACAAAGCGGGCACCACAAGCACCCATGCCGCGCTGTGTTACTGATCAGCGCCTCGGGGACTGGCTCGCCCAGGCCCCTGGATGGTCGCAGATGCCAGGCCGGGAGTGCTTAGCCGCCGCCCCGCACCATTGTTACTAATCAGCACCTCGAGGGCCGGCTCGCCCGGCCCCTCGACGGCCGCGGACGCAAAGACGGGGCCACCCGAGCGCCGCCCCGAACGGCCCTACCGATCGAGGTTCGAATCTTGACCCTCGACAGAGTTCGAACAGCGCCCCGATCGCGAGTCGGGGACGACGAAGGCACGCGCATTCGAGCCGTTCCTCGAGCCCGTCGGCTCGAGGGTGCCCCATATGTCGTGTTCGAGAGCCGCCGAGGGCAGCCTAGCCGGGGGATCCCACCGAGGGAGAGATTCCACGCCCTCGGTCCCTATCGAACAGACCGAGCCCCACCTAGCAAACCCACGCAAGCGCTTCCATGGACGTGTCTCTGGACCACGCAGCCTACCCTTATCGAACGGGGCATGGGCGTCCACTCGAACCACCTGCCAGCAGCTCAACGAGGAATCCGCAATCCGCGACCTGCTCGATGGGGTTTGCGGAAACCTCACCCTCTGTCTCGCGGAGGGACGGCGAGGGCGCGTTAAAAAACAAGTCGTAAAGCTCTACCCGATCGCCTTGAACGGGCCCAGGCTCGGGGGCTTGACGCACGACTACACCTTTCGGATTGCACCCGCCGGGAGATAGTGCCGGCGGCGCGTGCGTCATCGAAGCCGGCCGAGACATTGCCAACTCTCACGGTTAACCCCTCCAGAGCACCCACGCTCTGCGCAGGCTTCGGGGGCTAGACCCGCGGGTCCGCTGACGCGGCCCCACGGAAAGCGTTCGCAAAACCAGAAGGGAAGAACGTCCTATCAGTAGGTTCCAGCATCTGCGGGAGCCTCAATGGCAAACCCACAGATGCTCGGGGGCTACTGTCGGGGACAGCCCTAGGGGTCCCCTTAAACAACAGGGAAATCCCCAATTAAAAACCCGCAACTAAGCCAAACACGCCTAACCATGCAGGACACGGCCCACCAAGGCGGCCCACTCGAAGATCCCCTCGAGCAGACTCCGCCTCGCTCGAGGATGCGTGCCTCCCTCGGGCGGGCTCCATCCCGTTCGAGGGAGTGCGCTTCCCTCGAGCGGGCTCCGCCCCCGCTCCGGGGGCCCGCTCCCCCCTCGAGCGGGGCTCCGCCTCGCTCGAGGGTCCGCTCCGCCCTCGAACGGGGTCCGCCTCACTCGAGGGCGCCCTGCACGCGTGCGCCTGCTTCCGTGCACGGGCATTTAATGCCCTGACAACGGCAGGGCGGCGCCATCATGCGCCCGGGGCTCGCGCCCGGTGCCGCCGCGCCAACTCCCCCGGGAGGGATCCCATCGCCGCCACTGTAGAAGGAACTGTGCGGCGTGGCCGGTGCCGTCCCGTGACGCCGCGCCGCCTGCTCCGGTACGGCTGGCATGCCGAGCCCTCGAGGGGGGGCCGGCCGCACCCTCGACTTGCTTTCTTGTGACTTTGCAGGGTTAGGTGGAGGCGCTAGGCCGGTGGGACGCCATCCCCGCCACTGTTAACGGCATGGCTGCCGCCCCCGCCCGTACGAGCGCACGGCAGGCGCTGTGGCAACAACTCCAGCACTGTGAAGCATGCGGGAACGGGGTGCCGCCTTACCCTCCACTGTGCCCCGTACGGACCAACGTCGCCGACCCCCTCGAGCCCGTCCGAGGACATCGCGGCCGTCCGCTGCCCTTCTACCCTCGAAGCCGCTACCGTTCGGGTATAAGATACGCCATGATGGCCGGATCGCCGCGAGGATCGTCCGACGGCCACCCACTCTACAAGCATAGCACATTACCCTCCCTCACGTAGCTAAATAGCACGGCGCGCATGTGATTCGCTCTCTCCTTGATCTATAAAAGGAGGACGAACCCCCCGGCCCGCGGGGGGGACGAACAGATAGAGACACACACAACTCACACAACGCAACGCAACCCAATACCGTCGCCCACTACACCGGGGACTTGGAAGCCACGCTTCCTCTCCCGCCTTGCTTGTAGCAGCCCCCACCACAGCACCCCGGTGCCGAGCAATATAGTGCAACGAGCACACCACCTGCTGGACGTACGGCCCCCTCGGCCGAACCATGATAAACTTTGTGTCCCTTGTTGCTTAGCATCGACCATTGAGGGATAGACCTCGGCGCTTATTGCGGTTAGTGTCGGGACCACATTCTCGCACCGACAAGAGCATGGCTTGTAGTTGGAGAGGATGGTTCTTGGGGCGCCTTCTTTGATTTGGGCATGAGTTGAAGCTCATGTGCCATGATCTTGCTCAATATATGAGATGGCTTCAATTCTTCGAGCTTCTTCTCGTAGATGATTGCCTTCACCAAGTCAAAATCGGGCTTCCGGAGACTTTGAAGGATCTTGCGGTTGATGGAGCTTCCGGAGACTTTGAAGGATCTTGCGGTTGATGTTCAAGTCCGTGATGTCCTTCACACCTATAGCATTGATCTCATTGACAAGCACATTTAGGTGTGAGTACATGGATTCAGCATTTTCATTTGCAAGTTGGTTAAAGCTATTGAATTCCTCAAGGAGACAACCGTAGCGTTCATTAGCAACTTCTTTTGAACCCTCATTTTGCTCCTTGATGGTTTTCCATAGCTCATGAGCATTTTCACAAGTAAAAACTCTATTGAAAACGCCTACATCTAATGAAGACAAAATGATACTCTTAGCAATCACATCAAATTACTTTTCCTTCCTAGTACCATTTTTCATGCCCTCATCGGTGACTCTCCAAACATCAAGGTCCTTTCTTGAAGATAGGCCTCCATGAGAACCTTCCACCGAGGATAGCCCGTGCCATCGAAATGTGGAGCCAAACCTAAGGTATCCACCCATTTCATTCCTCTATAGAGCAACTCACTAGGCGGTGAAGCCTAACCGTTCCAATTGATCCGGTTTTCACAATTTACCAATCGAATTGGCGTATCCTTGTGAAGGAAGTGAGTCCCGACTCTGATACCTCTTGTAAGGAACCGGATGCTCGTTAGCCTAAGAGGGGGAGGGGTGAATTAGGCAACCTAAAACCTTAACCTATGGCTTCACTAATTTTACACAAAAGTAAACTAGAACATACTATCTATATGTGCAACTAAGGTTGTTCTAGTGTGAAACTCCCATCCCAAAACAAGGTTTGCAACCTATAGCCATTCCTAGCATGATACTACTCTAGGAAAGTAAAGGCAAGTAAAGATTGCAATAGAGTAAATTTGGAAATGTAAAGGGGAAGAGAGGAAGCAAACTCTTGACACGCGATTTATCCCGTGGTATCGGTAGGCACTTAGCCACCCCTAGTCCACGTTGAAGCACTCACACAAGAGTATTGCTTCCCGGCCACCAAGTCTCTCCCAAGAGCACCACTTGACATGCCACAAAGGCTAGTCACTTAGGCACTTTTCAAGCTCCCTTGGTCACCTTGATGCCGCCTCCACTAAGGAGCTTCTCCACCAAGGAAGGGGGTCTCCACGTCCCTCGCACAAAGTGTCCTCACTGCTCCACACCAAGCCGGAGGGTCGATGACGATTGCCGGTGAGCCACTTAGGCCCCAAGGTTTCCGGCGAACCTTGTATAGCTGGATTCACTCAAGAATCACCTCACATGGTTGGCACAACCTTGCACTCAGTCAGCTCTAAGCTAAGCCTAGCACTAAGCACATACACTAAGCATATGCAAGTCTAAGGATGGGCAATTAAGCACTTGGATGGATTGGATATGATCTTCAATGTGTCTTGAACTCCTCTGCACTTCCACACAATCTAGCAACCTCAAATGGGTGAGTGGAGGGGGTATAAATAGCCCAAGGCATCAAACTAGTCGTTGGCTAAAAGCTGCTGAAAGTAGTACCGTCGGATGATCCGACGCTATACTTTTCCTGGGCGTCGGTTCATCTGGTGCCCCCTTCCACGTCACTTAGCCGTTGAGGTTCTGTGACACAACTGCTCCGACGCTATGCACTGACGGTGCGTCGGATCATCCGGTGCTGAAGACTCCGCGCTCAAGTCGCCTCTGTTAGCTTCCACTCGACCGTCGGATAGACCGACGCTACCTCTTGACCAAGGCGTTGGATCATCCGGTGCTGAAAGCTTCATCTTGGCGCGTCTCTGTATGAATTCAAACTGAGCGTTGGATAGACCGACGTTGTCCCCACTCAGACAGTCGGATCATCCGGTGCTACTGCCTTCCCTGCTCTTCCTTTGCAAGTTGTCTGGCGCTACTAAATAATGGACCGTCGGTTCATCCGACGGTACCAAGGATTTCGCCCTGTGTACCAACTCGTCCGACGATTGCACCGACGCTTGCTAACTTGATACTGTCGGTTCATCCGACGGTGTCTTTTCTTTTCCTTTTCTTGCTCGGTTTTGACCCTTTGTTTTGGCATTTTGGCATGTGATTTTCTTGCATTCTTGGGACCTAGAAGTGTCTACAAAGACATGCTAAAACAATATGGTTACTCCCAATGATCATGCTGTCATAAATCACCAAAATCAAACTCGAACTAATGGCATATGAGGCCATGTTCGCTACAATCTCAAGGTAGGGACGGGAAAGATAAGCGCATCAAGTTACTCACTCATAGTTCTTGGGCGCCCAATGGAAGGCCACCTGCGTTGCAACGAGCAACATCACCAGAGTCCTAGTCCTCGTGGAGTGCGTCCCCTTCCTTGTCCTCGTAGTCGCTGCCTTCATCCTCGTCATAGTCGAGTAGCTCCCGATGTCCGAACTCGCGTACTCGATGCCGCTGTAATGCGCGGTGAGCATCCTGTATGCTCGCTCCTGTGGCGCCAACCAAGGAAAAACTACTCCAAATCAGGCGGCGGAAGTCTCGGTGGCGCGACTAATGAACCAACCTGAGAGATGCCGAGATCTCAAGCACTCACCCACTCTTAGAGGACACTGGTGAGGGCAAGGTCTGCATGTCCCTCGCTGAGGCTGGTGAACGGCCTCGACGACCAGGCCCCCTTCCGGCACCAGGGTAGCGCCGCTAGGGTTTCGCCGATAGCGGAGAAACGCCGCCCTCACCTCACGCCACCACACCAGGCTTGGGGAGAGGGAGAGGCCAAGAGGGGTGGCGACCGAGGCTGCAAAGGGAGGAAGGGGTGGTATAGAGGTGATGGTGGCAGGGTATGAGAGCTTTGAGTGGATCTGGGAGGGTGAGGATGGTACTGCGGCGACAGGGGACCTGAGTGAGGGAAGGAGAAATGAAGGGGCGACATCGGGTGAGGGGGGAGCTAGGGTTTGAAAAAATACATACAAATATATTAGTCTCATATATTTTATTTCATAGACCATATAAAAAATAGATGAAAATTTCAATCTCTTGAAGGGACAATTCAAACTTATACATCCAAATTAGGGCATAATAATTACTTTAATATCAAAATCAGGTTAGAAAATTCTACAAATTGACATTTATTGATTTACAATGCCACTTATTGTGAAAAAAGTTGTTTTTCTATTTTTAAATACAAAATTAAGACACCTTTATGAAGTAATGGGAAAAGCAATTACCTTATAGACCCCATATATATTTTTCACATGTAACAGATAATATATAAGTTGTCATCTCGGAGCTTTGAGTTTTTTAATAGATTTGCTATTTTCTATCATTTACATTAATTTCTGTGTATTTGTTGAGAAAAACTACAATTTGAACTATATGTATCTCAAATCGTATTTAAGAAACTATACTTGCAACTTAATTATAAAACAATGATAATAATACATTAAAGTTCCAAATGTTTCCTAGAGATAATTCAATTTATACTTGCAACTTAATTATAAAATAATGATAATAATACCTAAATTTCATACAATATTTTGATAATTATTATACATTCATTTTATTGTATGCATATCAAGTTTGGTCACAGTTAGTATAATATTTACAAATATGAAGTTACATTACCATGTTTCTTCAAAAATATGTTTTTCTATTATATACTAAAGTGGTAGAAAATAAGATATATTTACAAGATTCAACAATAAAAATTAACATAATTATATTTTTATACTAATGTAAATCACAAAGAACGAAGGGGTGTCGTGGTGCGGAGCGATTAAGTTATGGTGCGAGGTGATGGGTTCCGAGTCCCTTTGCCCTTATCAGTTTTTGCCGTCCAATTAAATAAAATGGCTAGTGGTCGTTCCTAATTTTTATAATGGTTCATTACTGAGACACGTCACACTCGGAGGGCAGTGGTCGAATCCCTATTAGTGGTAAGTGTAAGTCTGATACATTTCATTCGTGTTGTTGCAGGTTCGATCCTAGGCAAAAATCATGTTTCTATATTATGTATCAAGGGGAAAAACAAATTGTATGAGGAAAGATCAAGAAATAGTAATTAACAAACTAAGGGAGAAAAAACAAATTATATTATGTTTTAGTTCATCACGGATTAAATGTTTCGTAGTGTTTGAAAAAATAATGGATTTTCAGTTGAATACCCTTAATACAGGTAGGCCTGCCCATGCATGTAGTCCGCTACTCCGATCCACTAGAGGTCGGCACGAGACTTCAGTTTTGACGAGAAAAGGGCCGACGTCATCTATGCAGTCTCCCACAACAACAAACTCCTCTACCTCCCGTGCATCATCATAGCCCATCGTCGGTGAACCTTCTTCACTGGGTCACTCAGCACAGATTGCTGCGAGTAGTACTCGATCCCACGGGTCAAGGACATAAACCAAATGGCCAGAAGAAAAGTTGACTGCAACTGGACTTGATGCCAATTTTTGTCCTACCCCAGATGCTGCGAGGGATAAATTTGTATTGGTCTGTGGTCTCATTGCTCGGGAGCGGGTGTCAATCAACAAGGCGGTTGGTGATCTCTCACAAATTGAGAAGGACCATTTGTTCACAGTTTTAGAGGAAAAGCTAGATTACCTAGCCAATCTGGAAGAATTTATTCGCAAGAAGGCAGTTAAGGTAGCTATATCAAATATTGGAACCTTGCAACGAAGGTTCAAGACCCATTTAAGAAAAAATATGTGAGTGAAGAGGAGACTCCCTTTGTGAAGCATGCCTTTTTGCAGCAACAAGACTGATACATGTTTGTGCAGGAAACTAATTCTCCTGAATTTCAGCAATTAAGCCAGGAGATAAAACAAAAGAGAGCATTGCATAATAAGCCACAGAAGACGGGCATAAAAGGTTATTGTGGTAAAAGGAAAGAGTGGGAAGAAGAGGATGCAAAGCTAGCTGCAGAAGGAAAACAGAACCCTTGGGACAAATTTCCTGGACGTTCGAGACCTTATCTGCGGGCAAGGGTAGAGAAGAAGAAGAATACTATTGAAGGAAGTAGGGGAATAACATTCAGTAACCCCGCAGTGGTGGGGATAGCAGATAGGGTGAAAACACTTGCAGCTCAGGGTAGTGATGGTTCTTTCTCTGGGGTTAGGGAGGATGATATCCTCACCGCAGCACTTGAGACTCCAGAGCATCGAGGTCGGGTTCGAGGCGTGTCTAGTTCACTTGGCTGGGGTAATGGGTTTTGGTGAAAAGTTCGCTGGAATATACAGGAAGAAGAGGAACAAGAGGTCTGATGCTGATGATGTGATGGAAAAAACATTTAAAACAATTATCCATGATATAAGACTATCAGGTATCAACATACCGAAGAATGCACTTCTTCCTTCCCAATTACCAGCACCTGTCAGTAGCAACGAGGAAAAAGATATGGATGGCAATGAGGAAGAAGATGGACATGACCGTGAGGAAGAACATGCGCATGATAGCGAGGAAGATGGCAGAGAGCAATATCATTGGAATGCCAATGGTGACGAAGCGAATGAAGTGCATAGTGATAGTCGATCACCTATGCTGGACACAATAGATAACCTGATAGAGCCAACCGCGTTCAGCCTTTAGGATGGCATTGTGGAGCTCGCACTAGCGAAAGTCTTCCCATTTCAAAAGGCTTGCCATTCAGTACCGATGCAGTATGGGTATGTTGTGTTGCACCTACTTATGTGTGGGCCAATGTGGATCACTACCCTCTGCCTGTACCAATTGATGGGGCTTTCATTCAAAGGATCCAATGGATAAAGGATAGGATCATTATACCACCCATGATGAGACATCCCAACCCTGAAGCCGCAACAGGTATCAGGGTTACAACATCAGATGGAGGTGTTGCACCTCAGTGTTAGCAAGAGAAGGCTCAACAGCAGCAGCAGCAGCAGATCAGCAAAACTATGCAGCAGGAGCATCGACAACAACCAGAGGAGGAGCCAAGGAAAACTCCGCCTAAGCAGCAACTGCAACTTGAGAATAATCAACAGACAAAACAGCAGTTTCTCCGGCAGCGGGAGTGTCGACAACGGCGGAGAGGAGCCCAGGCAAACTACGCCTAAGCAGCAGCTGCAACACGAGGATAAGCAACAGACGAAACAACAACCTCTCCAGCAGGAGGAGGAGGAGCGTAGGTAATCTCCCCCTAAGCAGCATATGCAACAAGTACAACAGCCTCTGCAACATGAGTAGCCCATGAAATCTCCACTGCAGAAGGGGAACTAGGCCAGGAAACCTCTGTCTAAAGATGAGATTTTCAACTGTGTTATCGGGACAGAACAGGACCGACCAAAATACAATCCTGGTGCACCTATGTTGTCAGAAGCAAATGTAAAAGCTGCTGGACCAAATTGTGCCAAGTTGCATGCTTATGTCATGGAACACGGTAAGGATAAACTTGCCTTTCGAGCAAAGGTGGATCAAGACTACTTTAAAGGTGGTTGTGGTGCTTTAATGTTAAATATTGGATGCTACCTTCGTGAGGTTGTGGACATTGTAAGTCCTTTAAAACCTAAAAAGATATTTCTTTAATTTTGACCACAAAGATCATGCAAGCTAACAATTTGATTTTTTGTAAGAAAATGATGGATAAGGCAGCGGAGATGCAGATCAACGTTGGGTTTTTAGATCCAGATGTGTTTACTTCAATAAATATTTCTCAGCGTTCTCAACAAGTTGGCAAAGCAATCTCAAATGCAATGATGAACAACGACTACATGGTGGGTGCCTAATGCACTAGCCACTCGGTAACTGTGATCATCTGTATGAAGTTCAAATAGGTTTGGTATCTAGATTCTGCTAAACAACATCCCCTGCTAAAGTTCCCAGACCTCCAACCTGTTTTGAACTGGTTAGTTTCTTGTAGGTTTTGTTCACAAAAATTCAATCTCTTAGTCTTTATAATTGGTATTGCTGACCATCCAGGGCCTTTGGTACAATATTTTTTGTTCACAAAAATTCAATCTCTTAGTGTTTCAAATTGGAATTGCTGATCATGCAGGGCCTTTGGTGATGCACAGGACGGAGTGACGAAAGGAAAGAAAAAAAGGCAAAAGCCACACTCAAGCACAAAATAAATCTCGCTATAAGTGAAAGTGCATCTAGGCTCCTAATTGTTTTGGTGATAATGACAATGCAATTTGGGAGGATTAATGCTTTCAATAAATATGAACTCTCAAAGGAAGGCCCTCATTTTCTTACATATGGTGTTGAAGCTCAATTGGCTTAATTTTAATTTTCGGTTTGAATTTGAGTTTAGAAAACACCGTACTATAAAGAGGGATGCAGTTGATTAGTCAAAGTTTACTACAAGTGCTCCTTGTGACCTTCTCTCATCTTTTCTAAGAGTGAAAAACCTAGAAAAAGCTTTAGAAAAATCAAAAACAGCCCTTTCATGTTTAAACTCTCCCCTCAAGTCCTACCGGGTCAACCGGCACGAGTGGTCGGGCCACCCGGAACGGTACTGGAGGGAGGCGGGTGACTCGGCCAGGCCGCAGGTTGCCCTCAACGGTTAGGTCGGGGGAAGTGGGTATATATACCCCTTATTCCTCCTCTTTAGGGTTCCGCCTCCTCCTCCATTGCTGCACTCCCAAAGCTTCATTTCCACTCTCCTAACTCATTCCCAAGCACTCTAATCAAGATTTCCTCCTAGGGTTTGAGTGTGAGAGCATTTGAGGTGTAGGATTTAGCCCCTTTGTGAGAGCTTTTCATTTCCTCCTCTCAAGAAGCACTTGTGGTGGCTTTGGTTGATTGATTCATGTTTATTACTCTTGAAGCTTGCTTCTAGACGGTTAGGCGTCACCCGTTGAGTGCCCTCTCCGCGTGGAGCACCCGGGAACATTTGTATTGCCCCTCCTTTGTGGAGTTTTTCTTAGTGAGCACCAATTTGCCTTGGTGGTGAATTGGAGAGGCAAGTGGCTCTTCGTGATAGCCCTCCCTTTGTGGGAACCTCAACGGAGACGTAGCCTTCTTAGTGGAGGTGAACTTCGGTAAACAAATCGCTTGTCTCTCTTGCTTGCTTGTGTTCTTCATCTTCACCCTAACCCTAGAAGTTATCTTTGAATCGATCTATATATTTGTGTTGTTGTGTGTAATATCCTTTGTCGCAGGTTGTTTCCACTTCAATTACACCAAGTTGGTCCATATATTTTCTACAAATTCACTTTCCTCTTAAGTTATTGTGTTTTACTCCCCGCGCACCGGTTTATCCCAAGACAAGTGCTAGGGTGACCCGGACCCCCGGTCATCCGCGGTCGCCGTGCCGGGTCATCCGGTCCCCCGATCCGCCGCTCAGATTTTGCAGATTTTTTAAAGTGATCCTATTCACCCCCCCTCTAGGCATCACAAGATCCTTTCAATTGGTATCAGAGCCTAATCCCATGATTTAGGCTTAACCTCTAAGGGATCAAGATGTCGGGGATTGGAAGCAACCCAACCGCCGAAGAAATTGCCGCAAAAGAAGCTCAAGAGAGAGAGCTCAAGGCTGCTCAAGTCGGCGACCTCATCGACAAGGCTCCAAGTCGTACACCATCCAATGTCGATAGCTCCAACAACTCATCATCAGATTCCGATTCCGACTCGGACTCCGATTCAAGCGATGAGGATGTCAAGGATGATGACCATGCGGCAAAGAAGGCGGCAAAGAAGAGAAGAAAGGCCAAGAAGAAGAAGAAGGCCAAGAAGATGGCAAAGAAGCTCCTCAAGAAGATGATCAAGAAGGAGCAAGCCAAGTACTCACACTCCGGCTTCTACGAAGTGCCCCACAACTACGGGCAATTTCCGGGCAACAACTCTAATGACAAATTTTATTCCGTGCATTTGGGAAAGCCTCCTCATTTCGATGGGAAGGACTATCCCAAATGGGCTTATGATATGCAAATGCACCTTTACGGGCTTCACCCTTCTCTTTGGAAGATTGTGGTTGTAGGTGTGACAATTCCCGCCGAAGGAGAAGCTCTCACTATCGAGCATGAGCAAGACCTACACCGCAATGTACAAGCTACAAGAGTCATCACGAGATCCTTATGTGCACAAGAGTTCAACAAGGTGCAGAACATCCAAATTGCCAAAGTAATTTGGGATACACTCAAGGAAGCACATGAGGGAACCGAGCATGTGAGACAAGGAAAGACGGACCTAATCAACGGAGAGCTTGAGTTATTCTTCATGAAGGATGGAGAGACCGTACAAGAAATGTATGATAGGCTCATGGTACTTGTCTTGGACATTAGAGCTCTTCGAAGTAAAGATTGGGATGACTCAAAGGTCACAAAGAAGTTGTTAAGAGCTTTTGCCCCTAAAGACAAGAACTTGACGCAAATGATAAGAAGAGATCCAAGATATCCAACAATGACTCCCACTCAACTCCTTGGAGAAATATTGCATCAAGAACTTGTTGACCAAAATGTAGAGAAGTCTCTAACCTTGAAGGTGGGGAAGAGTCTAGCTCTCAAAGCTAGCTCTAGTGAAGTAGTTGAAGAGAAGCCCAAGCCCTCCAAGAGTAAAAAGGAGGACACTAGCGATGAAGAAAGCACGGATGAAGAAACCGCCTTTGCTATAAGGAAGTACAAGAAATTCTTGAAGTCAAGAAACACAAGAAAAGGTGGAGATGAAAGAAGGAAGAAGTCACAAAGAAAGTGTTATGAGTGTGGAGAGTATGGACACTTTATTGCCGAATGCCCCAAGAACAAGAACAAGGATGAGGAAGAGAGGAAGTTCAAGGAGAAGAGCAAGGAGTACTAGAACAAGTACCAAGGGCGTGCACGCGTGGGTCAACAATAGGACTCAAGTGATGAAGATGAGGAACCAAAGAAGCAAGGGATGGCAACCATTGCCATGGCACAAGGCTCATCCTCACCACGCCTCTTCAACAACCTCTCCGATGATGAAGACCACTCTCACTTTTGCCTCATGGCAAGGGGGAGCAAGGTACTAGAATCTTCTCCAACCTCCTTATCATCCACACCTATTAGTGACATAGAAAACATAGATGAGGAAAAGGAAATAGAGAACAACATGATAAAGAAATTTGGTAAAAAGGGCCACAAGGAAATTAAAAGGCTTTTGGACAAACTAGAGAAAAAGAAAGAGATTATTCATGAGCAAGAAGACTAGCTTATCCTTGAAAAGGAAAGAAACCTTGCTCTAGAAAAATCTCTTGCCGAAGAGAATGCTAAGGTTGAAAAGTTGACCACAGACTTTTCCTTGGCCAATGATTCTGACAAGAGGATGTCAAAGGACTATACTTTGGCAAATGAATCTCTAGCTTCCCCAAAGGCTACTCATAGTGAGCTTCAATCAAGCCTCTCATGCTTGACGGAGAAATACACAACTCTTGAAGCCAACTTTAGTAGTCTTTGGGAAAGCACCAAAGCCACTCCATCGGCAAGCTTGGACTCTAGTATCTCCACTAGCAAAAATTGTTCTTCTTGTTCTAACATTGATATAAATGCTCTCAAGACTAACCATGCTAGGCTTAAAGAGAAAATTAAGAGCAAGGACAAGGAAATTGCCCGATTGAACATGTTGATCACACAAGGCAATGTTGGTGCCAAGTCCATACCCAAGGTAGTGGACAAACAAGGACTTGGGAACCGCAAGAACAACAAGGCCAATGGTAGAGCGGTGGTGAGAGGGCATGAGATCCCCTTGTGGAACAAGGGTGGCTACCTCAACGCAATTATGGATATTGCCCATGGAGTCACCACATCTACCACAACCAAGGACATGCCAAAGTTGGTGCAAACCACAAAGGGAAGTGTTGGAGTTAACACTCCACCCAAGGTATCGAAGAATGTGGTTGAGCACAAAACCTCACCCAACTACACTTGTGACTACATTGTAACTTTGGACCATAATGGTAAAATGGTTGTCAAGTATGTTGGAGCCTATGCCATGAAGGCCATGAGAAAGAGTGTGTGGGTTCCAAAAGTTTATGCATCTAACCTCCAAGGACCCAAATCCTTTTGGTTACCTAAACCAAGAGCTTAAACTTTTTTTGTAGGCCTACTCCTCCGGTGGAAGCGCGTGGTTGATTGACAGTGGTGCCACTAATCATATGACCGGAGATGAAGGCTTGTTTGCATCCCTTGATCATTATGACAACCCTACAGAAACTATCATCTATGGAGACAATGGTCAAGGGGATGTCATTGGTATAGGTAAAATTGCTATCTCAACAACAAATTCAATTGAAGATGTTTATCATGTTCAAGGGTTAGGATACAATTTGTTGTCGGTTTCACAACTTTGTGAGAAAAGCTACAATTGTCTCTTTACTCATGAGGGTGTGACCGTCTCTAGAAGAGAGGATTCCTCTATTGTCTTTGCGGGTCATCTACGGGAAAAGCTTTACTATGTGGACTTCACAAAAGTAAAAGTGGACCCTAAGGCTTGCTTAGTGGCAAAATCCGACTTCGGTTGGCTTTGGCATCGCCGGCTAGCCCACGTTGGCATGAGGAACTTGGCCAAACTTCAAAAGGACGAGCACATCCTAGGACTAACGAATGTTGTTTTTGAGAAAGATAGGTTGTGTAGCGCTTGTCAAGCCGGGAAGCAAGTTGGAGCTCATCATCCTGCCAAGAACATTCTATCCTCATCAAGACCATTGAAGCTACTACACATGGATTTATTTGGACCAATTGCCTACATAAGCATCGGTGGTAACAAATATGGTTTAGTAATTGTTGATGATTTTTCCCGTTTCACTTGGGTATTCTTTTTGCAAGATAAAAGTGAAGCAAAGGGAATTGTGAAGAAGTTCATTAGGAGAGTTCAAAATGAGTTCGAGCTCAAGGTCAAGAACATAAGGAGTGACAATGGCTCGGAGTTTAGGAACACACAAGTTGAAGAGTTCCTAGATGAAGAAGGCATCAAGCATGAACTCTCCGCTCCATATACACCTCAACAAAATGGCATCGTTGAGAGGAAGAACCGTACATTAATTGAAGCGGCAAGGACAATGCTTGATGAGTACAAGACTCCGGACTCATTTTGGGCGGAAGCCATCAACACCGCATGCCATGCCGCCAACCGACTCTACCTCCACAAGTACTTGAACCAGACTCCCTACGAGATCATCACCGGTAAGAAGCCTAGTGTGCATTACATTAGAGTTTTTGGGTGTAAGTGTTTCATACTTAACAAGAAACCCAAAGCCTCAAAGTTTGCATCCAAGGTTGATGAAGGTTTTCTACTTGGTTATGGAACTAATGAGCATGCCTATCGTGTTTTCAACAAATCCACCGGTTGTGTTGAGACCACGATAGATGTGAAATTTGATGAATCCAACGGCTCTCAACGAGAGCAAGTTAGTGAAAAACTTGTAGATGATGAAGAGCCTCCAAGCATATCCATCCTTAGAATGGGGACCGGTGAAGTGATGCCTCGGGAGATTCAAGTACAAGCTCCGGTTGACACAAACACTCAAGATCCACCATCATCAACAAGAGTGGAACCACCAAGTTCTCAAGTTCATCAAGATGAAAGTCAAGTTCATGATGACGATCATGGATGGGGCTTTGATCAAGGGGGAGAACAAGGTAGTGAAACTCAAGAAGAAGCTCCACAAGTTGAAAATGATGATGATGGGCCAATTCAACGTCAATCTCAAGCACCACACCCAAGAGTACATCAAATGATTCAACAGGATCATCCCGTTGACAACATACTTGGGGGCATTCAAAGAGGGGTAACAACTCGCTCAAGATTGTCAAAATTTTGTGCATTTTACTCGTTTGTTTCCTCTTCGGAACCTCTTAGTGTGGAACAAGCTCTTGAGGATCCGGATTGGATTATTGCCATGGAGGAAGAGTTGAACAACTTCAAGAGAAATGAAGTTTGGGAGTTGGTACCAAGACCCAAGCAAAATGTGATCGGCACCAAATGGGTTTTTAGAAACAAGCAAGATGAATTTGGTGTCGTCACAAAGAACAAGGCTAGGCTCGTTGGCAAGGGTTACACGCAAGTTGAAGGCTTGGACTTTGGAGAGACTTATGCTCCGTAGCAAGGCTTGAGTAAATTCGTATTCTTTTAGCCTATGCTACCCACCATGATTTCAAGCTTCATCAAATGGATGTGAAGAGTGCATTCTTGAATGGACCTCTCCAAGAAGAAGTTTATGTTGATCAACCACCGGGCTTTGAAGATTCAAGATTTCCAAACCATGTGTACAAGCTCCACAAGGCGCTCTACGGGCTTAAACAAGCTCCTAGAGCATGGTAGGAATGCCTTAAGGATTTTCTTCTTAAGAACGGCTTTGAGATAGGCAAAGTCGATTCTACTCTCTTCATACAAAGAAATGGAAAAGATATTTTTGTTTGTCAAATTTATGTCGATGATATCATCTTTGGGTCTACTAATGATAAGTTTTGTGAAGAATTTAGTAGGATTATGACCAAGAGATTCGAGATGTCTATGATGGGAGAATTGAAGTTCTTTCTTGGATTTCAAATCAAGCAAATGAAGGAAGGGACTTTCTTGTGTCAAACCAAGTATGTGAAAGATATGCTAAAGAGGTTTGACATGGCCGATTCCAAGCCCATCAAAACACCCATGGAATTAAATGGACATCTTGATCTCAATGAAGAAGGGAAGTCCGTCGACCAAAAGGTATTCCGTTCCATGATCGGCTCCCTCCTTTACCTTTGTGCATCTAGGCCTGATATAATGCTTAGTGTGTGCATGTGCGCAAGATTTCAAGCCAATCCTAAGGAGTGTCATCTAATGGCCGTTAAGAGAATCTTTAGATATTTGGTTCACACTCCTAACCTAGGCTTGTGGTATCCCAAAGGCTCCACTTTTGATCTACTTGGCTACTCTGATTCAGACTATGCCGGTTTCAAAGTAGATCGAAAGAGCACGACCGGGACTTGCCAATTTCTTGGTAGGTCTTTGGTGTCATGGAGCTCAAAGAAGCAAAACTCGGTTGCTTTGTCCACGGTCGAGGCCGAATATGTGGCGGCCGGTGCATGTTGTGCACAACTCTTGTGGATGAAGCAAACGTTGAGTGATTATGGTTGCAAGTTTAGTAAGATTCCACTCTTGTGTGACAATGAGAGTGCTATCAAGCTAGCGAACAATCCAGTCCAACACTCTAGAACAAAGCACATAGACATTAGACATCACTTCTTAAGGGATCATGAGGCTAAGGGCGATATTGCTTTACGTCACGTAAGCACTGAGAGGCAACTTGCCGATATTTTCACTAAGCCTCTAGACGAGCAAAGGTTTTGTGCTTTGAGGAGTGAGCTAAACATCTTGGATTCTCGTAACATGGCTTGACTTATTGCGCATACTTGATTGTTGCCTAGATAGGTTGAAAATGGTTTGTTTTTATTTGTTTGTGTGAGTTTTTCGAAAATATTGGATATTGAGATCTTTTGATCAAATACTCGGCCTAAGTGACTATTGTTATGAACGGTTGATTGTGGCTAGTCACTTGTTGCAGAGAGTTTATTATGTGCCCACTAGATGAATCCTTTTACTCATCTCAAATCATGAAAGATCTCATATCTATCAACACATTTCCTAACCCATTCTCATGAATTTCTTTCGTCGAAAATACTCTTCCAATCTTGAGAATTTATCTATCTTTAATCCTCGTGTATATTCATATACATCTTTTATTTGAAAAAGCTCTACATCCTTTGAAGAGTTCATGTGCTTTTTCTGGGCGAGGCGGGTCAACCGGCACGGCTGACCTATTGACCCGGCGCGGTTACGTAGGCGGCGGGTCGACCGCCACCGGTGCGGGTCGCCCGGGGCGGCTCTGTTGGCCACCGGGTCGACCGGCAACCCGTGCCGGTCGCCGGACCCCCCCCCTTCGCAGGGGCTTTTGAGGCCTGTAACGTTAAAAAACGATCTCAAACCCTAAACCCACCGGGTCGCCCGGGGCGTCTCTGGAGATCGCCGAGTCGCCCGGCCCCCGCGCTGGACGTATAAAAGGCCCGTGGCCGGCGGCCTCTAACCCTAAAAATAAGCTCCTCCTCTCAGACCACCGCCGCCGCCCCCAAAAATCGCCCCTAGGCGATTTTGCTGCTCCTCCACTGATTTCTTGCGCCAGGTGGAGGATTCAAGCGTCTCCCTCATCTAGAGCTCCTTCCTCTTCGGATTTTCCGGGAACTTCGCGGGAATCCAACGGTAAACTCATTTCAAACTCCGGGTTTCCCGATCTACTCGTGTGATTTGTTTTAGATGATTCCTCTTGGTCAAATGCCTCTATTTAGGTCCTAGAACAACCTCCCATGATTTTGTCTCAATCCCATGGCTACATTTCTCAGACCATCGATTCTTCATGCTAGGGTTCATCCCGCCGAGCCGGTTGACCCGGCCACCCATGCCGGTCGACCCGGCTCCGGCTGGGGTGACCCAATAACCCTTGTTTTGAGAAACTTCAATCCTTTATTCTTATTCCATGCATATCTTATCTACTTTCAGATGGGTCGTGAGAAAGTTAGCTCTCGTGGCAAGGAGATTCGCTCAGAATCAAGTGAGGAGGAAGATGAGGAGATTGAGGAGTTTGAGGAGCGCTCTTCCAGTGAGGAGTTTGTCATTCATGTGCATGAGAAGAGGACCAAACCTCAAGCTCCTCCCTCTCGTGCTCAGGGCCGAGGACGTGGTCATGATGGCAATCCTATTCTCAAGAGGAAGACCACAACCGTCGGTGCTAGAACCAAGAGGGCAAGCACCGCTACTGAGGTTGGAGACCGCTATGATGACAACATTGACATATCTATCTATGAGCAGATGGCAGTTCCCGTTCACCGTCCTGAGCGCACACGGTGTGATCCGCCTTTGGCTAACTTCATGAAGGCGGGAACTGACATGAGGTCTCTTCGGTTTTGGGCAGAAGATCCAAGGTGACTTCAGAGGTCATTCTTCAGTGATGATAGGTTTTGGCTTGCTCATCAAGCGGATTGGTATGAGTCGACCATTCTACCCAAGGGACGTGTCATGACTGAGATGAAATGGGTGGATTGGCCGTACTTGCTTGATCTTCCTGCTCCCATTGAGGAGGTTATGCGGTTGTTCACACTCGGTGCCGGTTCATAGGGATTTTTTATCTCATGGGACTTCGGTGTGACTATTCTCAGGAGGTGGTGGCACAGTTCTATGCCACACTTTATGTTGATCAAGATGAAAATGAGATGCACTTCACTCTTGGTGGTAAGCGCTTCAAAATCTCAGTTTATGATTTTGCTTAACTTTTCAAACTTAGAGGTGCAACTACAACCAATCAATTCAAAAGTGATCTTGTCCGACTTCATTGTGAGAATGAACTAGAGGTGACTAAGATGAGGTTTATGTATGATCGTGCCTATGTAAACATCAACTATGGTCATACTAGTGGACTCACCCCGCATTACAAGATGCTCAATCTTTTGTTTAGGTACACTCTTTGTCCTAGGGGTGGGGATTCCGATAACATATCTCATAGAGCTAGAAACCTCCTTTATCAAATGGCTCCCGGTCAACCTAAGTTCAATGCTTGTCACTTTCTCTGGCATTAGATCATCATTTGTTCACACACCTCATCTAGTGGTTGTCATTATGCACCATATATTTTCATGATGGTTAAGCATGCTACTCAACTTGATCTCAAGACGGATGTTGTTCATGAGTCATACAAGACTAGTAAAGGCAAACTTGCTCAATCTTTTCGTCTTGGCAAGCACACCACCGGTATTGATGCTAGAGGAAGCTATTCGGGTATTTATACTATTGATGGACCAACTGATGCTGGTGCCTTTTCCTCTCAAGCTCCACCAACAAAAGGCCCATATGATCCACTTCCTTTGGAGGGTGTGTCTCACTCTCATGGGGCTCCTAGGGGTAAGAGAGGCAAATTCAACTTTCTTGCAAAAGGCTTGTTTGCTTGCTTCAACATGCTCCGCAAAGATGCTAGGGAGCGTGAGACCGATCGTCGGTGGTTGGCTCAAGAGCTTCATAGGCATGAGAAAAATCAAAAGGAAATGGCCGCTAGTCTTAATCTTCCACACTCTCCGGTCCATGAGATGAGAACCTTTGATCCTCCTTCTCCCGTTCCAAATCCTTGGGAGGACCTTGTCTCTTGGGTCCCAGTTGATGATGAAGAGGAAGACTATATATGAAGATGAGGAGGAGTACGACGAGGACACCGAGGAGTAGCTTCCCTTTTTTGGTTCTTGATGCCAAAGGGGGAGTGAATTTGGTGGATGGAAGCCCGATGGAAGCCCCTACCTCTATCTTTATCTATCTTATCGTTATTCTTGTAATAGAACTAGTGGACATGTAATGAACTATGTGTGGTGTGATGGATGTTGGTGTGCCAAGTGCAAAACTTTTATTTGTAAGACTTAATTGTGGTACTTTTATCTATGCTAGTGTGATGTAAGGATCTTAATGGTTATTTGTGATGCTTGTGATTGGTGGATGATTTGTTATTTCTCACTTTATTGTAGTGATATATTTTGTCATTTGCATCACAGGATATTTCTTTTCACACTTGTGCACAATGTTTTTATGCAAAGATTTAGGGGGAGTTCTTGCAAATATGTGTGCAAAGGCATTTGAGGCCTATTTTCTTTGACAATGCACACATCTAGGGGGAGCTCCTCACTAAATTGTTGGATACACACATCTCTTTCTATTGACCAAATTGTGTTGTCATCAATCACCAAAAAGGGGAAGATTGAAAGTGCATCTAGGCTCCTAATTGTTTTGGTGATAATGACAATACAATTTGGGAGGCTTAATGCTTTCAATGAGATGTGTGCAGGCTTTAATGTGAAATAAATATGAACTCTCAAAGGAAGGCCCTCATTTTCTTACATATGGTGTTGAAGCTCAATTGGCGATTTAATTTTAATTCTCGGTTTGAATTTGAGTTTAGGAAACACAGTACTATAAAGAGGGATGCGGTCGATTAGTCAAAGTTTACTACAAGTGCTCCTTGTGATCTTCTCTCATCTTTTCTAAGAGTGAAAAACCTAGAAAAACCTTTAGAAAAATCGAAAACAGCCCTTTCATGTTTAAACTCTCCCCTCCAGTCCTACCGGGTCAACCGGCACGAGTGGCCGGGCCACCCGGAACGGTACTGGAGGGAGGCGGGCGACCTGGCCACCCGTGCCGGGTGACCCGGCCAGGCCGTAGGTTGCCCCCAACAGTTAGATCGGGGGAAGTTGGTATATATATGTCACACCCGATTTCCGTAGAGGAACCGAGTGCATCTCATATGTGCGCCGGGATCGGTTCACACACATATGATAGACAAAAATGAGTGAAATATCATAAACGGTATTCAAACATATTTCGAGTTTAACCACTTATTACACTCATGCGGGAGACTCGAAGGTCTCTAACAACGGAAAACGATAACTACTCGTCGAGTCCTCGTCTTCCGCTCCCACGAGCACTTGAGCGGGGTCCGCAAGCCTCACGGCTCATCAAAGTCGTCATAGAACTCCCCTCCAAAGTTTTCCTGCGAACGGCGATAAGCAAGGCCGAGCACACTTATGGTTGGAGCTCGGCAAGTGGGGGAAAAAATGCAAGGTTATCAATGATAGGCTAAGGTTTTGCGGCGGTTAGCATTTTAGTGTTGGTCAAGATTTAATTAAAGAACACCTAATTACTATGTGTAAGTTCGTACCATCCCACTTAAGAAAAACTTAAGTACCAAAACAGCCCAAGCTCAACGAGCTTCACCAACCACGATTTATCTCGTCTTTAAGTTTATTAATCATGTGAGGGTCCAAGCCGCTCATGACAGGTGAGCACGGCCGATCGATCGCTTTTACACTCTGCGGGAGGTTTGCACACTTTACCCACGGTTCGCGTAAAAGCTCCGAAGAACTTTAAACCCAACCATGCGATGCGGCCAAGCACCATACCACACTTCCGAGGTGTGATTGCATAGGGACGCTACGAAGCTTTTAAAAAGGCATGCAAAAGACTAACGACCCGCATAGTTACGGATCGGGCGGACCATAACCCTCCCTAGTGGTCGTACCTTAGGAAAGGCTACTACCCCAAAAGGACCGGGCTATACCCCCGCAACCCGGATCCCCCTGCGCTCCTTTCGGAAAAGGGCCACTAGTACGATCACACACCTAATTATTCGGCTAAGGTCGAGCCATGTAACACCGTGGTTGCGCATGTTTTCTTGGGTGGTTCTCCATTTTCCGATTAAATCGGTGTTCTTGCATTACCCAAAATAATAACTATAAACATTGTATCATTTCCATAAAAGACCCATTTAACCAACCCATGTTAAGCAACTAGCGTTTTCTACCCAAAACTTTATTTAAAAGGGCTAGACCAAGGATCAGGGTAAAAGATCTAGGTAAGTCCTTAAAAGGTTTTCCCGTCAAATTAATGCAATGATATCATAAAAGTAAACATTAATTATAATGCAATTATTTAGGACAAAAAGAGAACATGCAGGGGGAGAAGACCACTTGCCTTCCTCAGCTACAGCAAAAACTTCCTCCTCTTCGAACAAGCGCTCCCGATCGTCCCCGAGAGGTGGCTCGGATGAAACGAGCACGATATCTACGATGCACACATAAAGCATACAATAAATAAAACAGATCACCAATCAATCCTAAATACTGAAAACATGCTACTGAAGCGACGGGCTCGCCGAGACGATCGTAAGGACTACTAGAACGCTAAAAACGGAGCTATAACGGAGAAGTTGTGCTAAAAACAAGATATAAGGACTAATGCGATAAACTAACCTTTACGGGGACCTAACGGCAAGAAAACATGGGCTAAAACGTAAATATACTTAAAAACAGAAGGTTTAAACTATAAAAAGGGTGTTAAGGACCTCGGGTAGCGTTTTCTAATAAAATAGGGGCTTAAACAAATAAAACGAGACCTAAATGTGAAGATCCTTTAAAGGTGGAAGGGTTCGGATGGAATATTAAAGAGCTCGGGGGGTTTTTCGAGAAAAAGGCCGGCGGCCTCTGCGTGGACCGGGCACGGCGCGATCTCGCGCCGTCGATCCTTGATCGGGCGGCGGGCGCGGTCGTAGACCGGCGTCGTGGACCTAGTCCACCGGTCTACGGTGGACCGAGTGGGGGTCGTTTCTTCTTTTAATCTAGGCCGCCGCCGACCGATCCGACGACCATCAACGCCGCAAGCGGCCGGGGGGCGGCGCGCGGCGGTGCACGGCGGCGGGGGTCGCCGGCGACGACCAAACTAGAGCTCCCGGCCACGAAAACGTGCGGGGAAAGTTTCTACGCGTAGGCCGGGGTCGATGCGAACCTAACCACGCGCTTGCACGGGTGAAACGGGCGGCGACCGAGGCGCGGCGTCCATGGGGGCGGACGGCCGGCGGCCGGCGGCGGCGGCGCGCCCTACGGTCGGGTTCAAGTAAAAAGGAGGGCGGGGATATGGTCCTTACGGTGTGTAGGAGCTCCGGTAGGCGAGGATTGGATGGAGAAGGCGGCGGCGGCGGAGTTCAACACCGGCGGCCGATCCTCACGGGCGGCGACGGCGAGCTTCGATTGGGGCGCACGGGAGCCTCGCGGGTTCGATTGGGTACAACAATTAGTTCACAAATGTGAAGGAGAAGCGAACGGGAGGGACCAAGGAGCTTCACCGTCGGCGGAGGGGCACGGGCGGCGGCAATGCCGCGGCGGCCGGTGGTCCAACACGGTGGCGCAAGCGGCCTAGGGCACGGGGATGCGCGTAGGCTTGGTGTGGAGCGAAGGGGGGAGTGCGGGGTGCTGCGGGGGGCGCTTAAATAGGCCGGGGGAGCTCCGGGAGGCGGTTCCCCCGCGGCATGGCCATCAATGGCCACGGCCTTGATGGGGAGTTAAGGGGGAGGGGGGTTAAAGGAGAGTAACGGCCAAATTAAGGGAGGGGAAATGAAGAAGGGGCATCACCGCGCTCGGTTACAAGGTTTTGATGGCGGGGGAGTGAAGGACCCGGCCGGAAACGGCCGGCGGCCATGATGGGGCGCGGCCGACCCGCTACCGGAGGTTGAAGGATCTCTTGACCGCGGGGCCCCACTTGTCGGCCTCGGGTGCAAAAAAAGAAAAAGGGGGGAGGCGGTGCCGGGCCGGCGGGGAAGGGCGGCCGGGCCACTTTGGCCGTCCGCGCGCGCACGAGAAAAAGAAAAGGCCGCCGGCCTTGGGTTGGTCCACGGGGCCGAGGAAAAATGTTGGGCCGGCGGGGAGAAAAGAGAGGGAGAGGGAGGAGAAAAGGATTTCTTTTTTCTTTTAAATTTCTTTTCAAATTCATTTTTTTCAAACATTCAAACTTCAATCAAACAAAAATCCATGCATTCGAATCATGATGCACAAACACTTATTATTTCTAAATTATTTTAGTGATGTTTAAATATTTTAAAAGCCAATTTGTTTATTAATTTATTTTTGTCCTTAAGGAAATTAAACCTAGCCGTTTGTTGCTAAGTTAATTTAGTGATGGAGTTTTAGGGTGTTACAAATCCTACCCCCTTAAAGAGAATCTCGTCCCAAGATTCAAGAAGATTAGAGAACATTTCGAGGGAATTCTTCCTTAAGTTCGTCCTCTCTTTCCCAAGTAGCCTCATCCTCCGAATGGTGACTCCATTGTACCTTGCACATCCTAATGACCTTGTTGTGAGTAGCCCTTTTGGAGGTATCCAAGATCTTGACTGGGTGTTCCTTGTATGTCGCATCATCCTTTACCTCGAGTTCTTCCAATGGTAAATTCTCTACTCGACCTCACTTGTACACTTTTTCAATTGAGACACGTGGAACACATCATGAAAACTCGCCAAGCGTTCAGGTAACTCCAACCGATAAGCTACTTCGCCACGTCTTTCCAAGACTTGAAAAGGTCCGATAAAGCAAGGTGATAACTTCCCTCTGATATTAAACCTTCGAAGACCTCGGATAGGTGACACTCTAAGATATGCATAATCCCCGACTTCAAATATCACTTCTCTTCTCTTAGGGTCTGCATAACTCTTTTGCCTAGATTGAGCAATCTTGAGATTTTCCCGAATTATCTCCACTTGTCTTCTCGCCTCCTTTATTATTTCCGGACCAAAGAGTTGACTCTCCCCTCGTCCGGTTCCGAACAATGGCGTTCTGCACTTCCTTCCGTACAGAGCTTCAAACGGTGCCATCTTGAGACTACTCTGATAACTATTGTTGTATGCGAATTCTGCGTATGGTAAGCTTTTATCCCAACTTCCACCATGTTTCAAGGCACATGCCCTTAACATATCTTCTAAGATTTGATTCGTCCTTTCAGTCTGACCATCTGTCTGTGGATGATATGCTGAGCTGAAATTTAACTTCTTATCCATAGACACATGTAATTTCGCGGAATCGGGATGTGAACCGAGTGCCCCGGTCGATACTATCTTCTTTGGGACCCCATGCGGACATACTATCTTTGATATGTATAGTTCTCGCTAACTTTGTTCCCGAATATGTGGTCTTTACCGGTATGAAATGTGCAACTTTGGTTAATCCGTCCACTATTAGCCATATCGAATCGTATCCATCACGTGTACGTGGTAATCCCACTATAAAATCCATACCAATCTCTTCCCACTTCCATTCGTGTACCGCAAGTGGTTGTAGTAACCCCGCTTTGGTCTTTGATGCTCTGCTTTTACCCTTTGGCATATATCACACAGTGCCACATGAGCTGCAACATCTTTCTTCATACCGTACCACCAATATTTCGGCTTTAAGGCTTGGTACATTTTGGTACTTCCTGGATGTATAGAGAGGGCTGAATCGTGTGCTTCTTTCAATATGGACTCACGAAGATGTTTGATTTCCGGTACACAGATCCTGTTCTTAAACCAAATGGTTCCCTGTTCATCCTCTCTCGAATTCGGAACTTTGCCTTGTTCAATCAACTTCTTATATCCCTTAATCTTTTCGTCATCTAATTGTCCTTTTCTAATCTCTTGTTCAAGAGTTGACTCAATTTCTAAGGTCATACTTTCGCTTGGTGCAGCTATCCCCAGATTGAGTTGTGCCATTTCCCAACACAGTTCCTGGGGCATTAATCGAGCTACTAACATGTTTGCTTGACTTTTACGGCTCAAGGCATCTGCCACCACATTGGCCTTTCCTGGATGATACTGTATATCCAAATCGTGGTCCTTAATCAGCTCTAACCACCTTCGTTGTCTGAGATTGAGATCTCTTTGGGTAAAGATGTACTTTAAGCTTTTGTGGTCTGTGAATATTTGACACTTATTTCCAATCATATAGTGTCTCCAAATCTTCAGTGCGTGCACTATAGCTGCTAACTCTAGGTCATGGGTAGGATAGTTTTGTTCATGCTTCCTTAGTTGCCTAGAAGCATATGCTACCACTTTTCCTTCCTGCATCAGAACACATCCTAGACCTTGCCTTGATGCATCACAATACACGTCAAATCCTTTGTGTATATCAGGCATTATCGATCGGTGCGGTGGTCAGTTTCTTCTTTAATTCTTCAAAGCTAGTTTGGCACCTATCATCCCATTTAAACTCCTTTCCTTTCTCCAACAAAGAAGTGAGGGGTTTTACAATCCTCGAGAATCCCTCTATGAACCGTCGGTAGTAGCCTGCCAAACCAAGAAAACTCCTGATCTCTGGTACATTTTTAGGTGGATTCCAATTCAAAGCACATCCCGAACTTTACTCGGGTCTACGAGCAATTCCTCCGTCGGTGATAATGTGCCCAAGAAAAGAGACCTCCTTCAACCAAAAATCACACTTGCCGAATTTGGCATATAACCGATGCTCTCGAAGTTACCGCAATACCAGCCTCAAGTGTTCCTCATGCTCCACTTCATTCCGAGAGAATACTAGGATGTCATCTATAAATACTACCACAAACCTATCCAGATATTCCATGAAAACCTTGTTCATCAGATACATAAAGTATGCTGGAGCGTTGGTCAATCCAAAGGACATCACTGTGAACTCGTATAGACCATATCTTGATGTGAAAGCTGTTTTAGGAATATCCTCCATACGGATCTTCAGCTGATGGTAGCCAGATCGCAGATCTATCTTAGAGAAAACTTTCGCCCCTCTCATTTGATCGAACAGATCCTCGATCCGGGGTAAAGGATATTTATTTTTGATAGTGACCTCATTGAGAGATCGATAGTCTACACACATCCTCCTAGATCCATCCTTTTTATCTACGAAGAGTGTGGGGGCTCCCCATGGTGATGAACTAGGACGAATAAACCCTTTACTTAACAATTCTTCTATTTGTTTCTTTAATTCGCCAAATCCTTAACATCCATTCTATACGGTCTTTTGGATATAGGAGCGAGTACCGGTGTAAGAGTTCGATACCGAATTCAATGTCTCGGTCGGGTGGCATACCTGGCAGGTCATCAGGAAATACATCCGGGTACACATTCCCCACCTTAATATCCTCCAAAGCACTTTTCCTTTCATTGAATTCACTAACTCCTTCCCAGTAGGTGACGGTGTTGCGATAAATTCTATTCCGTCCCCTTGTGGACTAGTCAAGTGAACCGATTTCTCCCGCACCTCGTATAACCCCATCATACTTTCTTAACCAATCCATCCCTAAGATTACATCTATGCCTAAAGATTTTAGGACTACCAGATTGGATGGAAAGTCTATCCCCATAATTTTAAGGTTTACTTTTGGGCACGGATGAGCGGCTTTCATATCACCGCCGGTGAACTAACAAGCAACGGTTTCTTCATTGGACTCACGAGCATATTATGCTTTGCTACGAACCGATCGGTAATAAATGAATGCGTTGCTCCCGAATCAAATAAGACCGTAGCGTGTACGGAGTCGATAGGAAACGTACCAAGCACAACCCCGTAAGCGTCTTGTGCCTCGCTCCACGTCATGTTGTGTACCCCTCGCCGCGCACATAATTTTGCTGTGCTTTGTTGCCCGGAGTACCCGCATTTCCGGGCGCGCTGGAGTTGATGACTGTCCAACTTTCTGACTATTACTCCTCTGGGGAGTCTGCATTCCACGTTTAGGACAGTTATTAGCATAATGTCCCAACTCGCCACATTTGAAACATCCATTAGGCTGCACAGGAGTGGTGTTCCTTGCCGGTGCACCCGGGGTAAGAGCTGGGCGGTTCTGCTGGAAGTTTGGTGTGCGAGGAGTTTGCGGGTTGAATCGTTGAGGCTGCTGGAATGAACGCCGCAGCGGCGGCATGTTCTGTGGGTGCTTTCCACCATGTCCTCCAGAGCGGAATGGTGTATTCCGCCGGTAGCCGTAGCATGGGCGGGTATGGTCGCCGGATCGACCCTGGGATTGAAACTTACGTTTCTGCTCCCCAAGCTTTATGCGTTTGTTCTCTAGGCCAATTGCCTTGTTTAACAAAGTGGCAAAATCTGGAAAGGTATGGCTCTGGAGCTGATAATTCAGTGGTCCTATCAATCCATCAAGGAAGCGTTCTTGCATTTTTGGGTCTGTGTTGACCACGTCTGGAGCATAACGAGACAACTGAGTAAATTTGTCAAGGTATTCGTTTACAGACATATTGCCCTGTTTCAGAGCAAGGAACTCTCTCTGCTTTAGCTTCAATACCCCATCAGGGATGGGGTGAGCGCGAAAAGCATCTCTCGAACCGCTGCCATGCAATGGTGTTAGGCGCAGGGTGAGCGGCGTGTAAGCATCCCACCAATCCGATGCCTCGCCCTTCCGGGCGTCCGAAGCATAAAGGACCATTTCATGGTCATTACACCGAGCTCTCTCCAACTTTTTGGTAACGGTTTTCAACCAATCATCAAGCATCTAGCGGATCGGTTGAGTGGGAGTAGGTGGGAGGGTGGTGGCTCATGAACTCCTTATGCTTGTCTCTCGGAGCGGGTGGTGGTGGTGGGGGTGGTGCCCGCGGCTGATTTTGCTTGGGCTTGTATGTTCCGCACCGCGGCAAGTGAGGTTCGAATCGGCTGCATCCGGGCGCCGAAGAATTGCCGGGTAGCGGGATCCATTGCGGGATTGGGCGGGGGATGTGGCACCGGGTTTTGCTGGTTGGCTATATGTGCCCGAACAACCGGTGGGACGTCCTGTCCTCCTCCCGACCTGGTGTTTACCATCGATTGTTAGAGAAAGATATTTCGGATAAGAATATCGAACCGATGTATAAAGAAGTAAGTTTGAATTAAGGAATCAGCATGATTTTCTTTTCGTGACAGATTCGGTTGATTCGGATAAAACAGTTGTATCCCATAGTATCCTTCTTCAAAAATTATGAACTTTTGGCAGGCCGTGTAGAACCCATTTATGAAACTAACTCCACTGGTTTTATCCCATTTGAAGATCCACATCTTGAGATAAAATTCGAACACCACAGTTGTGTTAGCATGGTTTTACAGATTCTGTTAGCCCCATTGTTCTGTTTATAACTCGCTGTATATTAACCCTTTGGTGCTGAATTTTGGACAGAGGTTAATCCACAAAATTTGTGAACCAACCAAACTGGATTTAGGTCAATCGGAGTTCTGTAGCTTGAGTTATGATAAAAACATTTCTGTGCTGTCAAGGAGCTGCGCGAACAGATTTTGTACGATTGATTTGGTTTGATAAGTAAGGTAGAAGACAACTTGGAATTGAACCCCAACTAACCATTAACTTAACATGATTTTTTTCTTGTTGCATTTGTGGCCATCACTCCACAATACAACTCACTCACACAAAGATCCAAATCAAACATGGTTCAATCAACAACTTATTACAATCGTTCGTCCTCGCAGGAACGTCTACCGGAAAAACAAAAAGAGGGTGGATATCCTAGTTCCTATTCCACTGAAGACTAGTGGTTGCTGCTGGAGTGCCGTATCGAAGTCTTTTGCGTGGAGGCGAACGGGAAGGACAAGATGCTTCTGCTTCGTCGGGTGGCTGCCGTCCCGCCACCGAGCTTCCACCGAGCTATTCTTGCATGTGCATTCGTAGCTCCCGATGTGTCCTATCCAACTCGCTCGTCGCTCCCTCCAAGTCCGTGTTAAGAGCTTCCGTCACTCTAGCAAGTATATCAACACGGCTATCTCGGAAATCCCCCATAGGTACCACGGTGTTTTTCGTACCACCGACTCGCTAGGGACGAATCGAAGTCCGTGCCTTCTAAGCGATCGCGGAATGTGTTGCCGATAGACCATAGTGCTCTTCTCGCGGCATCGTTGATAGCAGTCGCTTCGAGGCAAAATGTCTTGTGCGAGGTGTGAATTGTACGGGTCCTCCATCTTCCTGCCTGTGCCGTGGCAACCCTGACATGGACCTCTGTGGTGTAATAATCTCTCATCCCCGGCTCTACATAGTGCTTGGTGATGTACAACGGTCTCACTGCATACTCTATCTCCTGCAACAATTCCTCCAATAGCTCACAGAACGGAGCGTCCGGGCCGATGTAGGTGTGCTCATGATACTCAGCTCTGTGATACCTATGCTCATCACCTTGCTGGTCTCCATTTTCATTGTTATTGTTGTTGTCCTCATTCTGATTATCATTGTTGTCCTCTCCATTGTCCACATCACTGTTGTCATCCTCCAATCCTTCTATGTCCACATCTTCTTCTTCTTCTTCACTTTCATCCTCATTTTCATCATCTTCTTCACTGGAACTATCTTCACTGCTACTAGAATCATCTCCGGAGTCATCCGGATCATTCCCTGCAGCATTTTGTTCAAGCTCTTCTCCCTCTACCACATCTGGTTCTGGTACAGCTTCAACCTCTGGTGGAAATATTATGTCTCCATCTGCATTAACCTCCAGAAAAACTCCATCATATAGCTGTGGATGTTCCTCTGTCCCATCATCCTCAAACACGATTTCCTCTGGATCCTCCTCATCATTTTCCTGGTGCTGCACTGCCTGATATCCCTGCTCCACCGCCTCCCCGTCGTAATCGTACGGGATAGTCTCCAACCTCCCCGCCGCATCTCCTCCGGTTGTGCCTCCTCCAGGACTGCTGGGTAGCGTGGAGCCAACTGCCCTGAAGGAAGGCGACCACCGGTACTCTTGCGGGCAGTCAGACGAGTCCTGGCCATCTGTTAAGAGAGAGTGAACTCACCATAGAGGAAATCAAAATGATGCAAATTTTCAACAAAGGAACAAGAGCAAATTAGATTTTTATGCGAAAATAAGGTGGTTTTGAAAGATGACAGAATGATCTAGAACATGAATCCTTAAATTTCGTCCATTTCTAACTAAGGCTGCGTTCCTACGATCAACACTTTGCTCCGATACCACTCTGTCACACCCGATTTCCGTAGAGGAACCGAGTGCATCTCATATGTGCGCCGGGATCGGTTCACACACATATGATAGACAAAAATGAGTGAAATATCATAAACGGTATTCAAACGTATTTCGAGTTTAACCACTTATTACACTCATGCGGGAGACTCGAAGGTCTCTAACAACGAGAAAACGATAACTACTCGTCGAGTCCTCGTCTTCCGCTCCCACGGGCACTTGATCGGGGGGTCCGCAAGCCTCACGGCTCATCAAAGTTGTCATAGAACTCCCCTCCAAAGTTTTCCTCGCGAACGGCGATAAGCAAGGCTGAGCACACTTATGGTTGGAGCTCCACAAGTGGGGGAAAATGCAAGGCTATCAAGGATAGGCTAAGGTTTTGCAGCGGTTAGCATTTTAATGTTGGTCATGTTTTAATTAAAGAACACCTAATTACTATGTGTAAGTTCGTACCATCCCACTTAAGAAAAACTTAAGTACCAAAACTGCCCAAGCTCAACGAGCTTCACCAACCACAATTGATCTCGTCTTTAAGTTCATTAATCATGTGAGGGTCCAAGCCGCTCATGACCGTGAGCACGGCTGATCGATCGTTTTACACTCGCAGAGGTTTGCACACTTTACCCACGAGTTCGCGTAAAAGCTTCGAAGAACTTTAAACCCAACCATGCGATGCGGCCAAGCACCATACCACACTTCCGAGGTGTGATTGCATAGGGACGCTACAAAGCCTTTACAAAGGCATGCAAAAGACTAACGACCCGCATAGTTACGGATCGGGCGGACCATAACCCTCCCTAGTGGTCGTACCTTAGCAAAGGCTACTACCCCAAAGGGACCGGGCTATACCCCCGCAACCCGGATCCCCCCTCCGCTCCTTTCGGAAAAGGGCCACTAGTACGATCACACACCTAATTATTCGGCTAAGGTCGAGTCATGTAACACCGTGGTTGTGCATGTTTTCTTGGGTGGTTCTCCATGTTCCGATTAAATCGGGTGTTCTTGCATTACCCAAAATATTAACTATAAACCATGTATCATTTCCATAATAGCCCCATTTAACCAACCCATGTTAAGCAACTAGCGTTTTCTACCCAAAACTTTATTTAAAAGGGCTAGGCCAAGGATCGGGTAAAAGATCTAGGTAAGTCCTTAAAAGGTTTTCCCGTCAAATTAATGCAATGATATCATAAAAGTAAACATTAATTATAATGCAATTATTTAGGACAAAAAGAGAACATGCGGAGGGGGAGAAGACCACTTGCCTTCCTCAACTACAGCAAAAACTTCCTCCTCTTCGAACAACTGCTCCTGATCGTCCCCGAGAGGTGGCTCAGATGAAACAGGCACGATATCTACGATGCACACATAAAGCATACAATAAATAAAACAGATCACCAATCAATCCTAAAGACTGAAAACATGCTACTAAAGCGACGGGCTCGCTGAGACGATCGTAAGGACTACTAGAACGCTAAAAACGGAGCTAAAACGGAGAAGTTATGCTAAAAACGAGATATAAGGACTAATGCGATAAACTAACCTTTACGGGGACCTAGCGGCAAGAAAACAGGGGCTAAAATGTAAATATACTTAAAAACAGAAGGTTTAAACTATAAAAAGGGTGTTAAGGACCTCGGGTAGCGTTTTCTAATAAAACGAGGGGCTTAAACAAATAAAACGAGACCTAAATGTGAAGATCCTTTAAAGGTGGAAGGGTTCGGATGGAATATTAAAGAGCTCAAGGGTTTTTAGAAAAAGGCCGACGGCCACTACGTGGACCAGGCACGGCGCGATCTGCGCCGTCGATCCTTGATCGGGCGGCGGGCGCGGTCGTAGACCGGCGCCGTGGACCTAGTCCACCGGTCTACGGTGGACCGAGCGGGGGGGGGGGGGGGTGTCTTCTTTTAATCTAGGCCGCTGCTGACCGATCCGACGGCCATCAACGCCTGCAAGCGGCTGGGAGGCGGCGCTCGCGCCGGCGGCGCGCGCACGACGGCGGGGTCGCCGGCGACGACGAAACTAGAGCTCCCGACCACGAAAACGCGCGGGGAAAGTTTCTACGCGTAGCCGGGGTCGATGCGAACCTAACCACGCGCTTGCATGGGTGAAACGGGTGGCGACCGAGGCGCGGCGTCCATGGGGGCGGACGGCCGGCGGCCGGCGAGCGGCGGCGCGCCCTACGGTCGGGTTCAAGTGAAAAGGAGGGCGGGGATATGGTCCTTACAGTGTGTAGGAGCTCCGGTGGGCGAGGATTGGATGGAGAAGGCGGCGGCGGCGGAGTTCAACACCGGCGGCCGATCCTCACGGGCCGTGACGGCGAGCTTCGATTGGGGCGCACGGGGAGCCCGCGGGTTCGATTGGGTACAAGAATTAGTTCACAAATGTGAAGGAGAAGCGAACGGGAGGGACCAAGGAGCTTCACCGTCGGCGGAGGGGCACGGGCGGTGGCAATGGCGCGGAGGCCGGTGGTCCAACACGGTGGCGCAAGCGGCTAGGGCACGGGGAGGCGCGTAGGCTTGGTGTGGAGCGAAGGGGGGGAGTGCGGGGGTGCTGCGGGGGCGCTTAAATAGGCCGGGGGGGAGCTCCGGGAGGCGGTTCCCCGGCGGCATGACCATCAATGGCCACGGCCTTGATGGGGAGTTAAGGGGGAGGGGGTTAAAGGAGAGTAACGGCCAAATTAAGGGAGGGGAAATGAAGAAGGGGCATCACCGCGCTCGGTTACAAGGTTTTGATGGCGGGGGAGTGAAGGACCCGGCCGGAAACGGCCGGCGGCCATGATGGGGCGCGGCCGACCCGCGGCCGCAGGTTGAAGGAGCTCCCGACCGCGGGGCCCCACTTGTCGGCCTCGGGCGCAAAAAAAGAAAAAGGGGGGAGGCGGTGCCGGGCCGGCGGGGAAGGCGGGGCCGGGCCACTTGGGCCGTCCGAGCGCGCACGGGGAAAAGAAAAGGCCGCCGGCCTTGGGTTGGTCCACGGGCCGAAGAAAAATGTTGGGCTGTGGGGAAGAAAAGAGAGGGAGAGGGAGGAGAAAAGGATTTCCTTTTTCTTTTGAAATTTCTTTTCAAATTCATTTTTCAAACATTCAAACTTCAATCAAACAAAAATCCATGCATTCGAATCATGATGCACAAACACTTATTATTTCTAAATTATTTTAGTGATGTTTAAACATTTTAAAAGCCAATTTGTTTATTAATTTATTTTTGTCCTTAAAGAAATTAAACCTAGCCGTTTGTTGCTAAGTTAATTTAGTGATGGAGTTTTAGGGTGTTACAATATACCCCTTCTTCCTTCTCTTTAGGGTTCCGCCTCCTCCTCCATTGCTGCACCCCCAAAGCTTCATTTCCACTCTCCTATCTCATTCCTAAGCACTCTAATCAAGATTTGCTCCTAGGGTTTGAGTGTGAGAGCATTTGAGGTGTAGGATTTAGCCCCTTTGTGAGAGCTTTTCATTTCCTCCTCTCAAGAAGCACTTGTGGTGGCTTTGGTTGATTGATTCGTGTTTATTACTCTTGAAGCTTGCTTCTAGACGGTTAGGCGTCGCCCGTTGAGTGCCCTCTCCGTGTGGAGCACCCGGGAACGTTTGTATTGCCCCTCCTTTGTGGAGTTTTTCTTAGTGAGCACCAATTTGCCTTGGTGGTGAATTGGAGAGGCAAGTGGCTCTTCGTGATAGCCCTCCCTTTGTGGGAACCTCAACGGAGACGTAGCCTTCTTAGTGGAGGTGAACTTCGGTAAACAAATCGCTTGTCTCTCTTGCTTGCTTGTGTTCTTCATCTTCACCCTAACCCTAGAAGTTATCTTTGAATCGATCTATATATTTGTGTTGTTGTGTGTAATATCCTTTGTTGCAGGTTGTTTCCACTTCAATTACACCAAGTTGGTTCATATATTTTCTGCAAATTCACTTTCCTTTTAAGTTATTGTGTTGTACTCCTGCGCACTGGTTGATCCGGCACAAGTGCTAGTGTGACCCGGACCCCTGGGTCATCCGGTCAGTCGTGCCGGGTCATCCAGTCCCTGATCCGCTGCTCAGATTTTGCAAATTTTTTAAAGTGATCCTATTCACCCCCCTCTAGGCATCACAAGATCCTTTCAATAAGACCGAGGTTTTTTATGGTCCCTTATTACTTATCTGGTACTGCATTAACTTGTCATTTTGGTACCTCGATGTTGTGTGCTCAGCAGCCACAGGGGTCCTCTTTGTGTGGATTCCATGTGGCATTCCACATGTTAAGACTACTCGATGACATACTTGACATCAAGAAGGCTGCTGTAAGTAGATAATAATGCTCAACCTTGTCTCTTCTCATATTATCCATCTTATTTTAGAAAATGATTTCTACTTGTATTCTCATAAATGATTGTATTTTGCAGGATTTCAAACCTCCTATAGATGTTTCCATAGAAGATGTAAAGCGTGTCCGGGAGATGCTGTGCGAGTACATTCTTAAGAAGACCATCGACCGAAAGGGCAACTTCTACAATGGTGCACCGTGAGTTTATTATGGCTAGAAACTTGAAACTCATTTAGTCTTCTTTAGTCAGGTGTTGTTGCATGAGAAACCTGCTTGGCTTGATTGGTTGGGGTCAGATACTGCCAGGCTCAGGCAGTTTTCTCATGACTCCATCCAAACAAGCCCCATGAGAGTAACTTGAAACTTGATGTGATCCTAGCTTGTCTATAAATTTGATCTTTCTTGTCTATAAATGTGATCTTGCTTTGCCTATATCTGTGATGTGAGAATGTGTTTGTGATGTCTCCTTGCTGCGGTGGCTGCCAAATCCTGGCTGGTTCCAGGATGCAGCCCCTGATGGCTGTCAAATCCTGGCTGGTTCCAGTATGCAACCGGCAAGTGGGCAGGTTACTGTAAGGGATGGCCTACGTATCTGTAATGGGCATTAATTAATGCTCGTTACAAACATTGATCAGTGAGTAACGGGCTTCATTCGAAAAGCCCGATACGAACATGCCCACAATGTAACGGGCAGTGTAAAAGCCCGTTACTAGTCCTGACTAGTGGGCCCCGGGACCTGGCCCGTTCATCGAGATATAGGAGACGTATGCTGAAAGCAAGAGTCTCCTTTAATAAAAAGAAAGCAGACACACGTGGAAACAGATGCATCTCATTTCGCCGAGACAGAGGAGATGAAGGTTCACGGAACGCGTCACCAATGTTAATTTCATAGTAATGGGCTCTGTTTTCATGCCCATTACCAAAGTTCCCTGTGGGCCAAGAGAAACAGGCATTTCACGTGACCGGTGACTAGTTGTGGTCACGGTCGTTGTTTGATACCCGTTACGAATATGTATTGAGACGTGCGGGAAATAGATGCATCTCAGTTCGTAAAGATAGTGGAGACGCAGGTGCACATCAGGCATCTCTGATATTGAGCTACTGTAACAGACTTTGCTTTGGTGCCCGTTACGAAAGTTCCCTGTGGGCCCAGAGAAACAGCCATTTCACGTGACCGATGGCTAGTTGTGGTAACAGTCGTTATTTAATGCCTGTTACGAATATGTCTTATCAGTAACGGGCATCTGCCCATTACCTTTCTTGGCTTACTTGTAACACTTGATCGGTAACGGGCGCATTGCCCATTACAAAAGGCGATCTACGCCCGTTACCAAAGCGAGTTTTTCACATAGTGAGAATTGAAGCCATCTCACATCTTGAGCAAGATAATGCCACATGAGCTTCAAATCATGCCCAAGTCCAAGAAGGCACCCCAAGAAAAGCCCCAAGAACCATCTTCTCCATCTACAAGTCATGCCCTCTCATGCCAATAAGAGAAGGTGTTGAGTAGGATGGCTACTGAGGACCATGTGTGGTTCAAGGACCGGTGGATGGTCGCTTCCTGGTGTGATGAGTGATTGACAACGTTGTGTGGACTGATTCTTGGCTAAGTATTGTAGGTGCAGGTTGCGGCTTGACTCGTGTTGGTGCAGGTGAAGAACAAGTGCGAAAGGTCGTTGCTGGTGAGGCCTCCAGGTGTGGAGAAGACAAGTAGGCTTCGTTCGAGGGACCCGGTGGCCAACGGGGTCAAGTGCGGGCCGCATGGTGGCAAGAATAGAAAGATGAAGTCGGAGGACGGTTTCTTGGTTGAGCCACAAAACCAAGGTCGAGCCGAGACTTCGTGGGAGGCAAGTCATGAGTGGTGATTGGCGGAGGCTACATCAAGTTCGCGGGGTTTGCGGTGGTTCACCAGAAAATCACTGGGTTACTCGGCTGAGCCACAAAGCCGAGGCCGAAGACCGGCCGTGGCTGTCTGGCCAAAACGGGCCTGACCGGTTTGGAGAACCAGTCCAACAGGTTTGGGGTCGCAGGGCGCCGGAAGCTTCGTAGTAGAGGACACGCGTCGGGATCGCAAGGCTTGCGTCGAGGCTACGCGGAGTGCGGTCGCCGGGCATCCGTCCGATGGTGCTACGAAGACAAATTCCCAAAGTGCCCTTGGTGGGCATGTATCTTAGTTTAGGCCTTAGGGGCATTTTAGACTTTAGTCTTGTCTCCATATAACCTAAGAGGTGAGAAGATGGCCGCCAACTCTTGTAACCCTAGCTCATTTCGTTTTGCTATTTTCCTTTTTCCTATTTTCTTAGGATTTCCATAGGACTAGCTTGAGAGCTTCATGGAGAGATCTTGTTAGAGGGTTGGATGATCGGGCGGCAAGCGAGACCTTGTATGAACCTCCTTGGTATGTATAGATGATTCGGCGTGGTTCCTCAAGCCTTTGTTGTGTTGTTCCTAGTTGTTTTTGGTGGTGATTTTCTGAGCCCTCTATTGGTGGTTTTCTCGGTGTGTTTTCGGGACCTTGCTCTTGGGTATTTGTTGGGGGAAATTCGTATGAACCCTTTGTGGTTCTTTTACCTTTGATTCCCCTCCCAAATCCGTGAGTTAAGGGGCTCGATTTTGGAGCTTTCGGAGTTCTAGGGTTAGAGGTGTTCTTGAGGGTTGACTTTCGATTCCTCTTGATTGAGTGGGTTTTGGGGACCGAGCTTCTAGCCAAGGGTAGCCCATGAGGTACCCCAACTATCCCCAAAGTCTCACTTTGATCCCTGGAACGGATTGAGAGTTCGATTGTTAGAAGGTTTGAGTTTTTCCCGCGGGTTGAGTTCTTCCCGACTGTCAAGGCCAAAACCGATCTGACCGGTTTCCCAAACCGGTATGACCGGTTTAGCCCTATGGGCTGTCGAGAAGAGTTTCTGAGCAAGGAAGTCCCTGTTGCGCTATGGCTATTCTTGTTCAAAAGAAGGAGAGGTTCTTGAGGCAGGTTTTCTCCCAGAAGGTTTTTGGGGAGTTTCTGGACAGAACCAGCCTGACCGGTTTGCCAAACCGGTATGACCGGTTTCCCCGCTCGTGTGAGGATGTCCAACGAAGCCGTCCGGCGGTTTCGAAACCGGCCTGACCGGTTTGGGCTGCCAGCAGCCGTGTCGTGTGTGTTTCCGCTGCGTGTGTGTTGAGGCTGTTGGTTGGGTCTTGCTCCTAGGTCCAGTAGCACTTCAGTGGCTGCGTGGATTTGGCAAGAGAAGCTTGCAAAGGTGCACGAGTGAAATCGGGTTCATAGGCTGAATTCTTGAATAGAATTTTTATCGGCTCCCATTCACTCCCCCACCTCTCTGGTTCGCCATTTCGGACCTTCAGCTACTAATGGAAGCTCAAGTGAAGATGATGGTGATGATGGTGATGATGAAGATTCCTCGAGTGATGAAGAGGTTGAATCCATGGTGGCCGAGTACGTGAAGAAGATCTTCAAGTATGTTAAGAAAGTCAACATGTACGGCTACAACGTCCACTTGAGAGAAGGGCGTCATCATCAATATATCAAGTTCACCAAGATCGAGCACAAGCCCAAGAAGAAGGTGGTCAAGGAAAGGAGGTCAAAGCAAGAAGTAACTATCGCCGTCCATGATTGGACAAGTGGTGTTGAATCAAGTTCGTCTAGCTCATGTCATGAATCAAGAAAGAACTTCACCACTCGCTTCATGCATGGTCCTTCATCATGACTACACATGTGCCTCATGGCCAAAGGTATGGAGAGCAATGCAAGTGATGACAAGTCCGACACCACCTCTCTCGATGATCTTGTTGAGCTTGTCCATGAGCAAAAAGGAATGCTTAAGAAACAAGCTAATGAAATAAAATAACGCAATGCTCTCAATGTTCTTAGTGCAACCCTTGCTACAAATTATGAAGCAAGGAGTGTGATGAGCTAAAATCTAAGCTTGACAGCAATGAGACTAAAAGAAGTTATTCCTTTGATCTTGATGAATCATCTATCCCTTGTGCAATTCCTATCTCCAAGGTAGATGCTTCAACTTCTTGCATTGATTTAATTGATGAATCTTGCTCACCATCTTGCAATGAGAATGTTGTTGTAGAGACATGTGTTTCCCTCATAGGCAAGAAGAACGATGAGCTCAAGCAAGAAATGAAATGGCTCCAAGAGATGTTGGCGAGCTTGATGGGCATGGGCAAGAACAATGAGGAACAAGTGGACATCTCTCAAGACATGAAGAGCAAAGTCCAACCTTTTCAAGATAACCGGGATACCGTGGTGAAGAAGCATGAGAAGGGTGAAACTATGACTTGCTACAAGTGTCATGGAGAAGGGCACAAGTTCTACAAATGCCCTCAATTTGTCAAGAAGATGGAAAAGGGTACAAAGAAGATGTTGAACCCCGCCATCACGAGCTCCCTCATCTACACCAAGCCCAACTGCAAGAACAAGACCAAGAGCAACACCTACGTCATCAAGAAGAAAGCTAATGGAAAGGTGGTTGCACACAAGGTTGGGAAGATGAATGAAGAGCGGGGTTGGAACCAACCTATTTGGGTGCCCAAGGAAGTCATCATCAACATGAAGGGGCCTCAAATGGTTTGGGTTCCGAAAGCCACTTGAAGGCCTTGAGTGCGGGGACTTGGGAGGCTTGGCGCTAAGAAGATGAGTAGATTCAAGCCAAGAATCTAAACTTACATGTGTTGCCCATGATCCCTGGTTGAGGTAATGGAAACTAGAACCTATCTCATGTATCATTATAGCTCCATTGCCTTGTTTAGGTTGCATTTGTTGCAATGTTTACATATGGTAGGTTGCTTGTGTCATGTGCAAACCCATGAGCAACCTACGTGGTTTGATTAGTGTGTAGGAAAGCTACACTTGTTCTTTCATGGTGCATGTTTTCATATATATCTCTTTGCATTATGAGCAAGCTATAGGGTTAGCTTCCCTTTTGTTGTCATAAACAATGTGCATACATTTGGTTGGTGATTCAAACACTAAATGCACACATTTAGGGGGAGCTCATCCTATGCTTTGGTTATGGGACTAACATTGTTTCAAGCTTATCTTGTGTAGTCCCTTGGTGACACGTTCCGGTTCGGTACTTCATTCTAAGAGAATGCTATTTCACTCTCAATGTGATCTAACATCTCTAAAAGAGTGAATATAGCAATATGAGCTTCATGCTACTGAGTCATGTCCTTGCAAGCTCATGTCTCTATATAAGCTTCTGGGCAATGTACTCATACATTCCTAATCCTTGTGGTACCCCAAGTGTCTTATATGCAAGCTTATTTCAAGTGGTGTCGCCTCAAGTGACATCATTTCCAAATGACACATCTCAATGTGGTGCTAACAAGGTAGAGAGGATCACCTCCCTCGGAGGTATGCAATGATCAAAAGACTACAAGTGATATCTACAAGTGGATTTGCTAGTTTCCTTGGAGCCCTTTTGTTTTGTACTTTTTGGAGATTTTATTCCAAAGTGGGAGAATGTGGGACCAAAGCAAGCTAGTGGTTCCAAAGTGGGAAGAGGCAAGCTATGTGTGAACATAGGAAGAGAAGATCAAAACGGGGGAAGTTTGATCTAGGGGGAGTTTGGATGATGGTAAGCATCCAAGCAAGTGTAAGTGGTTCTAATTTTGTCAATTTTTGCAAAATTATGCTTGCTTTGCTTGTGTTGTCATAAATCACAAAAGAGGGGGAGATTGTAGCAAACATGGCCCCATATGCCATTAGTTCGAGTTTGATTTTGGTGATTCATGAGAACATGATCAATGGGACTAACCATATTGTTTAGCATGTCTTTGTAGACATTTCTAGGTCTCAAGGATGCCAAAATACCACATGCCAAATTGAGAAGATAGTCTATTTTTCAAGGGTCAAAAACGAGAAAGAAAAGAATAAGAAAGGACACCGTCGGATGAACCGACGGTACCAAGATAGCAAGTGTCGGTGCAATGGTTGGACGAGTTGGTACACTGGGTGAAAAAGAAGGCACCGTCGGATGAACCGACGGTCCATTTTTTAGTAGCGTCGGATAAGTTGCAGAGAAGAAGAAAAGAAGACAGTAGCGTCGGATGAACCAACGGTCCATTGGAAGGAACCGTCGGTCTATCCGTTGATCAAGTTCAAACAAGATAGAGACGCACCAAGATTCATGCAGTAGCACCGATTGAACTGACGAGTCTGCAGCAGTTGATCCGACGGTCGTGTGGAAGCTACCAGAGAGGTTTTGGCCGCGGGGTCTTCAGCACTGGATGATCCGACGGTGCGTAGAAGCATAGCGTCAAAACAGTTGTGTCAACGGTAATGTGCGGTGGAAGCAATGGCTAGTTGCACCGGATGAACTGACGCCCAGAAAAACATAGCGTCGGATCATCCGACGGTACTAATTTTAGCAGCTTTTAGCTAACAGCTAGTTTGATGCCTTGGGCAATTTATACCTCCTCCACTCGCCCATTTGAGGTTGCTGGATTGTGTAGAAGTGCAGAGGAATTAAAGACACCTAGAAGATCATAACCAATCCATACAAGTGCTTAGTTGCTCATCCGTAGACTTGCATATGCTTAGTGTATGTGCTTAGTGCTAGGCTTCGCTTAGAGCTCAGTGAGTGGAAGGTTGTGCCAACCTTGTGAGGTGATTCTTGAGTGAATCAAGGTGTACGAGGTTCGCCGGAAGCCTTCGGGCCTAAGTGGCTCACCGGCAATAGTCATCGACCATCTGGCTTGGTGTGGAGCGGCGAGGACACTTTGTGCGGGGGACGTGGAGACCCCCTTCCTAAGTGGAGAAGCTCCTTAGTGGAGGCGGCATCAAGGTGACCAAGGGAGCTTGGGAAGTGCCTAAGTGGCTAGCCTTTGTGGTGAGTCAAGTGGTGCTTTTGGGAGAGACTTGGTGACTGGGAAGCAATACTCTTGTGTGAGTGCTTCAACAACGTTGACCAGGGGTGGCTTAGTGCCTACCGATACCACGAGATAAATCACGTGTCAAGAGTTTGCCTCTCTCATCCCCTTTACATTTCCGCATTCAATCTTTACTTGCCTTTACTTTCCTAGAGTAGTATCATACTAGGAATGGCTATAAGTTGCAAACCTTGTTTTGGGATGAGAGTTTCACACTAGAACAACCCTAGTTGCACATCTAGATAGTATGTTCTAGTTTATCTTTGTGCAAAAATAGTGAAGTCATAGATAAGGTTTTAAGATTGAATAATTCACTCCCTCCACCTCTTAGGCTACCAGCATGGGCAGATCCATAAGAGGGGTTGCTGGATCCATTAATTGGGATGAGTGGCTCCAGGCGGCAGACTACTGGGCTGTGTGGGCTACCTGGCCTTTTTGAGGTTTTTTTAATAACTAAAATTGTTTACGTTGGCAGGTGTGTAAGGGCGACGACCTGAATAATATATTGTGATGATCTTCCTTACTTGTCCTCCATGGCTAATCTATTTCACATGGTGGGCACAAACAACTGCCATGGTCATGTCATGATTAACCATCACCATACAACCGTGGAAGACGGCTTTGCCCGCCATAGAAAATGGAAAACACCCGCCTCAGATAATGTTTCTACAGTATTGTAACTAATCAGATGAATTTGGTCAAACTTGAGTTGCTATAACTCTTCATGATCCTTCAAATAACTTGTAATTTGGGATGGAGGGAATATCAATTATTGCATCTTTAGGTCAACGTGTCTCTCTTCCTTACTTGTACCTTGCCAACCCAACCCTACTAATCTGGCAATGCAGCCAATGGTTCACATTCACATGCCCTACACGCTACCATGTGAGTAACAGGGCAGCACCACAGAACTTATATTTTGGCCATATAAAGTTCCTAATGCAAGAAACTGCAGAAGCTATGATTTCAATAATGCGCCAAACGATGTGAATTAAACTCGACTAGTTGGGTGGAAGGTGTAGCCGTATATCCAGCCATCGACATTCGAGTTCTCAACTCAAATTTGTATGCTTATTGTCGTTTGAATGGAAACCGTCCAGTTTCTCAACTCAAATATCATAGTGTATTGTTCGCTAGTGTCATGTTTTTTATTATATATCGCAAATATAAATTCCAAAACAATATATTGGTGTTATGTAAGTTAACTTCCGTTTTTTACACGTACAAGCTGTGCCCTTGAGTTATGTGAAAGAAATTAAACAAGCTGGCTGTTGATGGGCTTGGTCATGCCTCAATAAAAGTTCCTAGTTTCTCGGCCATCATGTGCTTACCTGGTGATAAATAAAAAAAACTCTTGTACATCTTGAATTGCTTTAATGTTCTTTCTAAAAAGTACTAGATTATGTGTCGCCCGACCGGCTTACTTTTTGAGATGTGATAGAGAAAAATTCTTATGTACCATTGAAACTTATACTTGTCCCTTATTATATGACATTACCATTTATAGTTTCTCTTTCTTATGTGCCCTTGCTGTTGATATCTGTGCAAAATTTCGGTTAGCTTCGGCCGCACTATCATTGTCCTTCCCTTCCCACCCACATAATTTCCATGTTCCGTCATGAAAGAAAAATGAACTTATGGTGATAATCACTCCCATTTTCACCAATGGTCGGTAACACAAACCAATACACAGAGGTCGTGAGAATCACCAATGGGTTAGAGCAAACAAGCCGTAAACTGCTGGTGATGATGAATTAGTATATTAGTGTGCCCATCTGGCACATTGGTCATGTCCATATGAGCCATCATGAACCATCCTCATTTTCCCATCGCGTAAGATTGATCAATTCGTCATGACGCTGCAGTTATTGCTCACATGTCTTTAGGTCAAATAGTCTCCCTTAGAGCATGTTTGGATCACCTTTAGCCCTATGACTAAAATTAGTCAGGCTAAAAAACTTTAGTCACCCCCTGTTTGGAAGCAGAGGCTAAACTGCATTAAAAGAGCATTAATTACTTCAGATTTCTCTCCCCTAACTTCTCTCTCCTCTCCTTTTAGCCCCTTTAGCCCCTTTTAGCTCCTCCCACCCCAGCTAGCAAATTTTAGCCTCAAGGCTAAAATTAGTCTCACTTTAGTCCCACCCGTTTGGAAGATTAGCTCTGTTAGAGGCTAAAATTAGTCGGGCTAATTTTAGCCCCCGTGATCCAAACATGCTCTTACTCAAATGGCTTGCTGACCGAACTGATCTTGAATAAAGTACTTGTCACATGCCCTATTTGCTACCTTCCGAGAAACAGCGTAGCAGGACAGAAAATAGGTTTTTGTAATGTAAAGTTCACAAATCGCAATACAATAGGAGCCATGGCTTCACTAATATGCCGTCGGATTCTCAACTACTGAGGTGGGAGGTGTAGTCATTGAGGACTTGAGGACTTGTGTGGTTCAAGGACTGGAGGATGGTCGCTATCTCCTTGACGAGAATTTTTATCAAGGGACACAACTCTCTAGATTTGAGTTTTCGTCAACTCTGATTTATATGCATATTTTATTTTCAATGGAAACGCCCAGTCCCCTTTCTTTTTCTCGTGCATTTATATACCAAAACATGGCACTGGAAAAAACTTAGGCCCTGTTTGGCAGAGCTCCAAAAGGAGCTCCAATCCCGGCTCAATGTGGAGCATCACGGCTCAGGGGATGGAGCTGGTGGTGTAGCCGAAAATGGCTTACACTAGGGAGGCGACGCCACGAAAATGTGGCTCCATCTAGCTCCGCCTCACCCTTTACTACTTTGCCCCCGGTGGGAATAGTGGCCGGACGGAGCAGTGTAGCGAACATGGCCTCATATGTCATTTCCTAGAGTTTGATTTTGGTGATTCATGACAACATTATCAGCAGGACTAATCATATTATTGAGCATGTCCTTGTAGACATTTCGAGATCCTAGCAGGACTAAGAGATTTGATTGTTTTGACTACTGTCCATCTGTGTGTGCCTTTGGGGGCATCCTTATTTGCTGGGTATCCAAGTTTTTCTCTGGAACAACTCATGGAAAGCATAATGTCGCCGTCAGGCTCACCATCACCTCTGCTCTGAACCAGACTCCTTAGACACTAGTTGTTGCGTATGGTCCTTGTAGGCAACCTGCCAGTGATTCCTTTGTGCAGTTGTTGTTTAATCTCCAGATTGAGGATGAGGACCTCCGGTTGCTCATGGGGGATTTTAATTTTTAAAGATATATTGAGAATAGAAATAAATCTGGGGAATTTTAATGACTCTCTTGTGTTTAACAACACCATTAGCAACCTTGGGCTTATTGAACTTCTAATTAAGGGAAGAATATACACTTGGTGCAATATGCAAAACAGTACTTTGCTCGAGCAGATTGATTGGTTCTTCTCATCCCCAGCCTGGACTTCCCAGTTTCCACTATCTTTGGTCCTTCCTCTTGCCAAAACCACTTCCGATCACCTCCCCTCCAAGATCCAGATGGGCACCAACATCCCCAAAGCAAATATCTTCAGGTTTGAAAACTTCTGACTTAGCCACCCTTGTTGTATGGAGCAGATCAGTAATGCTTGGCTAACTCCAGTTAGATCTAGCAATAGTGCACATTATTAGTGCAAAATTTAAACCGCTCAGGAAAATCCTGAGGCTTTGGGCGAGGGAACTCTCCAACCTCTCAAGATTGTTTTCATATTGTAATATGACAATTGATTTATTTGACAAGCTTGATGAATTCAGGAATCTTCTGCCACATGAGATTACTTTTAGGAATATCATAAAAGCTCAAATTCTGAACCTTTTCTTTATGCAAAAGTAGTATTGGAGGCAGAGGTATACGCAATGAGTGGTCCGATTTGGTGATGAGAATTCAAAATTTTTCCATGCCATGGCTTCTGGGAGGTATAGATCAAATGTTATCAGTCGGATCCTAAACAATTCTGGGATAAAGGTTTCTGACCATGGGTAAAAGAGTGCATTTTTCTATCAGGAGTTCAAATCTAGGCTCGGATCCACAAGTGCCCATTAATATGCAGTTTGACCCGCTTTCCATCATTCAACACCATAATGACCTCGATCATCTCTCGCCTTCCTTTCAGTCACGAGGAAATTGAAAAGTTTATCCCGGATAAAGTGTCTCGCTTACGCACATGGCTTTCCGACCCAACTGATCTTGAATACTGATCTTTTATAAAGTCTTGGTCACATGCTCTATTTGCTACCTTCCGAGAAATAGGGTAGCAGGACAAAAAATAGGTTTTTGTAATGTAAAGTTCACAAATCGCAATACAATAGGAGCCATGGCTTCACTAATATGCCGTCGGATTCTCAACTACTGAGGTGGGAGGTGTAGTCATTGAGGACTTGTGTGGTTCGAGTACTTGTGGATGGTCGCTATCCGCCTTGACAAGATTTTTTAACTCGCTCCCATTCACACCCCCTCTCGGTGGTCGAATCCGGTCCTTTATTTATGCACACAACTCTCTAGATTTGAATCCTGGTCGTCTCTCGACTTATATGCATTTTTTCTTTTCAATGGAAACGCCAAGTTCCTCTTTCTTTTTCTAGTGTATTTATATACCAAAACATGGCACAAACATGAAGAAACTTAGGCCCCGTTTGGTAGGGCTCCAAAATGAGCTCCAACCCCGGCTCAATGTGGAGCTAGGCCAAATGGGATGGAGCACGACGACTGCGGGATGGAGCTGGTGGTGGAGCCGAAAATGGCTTACACCGGGAGATGGAGCCGCAAAAATGTGGCTCCATCTAGCTCCACCTCACCCTTTATTACTTCTCCCACGGTGGGAGCAACGGCGGCAGGGGAGCGGTGTAGCGAACATGGCCTCATATGCCATTTGTTAGAGTTTGATTTTGTTGATTCATGACAAGATTATCGGTGGGACTAGCCATATAATTGAGCATGTCCTTGTAGACATTTCTAGGTCCCATGGATGCAATCACAAGCAAAGTTAACATACCATGACCAAGTTAAACTACATGTAAAAACATCTAGAGTCCGTATATCTTTTGGAGGTCTAAATGGTGGTATGTTAAGTTCAAGTGATGGCAAGTTCAAGCGAAGGAAAAGAGGAGCAAAAAAGACACCGTCAAATGAACCGACAAGTACCATTGAAGAAGGCGTCGGTGCAAGGGCCGGATGAAGTGGTACATTGTATGAAGACTCAAGTCGGCATGGATCACCGGATAACCAACAATCCATAATTCAGCGGTGATGGAGTCGACGACAAGAGTGACGTCGGGCTTGTAGCGTAGACGTTCCTTGAGCGTCTTCTAAGGGTATTGATGGCCTTCGCACGCCAACGACGACATTGCCCAAGACGTGGAGCTCGAGCATCCGGGCCTTCCAAGCACTCTTAGCGATCGGTGGGTGGATTAGGGTTCCTAGTTTCACGTGTAAAACACTTGAAAGGCACGAGGAACCGCGAGGGTCCCCGTCTACTTATACGATCGGCCGTTGTAGGTCTAGGGCCAAGCCCGATTAGACTTAGGGTTCGCCACCCGATCACGGCAAACGAGTGTTGATGGTGAATATTCGTCAACCTAGCTATGAATTTACCTATAATGTTGGTATTGATTTATTATTCTAACCACCGGAACTAACCCCCCGTATATAACAAGTTCACTCTTGCATGTCAATTTTGGAGTTCATTGTTTACGCAGAAATCTACGCTAAAGAGGAGACTTTCGGGATAAGTTCACCAAGCACTTTGGAAGAAGATCATGAAGCCCGACAAGAGTGAAGACACGCGGTGAACATGACTCCAAACGACCCAAGGACCGAAGTGTCAATGTGCAAGTCTTCGGGGACTCAACCAGACAGACGGCGAAGCTTGCATAGCAAGGATTCAAGCCTTAACCGTGAAGGAAACAACGTCAAGGGCCCACATTCAAGTGCACACAAATAAGGAATCATGCAAGAACAAACCGGGGAGGAAGATGGGCCCGCACCGGCCTAGAAAGGCCTCGGGCCGGCCGTCCCGTTCGGATCGGCCTAGTGGGTTTTTGGCCCGGTTCGGCGCCCCCTTTTTCCCTATGTGTTTCTCTATTTATTGCCTCCGCCGTTGTCGGCCGCCACATCGAACAAATCATTCTACCGACGCCATTCACCGTAAAAAAACGGCCACCGCAAGATGAGGGAGAGAGTTGGATGAGCTCGTCGCAAGGATCGACACCGGCGGAGGGAAGGAAGCAAGAGGTGGACTCCAAGTCGTTGGCCTAGGGGTGTTCCCAAGCTTCATCACCGCCATCTTCATCGACGATGTTCTCTCGGAGTCTCCGTCACCCCTATGTGCTTCAATTCATGAAAGATGATGGTGTAATGTCTCAGTTTGTCCCTAGGGTTAGATGGATGCATGATATGTAATCTATACATGAACATTATGCCAATCAATGCTTTATGGTCTATCTCTTCGCGTATGCTTTGTTTACATATGTTTGCGCAACATGTGGTCTTAGTAAGGTTTGTGGTAATCGTGATGATTAGCTTAACCCTATGGATGCTTAGGTATAGATGTGGTTATACGTGAAAGTGTTTGATTACCTTGCGTAGTGACAAGACGGTGGACGGAAAAGGCTTAGTGGCCGCATAACCGCCATGAAGCTAGTGTAGGAAACACCCTTTTCATGTAGTAGATGCATCTTCATGTGTTCCTAAACGAGTTGTATTAATGTTGGGCCAAATCCATGTCCGGGGGGACCGGATCGCTCCCCCACATCTTCGGTTCGTCGATTGACCGAGGCCCAACAAAATATCCAACATTCTCCTCTCGACCGAAAGTCAACGACTTATACTAAAAACTTATTTCAAACCTAAAATCCCTCCTTAGCAAATCAGCAAGTACCGGACCAATGCGTCGTCGGCAACACCTTGGCACACCGGAACGACATTACCCATAGTCTTAACCGAAAAACTTCGTTAGCATACTTATTCTTATTTGGGGAGATACCAATGGCCCCGAACCAATTGTTAGATAATATAATAACAATTACTTAAAACATGAACATCATCGGGATCTACTAGTCTACCATAGATCACATCTAGCACATAAGCTTATGCGAGAAATAAATAGTAGGTTCGGTTTAATACAAGCGACGGTGTTCTCCATCGCGTTGGTGGAGGCCGATTCGGCGGTGACGGAGTCGATGGCGAGAGCCACATTGGGCTTGTAGCGTAGATGTTCCTTGAGTGTCTTTTGAGGGTGTCAATGGCCTTCGGGATGCCAACGACACTACCCCGGATGCGGAGCTCGAGCTTCCGGTGCCTTCCGCCGCTCTTAGGGATCGGTGGGTGGATCGGGGTCTAGGTTCGGGTGTAAAACATGTGAAAGGCATGGGCAACCGCGAGGGTCCCCCCTCTACTTATATAGTCAAGATCGTAGGCCCGGGACCGAGCCCAATTAGACTTAGGGTTTACCACCCAATCACGACAAACGAGCTTTATTAATGTTGGGCTGAATCCAAGTCCGGGGGAACCGGATCGCTTCCCACATCTTCGGTTCATCGATTGATTGAGGTCAACCAAAATATCCAACAAGCTGAACAAAAAAGAAAGTTTATAGGCATGTACGTTTAGCGTGCATGCCAACATGTGCCAACAATTTTCTTATTTGACTCACATGCCCATATCAATAGCGATGAATGGCCGCAGGGAGTTGGGGGAAGGATACGAGTATCGGCACGAACCGGGCCGGAGGAGAGCGGTGGATCCGGTGGTTAGGGGTTCGGGTAGCGTTTGGGGGTTCATGGTTGGCGGGCGGACGGTGCGGCGGTGAGGTCGCCGCCGGGCCGTGGGCGGTGGTGGAGGCCGGCGGCGGCGGTGGTGGTGCGGCAATTCACGAGAGAAAGGTTAGGGAAGGGCGGGGAGGTGTGGCGGGGGGAGCGTGGGCGTCGCCGGCCGCGGCGGTGGAGGAGGTCGGAGAATCGAAGAAGAAGGAAAAAGGGAGAAGGAAAGCTCCATGGAGAAGAAGGAAGGAAGAAGCCGTCGAGGGCTCCACTATGCGAGTTCGTGTTTGAAGAGTGCTTTCCATCTTTGGATTTAGATGGGCATGTTATCAAAGATCGATGATAGCATTTCAACGGCAACATATTTCCCCGCATCCAACGATCAAGATTTCTTTGAAAATTATTCGGATAACGTTCTCTCGGCTTCCATGAGCATTGCATCCGGTTGTAAGTCTAAGTTCCATTGGATGCGCGACCATTGCCAACATGTTTGGCTAAGCGGGCATTCGAAGAAGAGGTGTTAGAGCATCTTCAAGAGTTTGCCAAAATTTACTTGGCGAATCTTGTATTTTGCCAACTTCTAAAAAGCTATGCAAAGTAAAAAAAGAATCCATCTCCAACAGTTTGACATAATTCACTTGCCAAATCCAGATCTAACTTACATAAGGATTCCTGAGAGAAACAAAATTATATATGTGCCCTTCCACCTCTTGAAAAACTTACATCAGGAATCCTTCTCTATTCTTTATTTCTTTTTCACCCTCCCACCTAGAGGGAAATAACGATGGCAACCACGATCCTCGCGCGCATATATGCGCGTGGGGAGGTGAGTTTTGCCAAGTTTCTATTTTTGCCAAGTTGGTTTGCCAAACCGTTGGAGGCCAATTTTTCTTGTTTTGCTAAAATTATATGGATGCCAAGTTGGTTTGCCAAACCGTTGGAGTTGCTCTAACGGTGTTTTGGGGCCTTGCGGTGCTTGAATTTTAAGCTATTCTATTTTGAAATCGAGACTAAAATTAGATCTAACTTTGTATATATACCAAGAAAATGTACATGCGGCACGCACGTATCTAAAAAATCATAATAACAAAAAAATATCTTTATAGTGCTACACATGTCTAAAAACCAAGGCTGCAACAACAATGTGAGGGTGACGAAAAATCGGTAGCTACCTCTCGCGGTTGGGGAGAAAATAGTAGCTACCTCTCGTGTCGGAGAATCGGCCGACCGACCTGGTTGGAAGCGCAATGTGTGCCCCTTTCAAAGTAGTGCCATGGAATCAACGTCGGACGCTCATAAAAAGAATGCAAGTGAGAAAGGCTCGTCCTCAATAGAAAACGTGGTGCATGCATGGATTATGATTGACGTATGGGATCAATGTGATTGACGGATAGGATAAACGTGATCCACAACAGCACATGATCTACAACAGCATGCAATCTTCTTCCAAGACATCATGCATTAACGCGTTATGGAATGCTATGAAACGTTAATCTTTTTGTTATGCTCAAAAGTTTGTCTCGGGGCTGCGTTGCTGGGCTGCCCTGCTGGGCTTGGGTTGATCCATGCTCGGCGTTTAAGAGATGGAGGGCTAAAAGGTTTATGCCCATGTTGTGGTTAGTCTTTGCAAATAGATTTGAATATATTTTGAATTTGAAAATAGTTGAATTCAAACTTCACTCAATTTGAAGAGCCAAATTTAAATCCAAAAAGATCCAACTCAAAATTAGACCATAATTTGAAAGTGGTTTTTATTTGATTTTTATGTGTAAGGAGAATTTGAGATGAGAGGCTACCAAATGGGATAAAATTTGGTAACACACCGGTTCAAGCAAAATGTTTCAAAATTTTCAAAAATTCACACCTTTTGAAAACCTGGTTTGTGACAATAACCCTTTTTTCGGTACCAATGGTCTGACCGATATCACTTGTTCGGTACTAAATGGCACATCATTTAGTACCACTCAATGTTACCAACTAGTAATAAACAACTTTGCGTCAAAGAAATAAGGGGAAAATTTGAGGAGGCAACATCAAGGTGACCAAGGGAGCTTGGTAAGTGCCTAAGTGACTAGCCTTTGCGGCGAGTCAAGTGGTGCTCTTGGGAGAGACTTGGTGACCGGGAAGCAATACTCTTGTGTGAGTGCTTCAACACCGTGGACTAGGGGTGGCTTAGTGCCTACCGATACCACGAGATAAATCGCGTGTCAAGAGTATGCTTCCTCTCATCCCCTTTACGTTTCCACATTCAATCTTTGCTTGCTTTTACTTTCTAGAGTAGTATCATGCTAGGAATAGCTATAGGTTGCAAACCTTGTTTTGGATTGGGAGTTTCACACTAGAACAACATTAGTTACACATCTAGATAGTATGTTTTAGTTTATCTTTATGCAAAAGTAGTGAAGCCATAGGTTAAGGTTATAAGATTGACTAATTCACCCGCTCCCCCTCTTAGGCTACGGGCATTCGATTCCTTACATGCGCTAATCAGCGCAACAAACTTCTTTCATGATAAAACACCAAGCCTTATTGGGCGCTATTTTAATCAAACACCAGAAAATATGACAGCAGCAAATATATATGATAAGTCGATAACCGCAAGTCACAACCAACATAAAGTTAATAATTCACTAATTCAACCATGAGGGCACCAGGATTCAGCCATAAATTTACAATTCAGCCATAAACATTTAACAAAAATAAATAGCCACAATTCAAAGGAAACAAGCAAACAACCATAGAGGCATCGAGTCCAAGAGCAACGATCTTCTATGGTTCAGGTTTCAACATCAGAATCGGAAGGAGATAGCATATCAATATCCTTGTCATCTTCTAAAAAAAAGGCATAGCGCGCTATTTGCGGCCCTATGGCGCTAAATTTGAATAGCGGTGTTTTAGCGTGCTATAGCGGCAATAGGGCCAATAGCGCAAAAAAGTAAAATATCATTGCGGTATGTGCTCTGAGCCGCTATAGCGGCACTATAGCTTGCTATTAGCGCGCTATTTTTTTTCCATGGTTCCAGTGCAACAAAAATATGAAGAAGTACTTTGACCTCTACACTGTATTTTTTCTCATGATAAACCAATTTCTTGTTCCATAATCGTTGGGCTTTGGAACTTCACTTTGTAAGGAATCGGATGCCCGTTAGCCTAAGTGGGGGAGGGGGTGAATTAGGCAACTTAAAAACTTAACCTATGGCTTCACTACTTTTTCTCAAAGTAAACTAGAACATACTATCTAGATGTGCAACTAAGGTTGTTCTAGTGTGAAGCTCCCATCCCAAACAAAAGTTTGCAACCTATAGCCAATCCTAGCATGATACTACTCTAGGAAAGTAAAGGCAAGCAAAGATTGCAATAGAGTAAATACGGAAACGTAAAGGGGATGAGAGGAAGCAAACTCTTGACACGCGATTTATCCCGTGGTATCGGTAGGCACTAAGCCACCCCTAGTCCACGTTGTTGAAGCACTCACACAAGAGTATTGCTTCCCGGTCACCAAGTCTCTCCCAAGAGCACCACTTGACTCGCCACAAAGGCTAGCCACTTAGGCACTTGTCAAGCTCCCTTGGTCACCTTGATGCCGCCTCCACTAAGGAGCTTCTCCGCCAAGGAAGGGGGTCTCCACGTCCCCCGCACAAAGTGTCCTCGCCGCTCCACACCAAGCCGGAGGGTCGATGACGATTGCCGGTGAGCCACTTAGTCCCCAAGGCTTCCGGCGAACCTTGTACAACCGGATTCACTAAAGAATCACCTCACAAGGTTGGCACAACCTTGCACTCACTCGGCTCTAAGCTAAGCCTAGCACTAAGCACATACACAAAGCATGTACTAGTCTAAGGATGAGCAATTAAGCACTTGGATGGATTGGATATGATCTTCAATGTGTCTTGAACTCCTCTCGCACTTCCACACAATCCGACCACCTCAAATGAGTGAGTGGAGGGGGTATAAATAGCCCAAGGCATCAAACTAGCCGTTGGCTAACGTCCACCGAAAAAGGTACCGTCGGATGATCCGACGCTATGGTTTTCCGGGCGTCGGTTCATCCGGTGCCCCTCCCACATCACGTAGCCGTTGAGGTTCTCTCGACACAACTTGCTCCAACGCTATGCTCCGACGCCACGTCGGATCATCCCGTGCTTTGAAGGCCTCGCGTCCGGTCGGCATCGTTAGCTTCCAACGGACCGTCGGATAGACCGACGCTATGCCTTGACCAGGGCGTCGGATCATCCGGTGCTGAAGGCTTTGTCTTGATGCGTTTCTGTATGAATTCAAACTGAGCGTCGGATAGACCGACGGGGTCCCAACTCAGACCGTCGGATCATCCGGTGCTACTGTCTTCCTTGCTCTTCCTCTGCAACTCGTCCGACGCTACTAAATAATGGACCGTCGGTTCATCCGACGGTACCTAGGGTTTGACCCTGTGCACCAACTCGTCCGACGATTGCACCGACGCTTGTATTTGAGGGACCGTCGGTTCATCCGACGGTGTCTTCTCTTTTCCTTTTCTTGCTCGGTTTTGACCCTTGAAAAATAGACTATCTTCTCAATTTGGCATATGGTTTTCTTGCATCCTTGGGACCTAGAAGTGTCTACAAAGACATGCTAAAGCAATAGGGTTAGTCCCAATGATCATGTTGTCATGAATCACCAAAATCAAACTCCGAACAAATGGCATATGAGGCCATGTTCGCTACACACTTCTCTCGAGCTCTATGGCTCTGTACTGTCCAGCGGTACAGAACGTCAGTTGGAGCTCGATTTCTGCTTCCACGTATTTACCCTTCCTGTGGTCTATACTTTTTTTCAAACCAACTGTGTGAAACTCAAGCTTTATTTGTAGTTAGATTGGACCAAAGATTAAGGCACGCTGTGCATCCCCCAAAATTGCATCGACAACTAAGCCTGATTCACAAAGCGATGAACGTGTAGTCCGAATCTACCACACATCCTAATATTTTGGATCATTAACGCGACTGCGCCTGCCAGAACCTACAGGCTACAGCGTGCTTCTTGCTGTGTGCTCGGAGTAAGAGACGACGATGGAATAACTACCTTCTGTCAGGTACATTCACAGTAATGTTGATAAGTTCTTCCGTGCAAGATATATGGTCATTATTTTGATGACTGTGGTGTGTGGACAAATAAAAAAAATCTGTTAGCATTTCCCACTGGAGTACTGATTAAGATAAAAGGGAAAATAAATAGCATTGTCTTTGGCACAATATGACTGCCTATATAGTGTGCGTTCCTCTGGTTGCCAGCAGCCGGTAAGGCAGTAACAAAGTCTCATTGCACAACACAATGTAGACTAGAGGAACAGACAGTGGCGAATCTAGGATTTTAGCTTAGGGTATGCCGCTCAAAAAATTTCATATACAATTCGGTAATTCCATTTTATCAATTCGGTATATATTGTATAACGTAATTTGGTATATATATCCACTAAATAACACAATAATACTTAAATTCATGGAATAAGTAAAACCATCAAATATAAATAGTTTCAAAAGACACGATAAATGTATATAGGCACAATAGAGTACCAAAGACTTACGATGTTATTTTGCGGACAAATTTATTCTACACTTTCGAATGGACATAAATGTATTGACTATATCATCTTCATCAAATTTAAAGAACACATGATTTTTTAAAGCCAAAGAATAATTGAATCTCACCTTAACAATTGTGATCACAAATTCAACTAGATGTCGCCGCCGGTGCACTCAAAGGACTAGCATGCAACGGGGATGGCGGGGCGGGGATGTTTGGTGATCTTGTGACTGTGAGCGGTGCCTCGATCTGGATCGTAACGGCGGCACGACACACGGCGAGACGACGACGCGTGAATGGCGTGTTGAAGATGCGATCCGAGTCTCTCGTAATTCCGTCCGTGCGTGAGTCCTTCCGTCCGCCGTCGCACATCGCATAGGTAGCGTGCTCCTCGTGGCCGCATGGGCCTGACGTACACTCGGCATGCTTGCTCTAGTACGTTGTTGCTCTTGGTTGGGATTTGACAGTTTGACGTGTATGTTTATTTTTTTTACCCCTAAATACGTATACATATACTTGAAGTTGCCGGAATCGCAGGGTATGCCGGTGCATACCCGGCATACCCTCTGGATCCGCCACCGGGAACAGAGAGGGTGAGTAGGAAGGTTACCAACAAGCTGCCATGGTGTGTCATCAGGAATGGGAGGTGAAAGGGAGTTACATGCAAGATGAATGTTGACTGAGAGTGAGAGGTGGACACCTGACAAAGAAGTTTCTCATAGGCCTTGTTTGGCAACTCTAGGATTTAATCCACAGGAGAATAATTCCAAGGGGGGTGTTGGGTGATCCCCCGCAGCCCACCGGATCCACGAGTGAATTTTGTTGTTCCACATGAGTTACGGTGCACCCCATACATTAGTGGAGAGACACGGTTCCACAGGAGACGTGGATTGTTTTTTTTTTTTTTTGCAGTTCAACATAAGCAAGAGTTAGATCAACTATAATGATCACAAATGATGCAAACAAATAAGAAAATCTTTATTTTTCAGACCTGCAAGTAATAATCTAGTAGTAGAACTTCGAACGTCACTGATACAAAATTCATCTATGTTTTTTTTGAACAACAGTCTCACCAAGAATATTAAACATTCAAATCAAGACTACACTTGAGTTCAATAATTGATTATGGTGCCACAAAGATCACAGTGCCTACGAGGCCAACAGAACAATAGTTTGAGTTCTTAATGATTCAAACTAATAAAACATAGTGTTGACTATTGAGGAATGTGAATGTTGAAGAACTCCAAGACCACTTGGACATGCCGTTAGAACTTAGCCATGTATCAGATAACTTGAATCATGATGAGCTGTAATCACAAGACAATAGTTATGCATTTTTTGTGAGAGAGAATAATAGATAATTGGTAGTCTGCACATATACAGTTTACAAGAGTTTTCAGAGCATAGTAGATTTTCAAGTTAATACAGTCGAGTCAAGTTTTCAATATAGAGTGTTCAGTGTATCATCTACTAGTTGTGTCTAACACTCCAGGTTATACAATCCAATTGAAATTAAACAAACTAGATCAGACAGCGCGCCCTATCGTGCCCTATCGTGCCAACAATCAAATGCAAGTGAATAGGAGAAATAAGAACTCACAATATTAGTATAATTAAATATTATTAAAATCAAAGAAACCCAACGAACCAAAAGAATGCAGATACAATACAAAGTGATTACTAATGAAACTGATACATCAACACTCCAATTCATTGACCTCTTTACTATTAACATTTGAAGTTATCAATGAATTTTGACAGTAGTAGCAGTATATTGACCATCTAACTCATATCATGCATGACAGCAGTAGCAGTATATTGGCCATCTAACTCATATCATGCATGCCAACACATATTCATTCAGATATGAAAAATCAACATATTACAAATTACATATCTCTGAGCACAGTTTGAGAAAACACATAACATGATGATTGTAGAACTCTCGCCGATGAAATCGGAACCCACAAGTTATAAAACTACAAAATAGTGCTCCTCCATCAAGAATAACACATCCACTAAAGTATCTGCAAATAATGTTGAAACATGGATTAGCCGAACTGAAATGAATAATCGTTTGCACTGGCAAATGGATAAGGCAATGAAATAGTATTGCCATATAGCGTACATTATTTAAAAATACAGACATGATGCAGAATTTCCAAACCACAACTATTAACTCTTATGTGAATAGCTCATAAGTTGACTTGCAGTTTGTTACCCCAAAGATTCCAGTCTAAATGTAGGTCTATATTATCAGATTGTTTGATTTGAAATATAAATGAAGTGTCTATGCCAAAAGTATTTTCAGTGCACCAAAAAACTGTATTAGGGTCTAGCATAAAGCATCAAACCCACAATGTACTGGTGCTCAAGAGGCAATGGCCCAACTCCCATTCAACTCCTATCAGGATCTAACTTAACTGAAAACCACATGTTATTGTCGAAAAATAAATTAGTGGAAGGCCAAACTACAGGCAAGTAACAATTGTTGAGCATTCAAGAGGCAACAGTGTACTGGAGCAGCGCAATAGTCAATGCAAATAATAGAGTGAGAACATCGTAACAAAATGGGACTCTTTTCACTTACACTTTTCCTCAGGGATACATAATTATGCAACTTTTCGATGTGTTACACCGCAGGAGAAACAATGTATATTTGAGCTAGGAAATATAGCATCTACAATCAAGAAAAGTAACTGCTACCAACCACAAAACTGCTGCTTGTTAACATCAGGACCTCATTATTGCAGTGATAATCAGTGGCTTATTTTCAAAATGAGTATATCACTTGTACATTTCCATCTCAAGCAATATAATGGCAACCTCTACCTACACAGATGTTGCTGCACGACAGCTCCAAATCTCACATACCACAACAAATTATGAATAATCAGAGCACTAACTCCAATTTATCTGCAAGGACTAATAGGCAAATATTGGTATACTACTACAACTTACCTCAAGCAATCATGAATGATTGTACACTGAAAGGCAAATAGGCAAGATTGGCATACTAATGCAATTCTCACATGTCGCTTCTATCTATTAATAAACTTAGAGGGACCGTAATCACATCGGTAATCAAAGACGAAACTTCCAAGTACAAAGATGATAGGCACGGTGATCACAAACTAATCAAGGATCTAGTAAGCGGATCCGGAACAACACATCCGTACGAGAAAAAGATGAAGCTTAGAATCGGATGCGGTCACTTAATATCCACGACATGCGCTCAAGCAAAAAGGAAAGGATCCGGATCAAAATCAGTTGACTCACCTTCCTGCAATATTTATTGGTGTTCTTAGGCCTAGGTCACCGTACCCATGTGTCTACGGCGCGCCGGGAGGTCGAGGTCGCCCGGTCGTCTCCCGGCGGCGGCGGCGGCTTTAGCATACTGGATTGAATCGGCCATCCGGAACGAGGGCGGAGCAACCAGACTCACACGGGATGTTGAGCCCAAGGAAGGGCGAAGACTTGTGGCGCGCGCGGTAGTCTCGCGATTCGTGGCCCGGAGAGAGCAAGAAGAAAGCAGGGAGAGGATATGGTGACCTTGACCTTGCGGTGGAAGGAGGAGGCCGATGTCGCTGGCTTCGTCCGCGAGCTCACCCCACTGTTGCTGCTCCGCCAAAGAAGGAAGTTAAGGATGAAGCCACCGGTCTGCTTGTGCTGGTCAACCCCCTAGTCGGAGCCGTATTTGCCTCCACCGTGTTTGATTCGCCGCCTCCTGCACTTGATCCACGTGGAGGAAAGGGTGAGGAGGCAGGCCGCAGGCCGGATCTGGCCAGAGCGGAGGAGCGGGCGCGCTGGGTGGAAGGCGAGGAGCGGCGGCGGGAGCCTCGCTCCCCGTGGCACAAGGGCAGGGACGAGGTGTGCCGCGACTTCCGTTGTGCTGCGCCGAGTGCCTCCAGAGAAATGGAGGGGAGGCGACGACAGCGGCGGAGAGCAGGGAGGGAGGGTGGCGGCGGCAGAGGAGGAGACCAGAGAGAGGGGACGGCGAGGGAAGAGGGGGAGTGAGGTTAGGGTTCCACACGGGGATGGGGTGGGGGTATTACGCAGGGGTAGGGTGGTGGGAGGGGGTGTTCGCAAATGTGGTTCAGGGGTGTTTGTAAAACGACACCAACTGCTTCTTCGCGTAGAAATACATTTTAGTACAAGGGTCAAAGTGAAAATGTTTTGAACACGGTTACTGTGCAGGCTGGACGTGTTGGGCCTATCCGCGATTTGTAGTAAACGGAGGACTTTTTCGCAAAATGACCAAACGCACGCCAGCGCGACACGTCGGCCCGGAAACGCGGAGAGGCGAGGAAAGGGGGGCAGGTTTTAAGATATCTGATAGGAAGGACAATTATGTCGGTATGTTTCAGTACCAAAATAAACAAAACTGTACTAGTTTTACTGACAGTGAATATCAAGCACTAAACTGCAAATGAATAGCCTTATGGCTATACAAAGTTTTACTGATGGTGACACAGAAACAACATCTGAATCCCATCCTACAAAATAGCTAATGTAAGTAAGCTGTATACTGCTAACACAGAAACAAGAAGAATCCCAGCAACATTTCACAGGAGAAAGATGTATAGATCACTAATAACCTAGAAGATTCATTTCACAGTAAAATTGACTTCGCCCTGTAAATAGCTAGTACCTGTCCATAAATAAACACAATCTACTGTTCTTTTTAGTTTCTTTATTCCATCTTAATCTACAGGTAGTGAGCTCAGAGGAAATGACAAATCACCAAGGACATCGTAACAGCAAAACTATACAGAAAGCTATAGCATTCACACATACTCATTTCCTTTCAAAAAAAAACATATACTCATGAAACAGCTCCCCCTGTGAGGATGCTGTAAGCCTGTAACCGTATTCCAGGATGTACTCAACCATATCTGAAAAGGAAAAAAAGTGACAACATGATGTTTAGTAGAAAGAATAAGTCCCATAGTAGCACTAGTACAGCACATGTAGGCCAATACGAGTTCAGGAAAAGAAAACAGAATGGCAAACTGATGACCACTGACATTATGCAGCATAGAAAAACAAGGCACCATGCCAGAATGGCAAACTGTTCGAGTTGATTTTGGTGATTCATACTAACACAAGTAATGGGACTAACCTCATTGTCTAGCATGTCTTTGTAGGCATTCCTAGGTCACATGGATGTTACCACATGTTAACATACCATGCACAAGTTAACATATCATGCCCAGGCTAACATGTCATGCCACAAGTTAACACACCATGGACATGTTAGGTTACCTACAGCAAATTTGAGGACTTAGCATATATTTGGAGGCTATAAGTAATGGCATGTTAAGTATGTTAAGTTGAAGCAAAGATCCAGGTTGAAGACGCGAAGAAAAAGAAGGAAAAGGACATTGTCGGATGAACCAACGGTATCAATATAACAAGCGTCGGTGCAATCGTCGGACGAGTTGGTGCATAGGGTCAAACCCTAGGTACCGTCGGATGAACCGACGGTCCATTATTTAGTAGCGTCGGACGAGTTGCAGAGGAAGAGCAAGGAAGACAATAGCACCGGATGATCCGACGGTCTGAGTGGGGACCCCGTCGGTCTATCCGACGCTCAGTTTGAATTCATACAGAGACGCGCCAAGACGAAGCCTTCAGCACCGGATAATCCGACGCCTTGGACAGGGTCAGCGTCGGTCTATCCGACGTTCTGTTGGAAGCTAGCAGTGGCGACTTGGACGCGAGGCCTTGAGCACCGGATGATCCGACGTGGCGTCGGAGCATGGCATCGGAGCAGTTGTGTCAGAGAACCTCAACGGATACGTGACGTGGGAAGGGCACCGGATGAACCGACGCCCTGGAAAAGCATAGCATCGGATCATCCAACTGTACCTTTCTCAGTGGACGTTAGCCAACGGCTAGTTTGATGCCTTGGGCTATTTATACCCCCTCCACTCACCCATTTGAGGTTGCTAGATTGTGTGGAAGTGCATAGGAGTTCAAGACACATTGAAGATCATATCCAATCCCTCCAAGTGCTTAATTGCTCATCCTTGGACTAGTACATGCTTTGTGTATGTGCTTAGTGCTAGGCTTAGCTTAGAGCTGAGTGAGTGCAAGGTTGTGCCAACCTTGTGAGGTGATTATTGAGTGAATCCAGTTGTACAAAGTTCATCGGAAGCCTTGGGGCCTAAGTGGCTCACCGGCAATCGTCATCTACCCTCCGGCTTGGTGTGGAGCGGCGAGAACACTTTGTGCGGGGGACGTGGAGACCCCCTTCCTTGGTGGAGAAACTCCTTAGTGGAGGCGGCATCAAGGTGACCAAGGGAGCTTGACAAGTGCCTAAGTGGCTAGCCTTTGTGGCGAGTCAAGTGGTGCTCTTGGGAGAGACTTGGTGACCGGGAAGCAATACTCTTGTGTGAGTGCTTTAACAACGTGGACTAGGGGTGGCTTAGTGCCTACCGATACCACGGGGTAAATCGCGTGTCAAGAGTTTGCTTCCTCTCATCCCCTTTACGTTTCCGCATTCACTCTTGCAATCTTTGCTTGCCTTTACTTTCCTAGAGTAGTATCTTGCTAGGATTGGTTATAGGTTGCAAACCTTCTTTTGGGATGTGAGTTTCACACTAGAACAACCTAGTTGCACATATAGATAGTATGTTCTAGTTTACCTTTGAGAAAAATTAGTGAAGCAATAGGTTAAGGTTTTAAGTTGCCTAATTCACCGCCTTCCCCTCTTAGGCTAACGGGCATCCGATTCCTTTCACAAGTGATATTATAGACCATTGAAAAACAAGGCACAATTCATATCAAAACCCAGTTCAAGAATGTTCACAATGAAGTTGGATAAGGATTTCTTTTGGCCAGATTCTGAGATCGTACCAAAAGGCCTACATACAGTCCCCATCTAACCAATGCAGGGCCAGTTTACAATACACTACCACCTCCAAGTTACGAGTTGCGGATGTTCCATACCTCAATGGCTGTTTTGTCAACCTTGCTGAGCAACTATTGCAATAGAAGTGAACGTCTCCAGTAGACAGACTCTTCAAATGTATTCATCGATGAAAATGAGTCACAAAAGCGAATTTCCAGATGATTGAAAAACAGAGATAACAATGCAAGGGCAATGACTAAAACCATGATCATTAGTTGGTTGGCTGGCTGCTTTGTTTGTCCTTCGCAGAAATATCTCTTCCTAGAGTATTTGCGAGGTATAAGGCTGAAACATCTATTTGCGAGGGGCCACATCTATTTGCAAATTGCAAAGGGGCCTTCCGGAGTTCAAAACAAAGAAGAAGGGTGAAAGTAGAAGCGAGTGATCAGGAACGAAGCTCCACACAACAATCATTGGACAGTTTATTTTTTTATCAGGTTTTATCTGAACTTCTTTCATCTACAGCCAGATAACCAAGCACTTTTTCTTTTCTTTTCTCTACAGACCCCATCTGCTGTCACCAATCACATTGGACTACTGCACTTGATAGAGAGTTGTTTCCGTACCTTCTGTAGCCAAATGACAAGGTTTTCTCTCCAAGGCCAATTGCAAACACAGGGATAGACCTAGCACCAATCACCTGAGCATCGGCGAGAAGTATAGTTAAAGACACTCGTGAGATGAATAAAAAGTCCGGTATACGATTCATGGTTGTGTTTTGATATAAAATGGCTCCAATGTAGCAAATTTCGGTCATTTGCCACTGACAAAAAATTAGCTAAAGTAAAATGCAATTTCAGGCACAATGCACATGGGAACCCCTAGTCTGATTCACTACACAGAACATGGAGACAGACAGGAGTCATGACTCATGACTATGCTATTTGTTGGATCAAGAGTTTATAAGTACCATTAAGCTATGTAATCTCAACGTTTGCTGCTCTAATCATCCCAAAAGATCTTTTTGTGTCAAAACACCAAATAGATTTACAACATTACTGGTATAGTAATGTCCCTTTTTCATTGAGACAAAGCGAGCCTCGATGGAGTTCAATCTCACGATCAATATCGAGATACCAGAACGGTTTGATCTGCTTAAGTGGGATCATTTGGTAACGCCGCAACTTGTGACACAAGAATCCCAGAATCCAATATAACTGTTACTGTATTGGATCTAAGATCAAGCTATATATATCTTAGCAACTACATATTTGCACATACTAGCAGTGTGCTGCCTAATCATAACCAGAACTGCTTCAAGGTTAAGGTTGCCTAAACCTTTTTGAAATGTTTGTAGCCTCAATAGGACTTGATGTCACCTAATACTCAATCAACACCGTGCTTTGATAAAGAGACCTTTCCGTGCCTTCTCTAGTTCTTTAGCCAAATGAAACAAGTTTTACTATCCAAGGCCAATTGCAAACACATGGATAGACCTAGTGCCAATCACCTAAGCATCAGAAAGAAGTATAGTAAAAGACACTCGTGAGATTAACAAAAAGTCGGTATATGATTCATGTCTGTGTTTTCATATAAAATGGCTCCAAAGTAGAAAAATTTGGTCATTTGTCATGGACAAATAATTAGCTAATGTAAAATGCAATTTCAGGCACAGTGCACATGGGAACCCCTAGTCTGAATCACTACATAGAACATGGAGAATTGGAGACAGACAGGAGTTTTGACTCTGCTGTCCATTGGATCAGGAGTTTATATGTGCCATTAAGCTATGTAGTCTTAACGTTTGCTGCACTAATCATCCCAAAAGATTTTTTTGTGTCAAAACACCGAATAGATATACAGCATTACTGGTGTAGTAATGTCCCTTTTTCATTGAGACAAAGTGGGCCTCGATGAAGTCCAATCTCACGATCAATATCGTTGGATAGACTTGTCACTTGTGCTAGTTTCATATGTGATAATCGACTTTCTTTCAGATATATCAACTTGGATGATGAAAAGATAGTCTTGTAAAATATACGGTAGATACAAATGAGTAAATTAATTGAAGGCAGTAAAAATGCTACAGCCCATAAATGTAATCAGTATACATTAAAAGGATATTGGAGCTAGCAATAGTTGATCCCTTTTTTATATGTATTGGTGTTTCCGTTCCACGCACAGCTCAACAAAGTTTTGGTAGTTAGCACTCCCAGAGAACATCGTACACATTTGGAAGAGCTGAGCAGAAAATTAGACTGAGGGTTGTGAAGATGCTTCCATAGTATGTTGGGAATGTGAGGCAAGAAGGAAGTACTCATGAAAGCGTAAGATAGAGCCACAAGCCATTAGCAGGTGAAGTGGACATAACTGCATCATCACCATACTATGATTGGCCTCGATAGTCGTCTAAAGCTGCTGGCTTTTCACTCCTCCACGCGAAGTCCACTCAAGCTGTGCCACATATGGCTGCTCAGCTAAATTTCCCCGTGGGTTGCGTGACAAACATCAGCAAGCTGTAGGCAGGCGACAGAGTAACACAGCCAGTCTGGAGGATGAGGCCCTGTCCAGCCATGGCAAGCCTGTCACATCTATCTCCTGCTCATTGGTGCTGTGCAGCAGAGATAATAACAGATGTCAAAAGAAAATATCTTACAGTTGTATCGATGGCTAGAGCTCTTGTTCGTCGAGGAAATATTAAACTGCAAACTAACCACCTCATGTATGCATCTGATGTGGTGCTTTTTATATCCAAACAAACTACTTACCATAAGTAATCGGATGCTCGTTAGACTAAGAGGGGGAGGGGTGAATTAGGCAACTAAAAACCTTAACCTATGGCTTGACTATTTTTGCGCAAAGGTAAACTAGAACATACTATCTAGATGTGCAACTAAGGTTGTTCTAATGTGAAACTCCCATCCCAAAAGAAGGTTTGCAACCTATAGCCAATCCTAGCATGATACTACTCTAGTAATGTAAAGGCAAGCAAAGATTGCAAAAGAGTAAATGAGGAAAGGTAAAGGGGATGAGAGGAAGCAAACTCTTGACACGCGATTTATCCCCCGGTATCGGTAGGCACTAAGCCACCCCTTGTCCACGTTGTTGAAGCACTCACATAAGAGTATTAGTTCACGGTCATTAAGTCTCTCCCAAGAGCACCACTTGACACGCCACAAAGGCTAGCCACTTAGGCACTTGTCAAGCTCCCTTGGTCACCTTGATGCCTCCTCCACTAAGGAGCTTCTCCACCAAGGAAGGGGGTCTCCACGTCCCCCGCACAAAGTGTCCCCACCGCTCCACACCAAGTCGGAGGGTCGATGATGATTGCCGGTGAGCCACTTAGGCCCCAAGGCTTCCGGCGAATCTTGTACAACCGGATTCACTCAAGAATCACCTCACAAGGTTGGCACAACACGGCACTCACTCGGCTCTAAGCTAAGCCTAGCACTAAGCACATACACTAAGCATGTGCAAGTCTATGGATGAGCAATTAAGCACTTGGATGGATTGGATATGATCTTCAATGTGTCTTGAACTTCTCTGCACTTCCACACAATCCCGCAACCTCAAATGGATGAGTGGAGGGGGTATAAATAGCCCATGGCATCAAACTAGCCGTTGGCTAACGACCACCGAAAATAGTATCGTCGGATGATCCGACGCTATATTTTCCGGGGCGTCTGTTCATTCGGTGCCCCTCCCACGTCACGTAGCCATTGAGGTTCTCCGACACAAGCTGTTCCGACGCAATGCACCGACGGTGCGTCGGATGATCCGTCTTCGAAGACTCCGCGCTCAAGTCGCCTCGTTAGCTTCCACTTGACCATCGGATAGACCGACACTTCATCTTGACCAAGGCGTCGAATCATCCGGTCTTTGAAGGCTTCGTCTTGGCGCGTCTCTATATGAATTCAAGGCGAGCGTCGGATAGACCGACGGTGTCCCCACTCGGACCGTCGGATCATCGGTGCTACTTGTCTTCCTTGCTCTTCCTCCGCAACTCGTCCGACGCTACTAAATAATGGACCGTCGGTTCATCCGACAAGATACCTAGGGTTTGACCCGTGCACCAACTCGTCGGACGATTGCACCGACGCTTGTATTTGAGGGACCGTCGGTTCATCCGACGGTGTCTTCTCTTTTCCTTTTCTTGCTCGGTTTTGACCCTTGTTTTTCTCATTTTTGCGTGTAGTTTTCTTGCATCCTTGGGACCTAGAAATGTCTACAAATACATGCTAAAACAATAAGGTTAGTCCCAATGATCATGTTTTCATGAATCACCAAAATCAAACTCGAACTAATGGCATATGAGGCCATGTTCGCTACAATCTCCCCTTTTTGGTGATTTATGACAACACTACCAAAGCAAGCATGAATTTGCAAGAATTGACAAAATTAGAACCACTTACACTTGCTTGGATGCTTACCATCATCCAAACTCCCCCTAGATCAAACTTCCCCCTTTTTGATCTCCATGTTCACATTCTCCCCCTTTGGTATCATATCGTTGGAACCACTTGTAAGCATCCTTGAAACCACTTATAAGCTTAAGCCACAAGCTTACTTTGGTCTCACATTCTCCTCCTTTGGAATAAAATCTCCAAAAAGTCCCAAAGCAAACGGGTCCAAGGAAACTAGAAAGACCTAGCAACCATAGCTCAAAGGAGAAATGTTAAATGCAAGGGAGAAAGACGCATGAACCATGATCCATATGTATGATATCGATGAAGATACCACATGTGAGAATAACTAAGGTGGATCACCAGCTCATGAGACTAGCATGATACAAACTAAGCTCCCCCTAAGTGTGTGCACAAAAAGGATACCATTTGTTAGACAAAGGTAGTGAGAAACAAGTGCACAACTACAAACTTGTAAGATAAGGAAGCTTAGAGCATATCATGCAAGGAGGTAGCTTTAAGGGACAAGAGATAAGACAAATGAGTTTTTGTTACATTACCACTTGTAGATATCACTAGTAGTTATTTGATCATTGCATACCTCCGGGGTTGATCCTCTCTACCTTGTTGGCACCACCTTAAGGTGAGCCACTTGGAAATGATATCACTAGATGACACCACTTGAAAGAAGCTTGCATAGAAGACACTTGGGGTACCACAAGGATTAGGAATGTATGAGTACATTGCCTTTGAACTTATTTAGAGACATAAGCTCGCAAGGACATGACTCAATAGCATGAAGCTCATATTGCTATATTCACTCTTTTAGAGATGTTAGATCACATTGAGAGCGAAATAGCATTCTCTTAGAATGAAGTACCTCACCGGAACGCGTCGCTAAGGGACTACATAAGATAAGCTAGTAACAATGTTAGTCCCATAACCAAACCACAGGATGAGCTCCCCCTAAATGTGTGCATTTAGTGTTTGAATCACCAACCAAATGTATGCAAATTGTTTATGACAAAGAAGGGAAGCTAACCCTATAGCTTGCTCATGATGCAAAGAGATATATATGAAAGCATGCACCATGAAAGAACAAGTGTAGCTTTCCTACACACTAATCAAACCATGTAGATTGCTCATGGGTTAGCACATGACACAAGAAACCTACCATATGTAAACATTGCAAAAAATGCAACCTAAACAAGGTAATGGAGCTACAATGATGCAAGAGATAGGTACTAGTTTCCATTACCTCAACCGGGGAACTTGGGCAACACATGTCCAACTTGCAAGCTTGGCTTATAGGCTTGAACCTTCTCATCTTGATTGTGCCAAGCCTCCTAAGTCCCCGCGCTCAAGGCCTTCAAGTGTCCTTTGGAACCCAAACCATTTGAGGCCCCTTCATGTTGATGATGACTTCTTTGGGCACCCAAATGGGTTGGTTCCAACCTCGCTCCTCCTTTATCTTCCCAACCTTATGTGCAACCACCTTGCCATTAGCCTTCTTTTTGATGACGTAGGTGTTTCTCTTGGTTTTGTTCTTGCGGTTGGGCTTGGTGTAGATGAGGGAGCTCTGGATGATGGGCTTCAACTTCTTCTTTTCGCCCTTGTCCATCTTCTTGACAAATTGAGGGCATTTGTAGAACTTGTGCCCTTCTCCATGACACTTGTACCAAGTCACGGTTGCACCCTTCTCAAGCTTCTTCACCATGGGATCATGGTTATCTTGAGAAGGTTGGACTTGGCTCTTCATGTCTTGAGAGATGTCCACTTGTTCTTCATCGTTCTTGCCCTTGCCCATCAAGCTTGTCAACCTCTCTCGGAGCCATTTTACTTCTTGCTTGAGCTCATCATTTTTCTTGCCTATGAGACAATCACATTTTTCTACAGCAACATTCTCATGGCAAGATGGTGAGCAAGATTCATCAATTAAATCGATGCAAGAAGTTGAGGCATCTACCTTGGAGATAGGAATAGCACCAGGGATAGATGTTTCATCAAGCTCAAAGGAATTACTTGTTTTAGTCTCATTGCCCTCAAGCTTAGATTTTAGCTCATCACACTCCTTGCTAAGCAATTTGAATTTGCACAACAAATGTTCATAATTTGTAGCAAGGGTGGCACTAAGATCATTGAGAGCATTGAGTTCTTTTATTTCATTAGCTTGTTTCTCAAACATTCCTTTTTGCTCATGGACTTTCTCAACAAGATCACCGAGAGAGGTGGTGTTAGATTCGTCATCACTTACATTGCTTTCCATACCTTTGGCCATAAGGCACATGTGTGATGATGAAGAACCTTGCATGAAGAGGGTGGTGAAGTTCTTTCTTGATTCATCGCTTGAGCTAGAAGAGCTTGATCCACCACTTGTCCACTCACGGACGGCTATAGTTGCTTCTTTTCTTGGTCTCCTCTCCTTGACCACCTTCTTCTTGGGCTTGTGCTCGATCTTGGTGAACTTGATGTGTTGATGATGACGCCCTTCTCTCAAGTGGACGTTGTAGCCGTACATGTTGACTTTCTTCACATACTTGAAGATCTTCTTCACGTACTCGGCTACCATAGATTCAACCTCTTAATCACACGAGGACTCTTCATGGTCACCATCATCACCATCATCCTCACTTGAGCTTCCATGAGTAGACATTCTACTCAACACCTTCTCTGTTGGCTTGAGAGAGCATGGCTTGTGGTTGGAGAAGATGGTTCTTGGGGCTTTTCTTGGAGCGCCTTCTTTGACTTGGGCATTAGTTGAAGCTCATGTGCCATGATCTTGCTCAAGATATGAGATGGCTTCAAATCTTCGAGCTTCTTCTCGTAGATGATTGCCTTCACCAAGTCATAATCGGGCTTCGGAGACTTTGAAGGATCTTGCGGTTGGTGTTCAAGTCCGTGATGTCCTTCACACCTAAAGCATTGACCTCATTGACAAGCACATTTAGGCGTGAGTACATAGATTCGGCATTTTCATTAGGAAGTTGCTTAAAGCTATTGAATTCCTCAAGAAGACAACCTTAGCGTTCATTAGCAACTTCTTTTGAACCCTCATTTTGCTCCTTGATGGTTTTCCATAGCTCATGAGGATTTTCACAAGTAAAAACTCTATTGAAAACGCCTAAATCTAGTGAGGACAAAATGATACTCTTAGCAATTACATCAAATTGCTTTTCCTTTCTAGTACCATTTTTCATGCCCTCATCGGTGACTCTCCAAACATCAAGGTCCTTTGCTTGGAGATAGGCCTCAATGAGAACCTTCCACCGAGGATAGCCCATGCCATCGAAATGTGGAGCCAAACCTATGGTATCCACCCCTTCATACCTCTATAGAGCAACTCACTAGGCGGTGAAGACTAACCGTTCCAATGAGCCGGTTTTAACAAATTACCAATCGAATTGGCATTTCCTTGTGAAGGAAGTGAGTCCCGGCTCCGATACCACTTGTAAGGAATCGGATGCTCGTTAGCCTAAGAGGGGGAGGGGTGAATTAGGCAACTAAAAACCTTAACCTCGGCTTCACTATATTTGCATAAAGATAAAGCGAGAACATACTATCTAGATGTGCAACTAAGGTTGTTCTAGTGTGAAACTCCCATCCCCGAACAAGGTTTGCAACCTATAGCCAATCCTATCATCATACTACTCTAGGAAAGTAAAGGCAAGCAAAGATTGCAATAGAGTAAATGCGGAAACGTAAAGGGGATGAGAGGAAGCAAACTCTTGACACTCGATTAATTTACGTGGTATCGGTAGGCACTAAGCCACCCCTAGTCCACATCGTTGAAGAACTCACACAAGAGTATTGCTTCCGGTCACCAAGTCTCTCCCAAGAGCACCACTTGACACGCCACAAAGGATAGCCACTTAGGCACTTGTCAAGCTCCCTTGGTCACCTTGATGCTGCCTCCATTAAGGAGCTTCTCCACCAAGGAATGGGGTCTCCACGTCCCCTGCACAAAGTGTCCTCACCGCTCCACACCAAGACGGAAGGTCGATGACGATTGCCGGTGAGCCACTTAGGCCCCAAGGCTTCGGCGAAACTTGTACAACTGGATTCACTCAAGAATCACCTCACAAGGTTGGCACAACTTTGCACTCACTCAGCTCTAAGCTAAGCCTAGCACTAAGAACATACAATAAGCATATGCAAGTCTATGGATGAGCAATTAGGCACTTGGATGGAATGGATATGATCTTCAATGTGTCTTGAACTCCTCTGCACTTCCACACAATCCGGCAACCTCAAATGGGTGAGTGGAGGGGGTATAAATAGCCCAAGGCATCAAACTAGCTATTGGCTAACGACCACCGAAAATAGTATCGTCGGATGATCCGACGCTATATTTTCCGGGCGTCGGTTAATCCGGTGCCCCTCCCACGTCACATAGCCGTTGAGGTTCTCTGACGCAACTACTCCGACGCTATGTACTGACGGTGCGTTGGATCATCCGGTGTTGAAGACTCCGCGCTCAAGTCGCCTCTATTAGCTTCCACTCGACCATCGGATAGACCGACGCTACCTCTTGACCAAGGCGTCGGATCATCCGGTGCTGAAGGCTTCGTCTTGGCGCGTCTCTATATGAATTCAAACTGAGCGTCGGATAGACCGACGGTGTCCCAACTCGGACCGCCGGATCATCGGTGCCACTTGTCTTCCTTGCTCTTCCTCTCGCAACTCGTCCGACGCTACTAAATAATGGACCGTCGGTTCATCCGACGGTACCTAGGGTTTGACCCCGTGCACCAACTCGTCGACGATTGCACCGACGCTTGTATTTGAGGGACCGTCGGTTCATCCGACGGTGTCTTCTCTTTTCCTTTTCTTGCTCGGTTTTGACCCTTGTTTTTCTCATTTTTGGATGTAGTTTTCTTGCATCCTTGGGACCTAGAAATGTCTACAAAGACATGCTAAAACAATAAGGTTAGTCCCAATGATCATGTTGTCATGAATCACCAAAATCAAACTCGAACTAATGGCATACGAGGCCATGTTCGCTACACTTACAAAACCTGCTAAAAGCAATACAAAATGGAATCAATGTTTTGAAGCTAGAGTTAATCTATAGAATTCAAAAGAGGGGCACATTTCCAACAATCTGCCCAAACTTATTGTGTGAGTTTTTTCGTTTCTGAGCCAAATAGCAGGGGTGGACCCTTTTTCTCCATTTAAAAATAACATGTGTACAGGTGTGTTCCGTGTAAAACCCGAGCCGCTCCCCGCGCTGGGCGCCTTGGGCAGTGAAACCCTAGCGCTGCCGCCAGCCACCTCCTCATCCACCTCCACCTCCACCTCCACCTCTCTACCGGCCGGGATCCCATGCAGGTCCCGAGGACGGCGGTGGTGGGCCTTCTCCAGGCTTTAGCGCCTTCTCTGGGGCGAAGGAGAGGCGTGGCACGGCCCACCGGCAATGGCATCGGCGACGGCACGTAGTCGTAGATCCGACGTCCCCAAGGCCTGATCTAAGATGGATCGGACTCAGTGTTTTCCATGCCATCGGGTGGTCAGTTGGGTGCAGCAGCACTATGACGTTGGGTTCTACACAGTGTTGGCCTTCTCGGTATGGTGGTGTTTTTGCCCCCTCTGCTCCTCTATCAGCACTGGATTACTTCGGAGGTTTTGATACTCGCAAGAGTGCGGTTGTGGGCGAAAACTGCAGTTGTGTCTTGTCTCATATGTCGTCGTTGATAGTAGTGTTTTGGTCGTGTTGAGGTTCCAATCCAACCGGCCATTGAGTATAGTTCAGCGATAACCCGTGTTGATGTCTCAATCCAACCTAGTGAGTTTGTTTTTATTTTTATTTTTCATGCCTATGATCTTCCAGGATCATAGTCTTGTATTTTTCTTCTATATCAATGAAAGACTCACTATCTTGTGCAGTTTGTTCAAAAACATGTGTATAGGTGTTAGACCGCTCACTGACAAAGAGGCAAAAGTATAGACCACCTTTTTGTGTGTTTAATGACTCGTGCTCAGATTAAAATCCAAATTATCATGAAGTTATACTCCCTCAGCATCGAAATAATTACCACTGTTCATTGTTGGTCACAACATTTTAACAACTGACCTTTTTACCAAAATCATGTAAGTGTCATTTTTTTGTTTGTGACCTACATTATCATATTTTAAGCATGCTTTATCTTTTCATATACGGTGCTTGGATAGTATCCGGTAGTACCAGGTAATACATTGTACTGATATTTTTTCACCAACAAATTTAATTTGGTAGTACCAGGTAGTAGTATGCAGTACCAATATGGTAGTACCAGGTAGTACAAAGTACTACTAGGTAGTATCATATAGTACCTAGTATCGGGTCCACCAAAATGGTACTACCTGGTACTACCACCGTTAGATTTCACTGGAATGATTGCTCAAATTAATTACAAGCACTCTAAAATTTTCCTCCATTATAATTAAAATAAATTATTGAGTAAGATGAATGATCAAATGTTGTGAAAAATAATTTGAATCAGCATAAGGAGTATTTTTAGTTTACTTCCATCATGGATATCTTGACATGTGCTCCATCCGTCCCAGAAAAAGTGTAACTCTAGTTTTTAAGACAAATTAGTGGTGGCGCGAAAAGACTCTAGTACCCATATTTCTTAGCCACATTCAGTAAGTTTTCACATGCAGATCATATATGATTACCTAATTAGGTAGGTAATTAGATGTATTTTCTAGGATTGCACATTTTGTGAGATTTTTTTTCAAATCTCAAGATTGCATTCCTCACGAGATGCAGGGAGTAGGTCATATGAGATTTCGTCTCAGGGTATAAAAACTGATGTTGATGCCTACATTACTGATACCCGATCTTGAAGTGTTTGAACACACATTCTTGCCATTGTATTTACGGTAATGCTAGGAAGTAGACGTCTAATCTGTCAGACGCTACGCGGCCCACAGGCCCAGACATAATAAAAAAACTCTACCTTAGTAACGGCTACTTCGTCTCGATCTTATCCATTCGTTCATGTCTATCCGTCTGTTCCTCTATTGTCGCCTCCCGCTTTGGTGAATGAAGGTCAAATCCTTCCCTACTCCGACCACCATTGCCCAACAGCCGCCAGCCGAACCTTGATCCCACTCTCCTTTACCCCGTCCACCTCATCCCGTCGTCAGCCATGGCGCCTTCGGTGGGGGATTGAAGAAATCTCGCCCCACCATTGACACTAGCCACGACTCAAGTGCCGCCGGTAAGCTCCTCGTCCCGGTCACCTCTTCCACACCCAACCTAAAAAATAGAACCCTAGTGAGCCCTAGATGCTACAGCTCCTGTTTGCCATTCCTCTCCATCACCGCGGTCATAGGATTTTGGCTGGAATCATAGGTTGTGGCCGCCTCCTCCCGCTCTCCCCATACTGCCATGACGAACAGGCGCACCACCTCTTCTAGTGAAGAGGCACAGCTGCCTCCTCCCATCTTCCCCGCTTGCATGAAGAAGGGGCTCAATCATCAGCATGCCAGAAACTAGAGGTAGAGAAGAGTGGATTCAAAGATGTTGCAGTGTGAGTTTTGAGTAGTGTTCGATGATGTTGCAAAATCTATTTTGAGATGTTAAAAAAATTTCAGTTTTCTATGTTACAATACTTAACACCAGATGTTGCAACAGTGATATTTTTATGTTGGACATCTGATGGTGATTTTGTTTCTGGTTTGGGAAGTTCCAAACTTAAAATCGAGATGTTACTAGATGATGTTTGATGTTGCACAAGATGTTATGGGATGTTTCAGTCAAAGGAGTTCTATTCTGTTTATGTTGCATACCACAGAAACAGAGAAACTGGTATGGAGCAAAAAGAATATTCAAACTCCCATGTGATGACTTGCAGAATATCAACGATAGCTAGCCTATACCTATAGTTGTTTCCCTGTGCCTGAATAGATCAACCGCTTCCTCACTGGAGGCGCCTCCTCGTGCTCATGCTACCTAGGTAGGTGATGCTAGTTTCAGAGGGGCATTCATTAGGAGAAATCCGTGCTTGGCATTAAATTTGTGTCATCAATGCAATCTTTTAAATAGCGGGCTAAGTCCGTTAGCCGATGGTCTCGAGAAAAAGCTAAGCGAAGCTATAGCTTAGCTATAGCCGCAGCTAAATCATTTAGCGGAATTGTAAAAAAACAAAAAAAACTTTCTTACATGACACAACAATTGAATCAACGATTCACGGGTTACCACCAAAACACATTACCATGTCATCAACTCAACAATAATCACACCTACACCTCACCATCACAAAAGTACATCACAAGAGCGATGCACTACAAAATACCATATCATCGGACTATTGTTCCACTATTAAGAATCGGAGACACATAGACTTACCGAAATTAGAGGATATAGCCGGCTAGAAGTAGGCCCATTTAGCGGATATAGCGGCCTAAACGCAACGACTAGCCCTTAAGCTAACCTTGTGGCTAAAAGTGTAATCTCCTAGCGGCAACGCTTCCCAACGAGCTATATCCGGCTATAGCTGCAGCTATAGCCGCTATTTAAATCATTGCATCAATGGCGGCGTCCTGCGGCCTCTGGTGCCACTATCCATCCTGGAGGCATGGATGAGAAATCACCCATTGATTACTAACATTGTCTTCTTCTACCTGTGGAACATTGTCTAGTCACTCTACCAATGGTTGCGAGGAAGATGGAAGGTGAGTTCATTTGGTCCATCTTTGGTCAAGTTAAACTGTGGCTAGCATATTTGACACGACGGCATTCCATCCGCAAGACATCAGACTTGATCTTTTTCCTTCTATGATTCAGTTCTACGCTAGTTGACGTTGTCATATATATTTTGTATTCCTCTCATGGGTTTGAGATTTGTGCTAACCGTATTTACATCTGGCAAATTGGATCTGTGTGAACATGTTAGTCTTGATGGTGGCAGCTCTGAACTATGTTTTAGGACTAAGGTGTGTGGAACACCACCATTTGCTATGTGCTTATAGTCGTATGAGATGTCTCAAAACTGTTGGGTTGGATAAGACATAATTGTGTTAGAGGCTTGGAGCTAGGGGCAACCAGTTATAACACAAGTTAGGTTTAGGATAGACCTTTGTTGACGGTTAATAGTTGTATCAAATTTCGTTTATGACTTGCAAGCGGACAAGTCTTCCGTCGTAGTCAAGGGACCCTTCTTCCCTCGAGTGGTGAACCCAAGGTATCGAATCCGTGGAACAAATGTGTGACACAAGAGTTAATCTAGTAAAGCCAAGTAACTTCAATCTTCGGTAAAAGAGAAACCCTAATGCATCTAGGTAAAAGACACGAAACTAATCTAATCTACTAAAGACCGGAGATAACAAAGTAAGATTGGGTAGATAAACCGATCTAGAGAGATCGGGATAAGCCTTTTGTTGAAGTTCCAAGCAAGAGAAGAAGTAGCAAATCGAATCTTATTAGAAGCCTCTTTAAACCGTGGTTTCCCGTCCAAATCCGAAAACATCCGCCTCTCGGAACCCTCGTTCGTCACAACGTATCCCTACTCATGCGGGGAGTCTAGGGCGAGTCAAAAGACAAGTCGAGATTCTTTCGGAAGATCCGGCGTGTACCTCTAGCCACCGCGGCTACAAGAACACCCTATGTGATCTATCGTGCGAATAGATCTAGAATAAGCAAACCGATCGAAAAACGAAATCTTCGAGGAAACACTTGATCGCTAAGAATAGATTGAACTTGATAATTCAACTATGACAATCATGCATACACAAGATCACCACCGGGATCCTTCCTTGATCTTGCTTCTAGCTCCGGGAACTCCGACGTGGTCTTCCATGCAAGGTTCCCACGTCGGCTAGGGAAACCCTAGTCAACTAGCTCGACCCTCTCCTCTCCGAGATGGTGTCCCTCTCTTCTTTGATCCCCGGCGGCCGATGACGAATTGGACCATGCGTGGCTCTCGGTCGGGGGGCTATAAATAGCCCGAATGGCGGCTAGGGCAAAAGAGGGGGCAAACGGGCCCACGGACGAGGCCGGGCCGACCGGCCGCACCGGCCGGCTGGGCCCGGTCCACGGCCTCCTTTGCTCTACGTCGTTTCCCGTGTCTTCTTAGATGTTTCCCCTTCGCATGTAGGTCCATGTCGTCGGTTTCTCTTCGAATTAGGCATAACTCCTTGTCTTGCAAGATTCAACACTTTTCGGTTAGATCCTCGGAGTTTGTCATCTTTTCGGATCAAGTCCCCGGCTTCTTGGAGTTAAGTTTTGCTTCATTGCATGACTTGTACGGGCTTCAAGGTCTTTTCATAAGGTGCTTGATGAACTTATCCCTAAAGTCTTGCATTCAACGCTAAAACCCTGCATAAACACTAAACTCCAAAACCGACATGCACATGTGAACTTGTTATACCACGGGGGTTAGTACCAATGGATAAGGTATAAAACTTATGCCAACACCGAAGGTAAACTCATGGCTAGGTTGATGGATTTTCACCGTCAACATCTCCCCCATGCTTAAACCTTGCTCGTCCTCGAGTAACCCTCGATGGATATCATCGTTGCCAAACAATGTTTAAACCTTGCACTTGATCATACATGAGAAAACTTAATGCTCTCAAAATTTTAATTCGTTAAAGTTCCATAATGTACTTGCCTTCATCTCTACGGAGCGTAGATTCTTATTAAGCATATCCCACGAGTGTTAACATGCTCCCAAAGTTTAAATAGATCTCGAATTTTTGAAATAAAGAATGAGATAAAGAAAAGCTAAACCAAGTTCACAAATTTAATTCATATGTATATTGCTCATGAACTCTCAACTCGCTTGTCTCTGAAGCCTATATATTCTACTCCTTTCCCTCTCATCACAATATGTGTGGTAGGCTTTATATGGGGCTTTGGGAAAGTTTAGTCCTACCAAGATTTTATAAATGAGGTGTTGTCAAAACAAGACAAGCTTCTCATGGTCTTACCGAGACTCGTCAAAAAGGTCATTGGAAAATGATGTTATATCAAGGAGGGGAAAGAGAAAAATACACACACTTTAGATGAGTGGACATGTGCAAATGGCAAAGGGTGATCTCGAGGCACAAAGGAAGTCCTCGTTATCGGATTGCACATGGTTGGAAAATGAGAATGGATCTTTTAATCTTGAAGCCTTGAATTTCCTAATGCACTTTAGAGAACCGGGGAGTTCACTTTATTTTTGCACATACTTATATTTTTTATCTTTCTCATATTTCTCCTTCTTTTCTTTCTTTCTTTCTTTCTTTTTCTCATTCATTCATTTTTTCTTGTCATACATTCGGTCACGAGACTTTCACATCGGAGTTTTGATTTTTTGTTTATTTTGCTCCCCTTTAATGTTTTTTATTTGCTCCCCTTTGAATTCTAAAAATTGCATCGTACCTACCTCCTCCCCCATGCTTAGACGTTGCTCGTCCTCGAGCAAAGAGGCGATAAATAAGGTAGGTACCGGAAATATTTTTTCTTGCGGAGATACTTGAATTCTTCAATGTTAGCACCGTCTTGCGATCTTCCTTGAATTGATGATCCATTCTCAACGATAGGTTGTGGTCAAGGAGGTAAACACAAAAGATGATATTTGGTTTTAAGGGTGGATATCCGGCGAGGTTTGTGATATCTCCGATGTGGGGATGCACAATGCACGGATAAAAGGCTAGCAAAAAGATAGGTATGCAAAAACGGAATGACCGACTTCTTAGTCTCGGGCCAGAGAAATCATGGCCTGCAATAACTCACTCAAAAATAAATCTTGTACACTAAGGTTTCTGCACTCAAATATATATTAGGCTTTGGATAGGTTGAGCAACACACAAGTGATATTTATGACAAGGTTTAGCGATATTTTTGAGCATAAAAACCATCTTCAATCTATCTATAACTTGAGAGCACATAAAACACTATGGCTCTTTATTTTAATCATAACCTCCGCTAAAGATTAAGCTAGCATTTAAATAAATTCAGATTCGTATTTTAAGAGAGCACTAGCTTTAACATGCATAAATCAATTACAAAGATAAACAAAGCGGCAATTATAATCATATATCATTATGGCACAAATTTTTGTAACTTTTCCAATGATATAAACAAGGTGTTATCTTTATTAATGATGAAATCAAGTTGAAATGCAAACTGAAAATAAACAAACACACTTGCTGAAATTTAAATAAAAACAGAAAATATTACGCAAACACACACAATCAAAAGCTGAAAATTACGAGAGAAAGGCAAAAGGAAAGAAAACTAAAGTTCCTTAATCTTCATAGTCCTCCGCTGGTGGTTGGTGTTGATGATCTTGATAGTAGTACCCTTGCTCGTAGTATGGTTGGACATTCCCTCCAACGAATTGATCCGGCTCCACTAGGTGAAGGCGTCCAAGCTCATAGGCAATATTTGCATTGCCCTCACCAAGTTGAGCCGCGTTGGCTTGGATGGCTGCGACGTTTTGGGCGTTTCTCGCAACATACCCTCCAATTATGGCTACGCTTTGTTGCGGTTGGGGATATTGTGCGTAGGGCTCCTCAAAGTTTACGTTGGGCACCACATAATTTGGTGGGGGTACCGGTGCACCACCCCCCATGCTTGCTCTTGTGGCCCTCCGTAATAACTTGGCGGAGGAGGGATCCTGCCGATCATAAGGTATTAGGAGTCTATTGGCTGCTTGGCAATTATGGCCGAGTAGAGCTAATTCAACTCCGTGTCGGTCACCTTCGTCTCCGTCATCCTTCCCAATACCCTCTTGCACATCCAAGAGTGGAATAGTCGGATAATGGGGCTGCGAATGCAATTGCGTTGTTGGTGGGCTTCTCCGGAGATCAAATTCCAAAATCCATCTAACATGCCGTGTGGCACGTCAACTTTCTCTCGGAGCTCCCTTATGGAATCCAAGTAGCTCCCTAACGTGCTCGTAGGGAACCACTTGTTGGACTCCCTCCAAACGGAATGATAAACTTTGCACCCCATCATCAAGGATAGGTGCAATGGTCATCAAGATTTCCAACGCGAACTCCTTGTGGGTGTCCACCGGTACTCCGTTGGAGAATTGAACCCATCCAAGGTGCCCCAACATGTAGTATATGTCGGTGCCTAAACCCAAGTAGTAGAGTGCTTGGTCGTCGAACTCGACGTTGGGCACAAGTCTCTTCTCAAGACGAGAGAGCCTCTTCTCCTCCTCCTCCGATAATATGATGAAGCCATAAGAGGAATATATCGGAGTGTATGGAGGTGGCGCGGTCGAACGGGTTGATCGTCGAGGTGGAACGGGCGACTCCTCCGTGTGCCCTTGAGGTTCGGTAAACCTCATGGATGTGCTCCTTGTTGCCCTCATGCCACCAAGGAGGAGAGCATCGCTCCTCCTTGGTGGTGCCGTACCGTCTCCATGCTCCGGGAGACTCGGAAACCGAGTGCCTCCTCGAAGACGTCGTTGACGACGGCTTGGATGACGATGAACCCTTCTTCTTGGAGAAGAGACTTGCGGTTTTCTTCCACATGGTTGCTTGCACTCTTCTCTCCACTAAAACTTCGGGTTGTAACCGGTAACTAGGCACTTAAAATCTTACTTTGGGGTGTGGACTTCGAGTGGATTAAGGTTGTGGATTTTTTTTGAGCTATCAAGCTTGGGAAGGTTGGCTATGTCTATAGAGGTTCTAGGCACACAAACTTGAACACACAAACTAAGGAAGGAGAGGGAAGCTTGTTTGCGGAAAACGGGAGCCGGGGGCCTCCTTAAGTAGGGGAGGCCGGCCGGCTGGGCCGACCGGCCCGGGTGGCCTCCGGCTCCTCCCCCGCCTCGGCTTTCTTTCGGCACGATCATTTCTCCTCTCGCAACTTTCTTTCCCGCGTGCTCCACAAGTTGCACCGCCCAAACGCTCTCGTCCACTCCTTTTCTTGCATTATTGGTCCTTCCACTTGATGCTTCATGCTTTGAGTCTTGTCCATGCTCCCTTGCTCCACTTGCTTCACATGCCACCAAGAAATTCCTGCAAAGTTCATGCTTGCTGCCTACCATGCTTGTCCTTTGCATGTGGACTTGGTGAAAGTTGATGAAAGAGTATCCAATGGTGCATGCATGATCAATTCAAACTAGATTGCCTCCCTTTAAGTGTGTTTAAGGTTAAGCAGTCCTCTAATTTCGAAATTTAAAAATATTTTTCAGAGCCATGCAAGAGCTCAAGCATAAATTTAGAGAAGTTTTTAAACCATTAAAAACAAATGTAAGTCAAAAATATTTTATGACTACGTTGATATCGGTCTCACCGGTATAGTTTGCCTTCATTGGTTGAGAGCAAGCTTTTCCGGCTTGATCATGGGGGCATAGGTTTAGGTTCTAATTTTGGCTAAATGAGAGAGATTTTGAATAAAACAAAATTAGATGAGGCTTAGAAAAATTCTAATCCTAGAGAAACCGAGGATATGGATTTTTAAACCAACCAAAAGTTTTGATTTCTAGGTTCACGCGAGTCCTACCACGTGCTGAAATTTAATGAACTCCTAGGTATAAGTCGTGGCTCTACTCATGTGGTTTTAGCGTGAAAAATAAGTCAACCTCAACACCATAATAGGGGTGAAGGGTTGAGTTAGGTTCTGAAATTATTTGGTTGTGGTTTCTCGAAAAGAAAAGAACAAACAAGCACATAGGAGGGTTCATGCAAAGGGTTTATGATAAAGCAAAATATTCAATTATGTCTCTAATATTGTTCAACCACTTCTAAGTCTAATGTCTTTGCGTAATAAAATTCGAAACCAACTTATTATAAAAAGACTCGAAAAACCTGGAATCGAGGTTGTCCTCCCGTAGCTTAATCTTTGACTCGACGAAATGGGTTGTCTCCCGCCTAGCGCTTCGTTTATAGTCCATGGCTAGACTTCTTCACTTGATTACTTCGGATCAACGCTCTTTGCGGGTGTTGCAATCTTGGGTACCCACTTCCGCACCATCTTGGGCACGGGCTTCTTCTTCGGCTTAGTCAATATTTTTTGGTCTTCACGGGGCCGGCTTTGTCTTTTGGTCTTGACGGATGCAACAACTTCCTTCATGTAGTGGCTCGGCATCTCGAACTCCGGTCCTTCGGTTGTGATCTTCATGGTCTCCTTAATGTGATCCTCCTTCTCTCCCGAATGAGTTTGAATAGCCTTCGCCGTCTTGGGACCTTGGAGTTGTCTCGGATATTCTTCTTTGTTACCCATCGGGCGCCCCGCAAGTTGTCCCACTTGCGTCTCTAACATCTTCATCACGATGAGCACTTCAATCCTCGCATGTGGATCTTGCCTTCGCAGCCTTTAGCTGTTGAGCTTCTTTCTCTATCTCCATCTTCTCCATCCTCCTCTTAAGTAAACCGATTTTCCACTCAAGGAATCCGGCTCATATGTATTCATTGAAACGCTCCAAAGCTCCCGCAATCATCATGCGGATAGTTGAGACCTTGATCTTGAACGGCCTTCCGGCGTCTTGAAGGTTTATGAAAGGTAGATCAACGATGTCGGTTTAGGTTGATCTTCCTTTGGACTTGGAGGTGGTGATTCCCTTGGAGATTCCGGCGGTCCTTCAACTTCGGCTTTTGAATTTAGGGTTTCCAACCCTTTAGCTTGTGTTGCACGTCTCCTTTGCCGTAAAGGTTTCCGGATCATCCACAAAAAAGTTTGGGTTTCTTGGAGAGGTAGCCAACCATCTCCGGTTAGGGTTAGCAATAAACAAAGTATGCAAAAAACTAGAAAGTAAAAATAAATCTATGAAAACTAGGGTTAGACAAACTAGATTAGATGAATTTTGAGGATGATCAAAGTTTAGTAGATGCAAAAAGAAAAACAAAAAAAGAAAACTGAAAATCACAAAAAGGCAATAAAAAATCAAATCTTGATCACTTGTTCCCCGGCAACGGCGTCAGAAAAAGGGGCTTGTTGACGATTAATAGTTGTATCAAAGTTCGTTTAGACTTGCAAGCAAACAAGTCTCCCATCGTAGTCAAGGGACCCTTCTTCCCTCGAGTGGTGAACCCAAGGTATCAAATCCGTGGAACAAATGTGTGACGCAAGAGTTAATCTAGTAAAGCCAATTAACATCAATCTTCGGTAAAAGAGAAACCCTAATGCATCTAGGTAAAAGACACGAAACTAATCTAATCTACTAAAGACCGGAGATAACAAAGTAACATTGGGTAGATAACCGATCTAGAGAGATCGGGATAAGCCTTTTGTTGAAGTTCCAAGCAAGAGAAGAAGTAGCAAATCGAATCTTATTATAAGCCTCTCGTAAATCGTGGTTTCCCGTCCAAATCCGAAAACATCCGCCTTTCGGAACCCCCGTTCGTCACAACGTATCCCCGTAAGGAATCGGATGCCCGTTAGCCTAAGAGGGGGAGGGGGTGAATTAGGCAACTAAAAACCTTAACCTATGGCTTCACTAATTTTGCGCAAAGGTAAACTAGAACATACTATCTATATGTGCAACTACGGTTGTTCTAGTGTGAAACTCCCATCCCAAAAGAAGGTTTGCAACCTATAGCCAAACCTAGCATGATACTACTCTAGGAATGTAGAGGCAAGCAAAGATTGCAAGAGAGTAAATGCGGAAACGTAAAGGGGATGAGAGGAAGCAAACTCTTGACACGTGATTTATCCCGTGGTATCGGTAGGCACTAAGCCACCCCTAGTCCACGTTGTTGAAGCACTCACACAAGAGTATTGCTTCCCGGTCACCAAGTCTCTCCCAAGAGCACCAACTTGACTTGCCACAAAGGCTAGCCACTTAGGCACTTGCCAAGCTCTCTTGGTCACCTTGATGCCGCCTCCACTAAGGAGCTTCTCCACCAAGGAAGGGGGTCTTCACGTCCCCCGCACAAAGTGTCCTCGCCGCTCCACACCAAGCCGGAGGGTCGATGACGATTGCCGGTGAGCCACTTAGGCCCCGGGCTTCGGCGAACCTTGTACAACTTGATTCACTCAAGAATCACCTCACAAGGTTGGCACAACCTTGCACTCACTCGGCTCTAAGCTAAGCCTAGCACTAAGCACATACACAAAGCATATGCAAGTCTAAGGATGAGCAATTAAGCACTTGGTTGGATTGGATATGATCTTAAATGTGTATTGAACTCCTCTCGCACTTCCACACAATCCAGCAACCTCAAATGGGTGAGTGGAGGGGGTATAAATAGCCCAAGGAATCAAACTAGCCGTTGGCTAACGTCCACCGAAAAGGTACCGTCGGATGATCCGACGCTATGCTTTTCCGGGCGTCGGTTCATCCGGTGCCCCTCCCACGTCACGTAGCCGTTGAGGTTCTCGACACAACCGCTCCGACGCTATGCTCCGACGCTACGTCGGATCATCCGTGCTCGAAGGCCTCGCGTCCAAGTCGATACTGTTAGCTTCCAACAGACCGTCGGATAGACCGACGCTATGCCTTGACCAAGGCGTCGGATCATCCGGTGCTGAAGGCTTCGTCTTGGCGCGTCTCTGTATGAATTCAAACTGATCGTCGGATAGACCGACGGGGTCCCCACTTAGACCGTCGGATCATCCGGTGCTACTGCCTTCGCTGCTCTTCCTCTGCAACTCGTCCGACGCTACTAAATAATGCACCGTCGGTTCATCCGACGGTACCTAGGGTTTGACCCTCTGCACCAACTCGTCTGACGATTGCACCGACGCTTGTATTTGAGGGACCGTTGGTTCATCCGACGGTGTCTTCTCTTTTCCTTTTCTTGCTCGGTTTTGACCCTTGTTTTTCTCATTTTTGCGTGTAGTTTTCTTGCATCCTTGGGACCTAGAAGTGTCTACAAAGACATGCTAAACAATATGGTTAGTCCCAACGATCATGTTGTCATGAATCACCAAAATCAAACTCGAACTAATGGCATATGAGGACATGTTCGCTACAATCTCCCCCTTTTTGGTGATTTATGACAACACTACCAAAGCAAGCATGAATTTGCAAAAATTGACAGAATTAGAACCACTTACACTTGCTTGGATGCTTTCCATCATCCAAAACTCCCCCTAGATCAAACTTCCCCCTTTTTGATCTCCATGTTCACATTCTCCCCCTTTGGTATCATATCGTTGGAACCACTTGTAAGCATCCTTGAAACCACTTATAAGCTTAAGCCACAAGCTTACTTTGGTCTCACATTCTCCTCCTTTGGAATAAAATCTCCAAAAAGTCCCAAAGCAAACGGGTCCAAGGAAACTAGAAAGACCTAGCAACCATAGCTCAAAGGAGAAATGTTAAATGCAAGGGAGAAAGACGCATGAACCATGATCCATATGTATGATATCGATGAAGATACCACATGTGAGAATAACTAAGGTGGATCACCAGCTCATGAGACTAGCATGATACAAACTAAGCTCCCCCTAAGTGTGTGCACAAAAAGGATACCATTTGTTAGACAAAGGTAGTGAGAAACAAGTGCACAACTACAAACTTGTAAGATAAGGAAGCTTAGAGCATATCATGCAAGGAGGTAGCTTTAAGGGACAAGAGATAAGACAAATGAGTTTTTGTTACATTACCACTTGTAGATATCACTAGTAGTTATTTGATCATTGCATACCTCCGGGGTTGATCCTCTCTACCTTGTTGGCACCACCTTAAGGTGAGCCACTTGGAAATGATATCACTAGGTGACACCACTTGAAAGAAGCTTGCATAGAAGACACTTGGGGTACCACAAGGATTAGGAATGTATGAGTACATTGCCTTTGAACTTATTTAGAGACATAAGCTCGCAAGGACACGACTCAATAGCATGAAGCTCATATTGCTATATTCACTCTTTTAGAGATGTTAGATCACATTGAGAGCGAAATAGCATTCTCTTAGAATGAAGTACCTCACCGGAACGCGTCGCTAAGGGACTACATAAGATAAGCTAGTAACAATGTTAGTCCCATAACCAAACCACGGGATGAGCTCCCCCTAAATGTGTGCATTTAGTGTTTGAATCACCAACCAAATGTATGCAAATTGTTTATGACAAAGAAGGGAAGCTAACCCTATAGCTTGCTCATGATGCAAAGAGATATATATGAAAGCATGCACCATGAAAGAACAAGTGTAGCTTTCCTACACACTAATCAAACCATGTAGATTGCTCATGGGTTAGCACATGACACAAGAAACCTACCATATGTAAACATTGCAAAAAATGCAACCTAAACAAGGTAATGGAGCTACAATGATGCAAGAGATAGGTACTAGTTTCCATTACCTCAACCGGGGAACTTGGGCAACACATGTCCAATTTGCAAGCTTGGCTTGTAGGCATGAATTTCCGCAACTTCTTTGTTCCAAGCCTCCCAAGTCCCCGCTTTCAAGGCCTTCAAGTGGCCTTTGGAATCCAAACCATTTGAGGCCCCTTCATGTTGGTGATGACTTCCTTGGGCACCCAAATAGGTTGGTTCCAACCCCGCTCTTCCTTCATCTTCCCAACCTTGTGTGCAACCACCTTGCCATTTGCCTTCTTCTTGATGACGTAGGTGTTGCTCTTGGTCTTGTTCTTGCGGTTGGGCTTGGTGTAGATGAGGGAGCTCTTGATGATGGGCTTCAATTTCTTCTTTGCGCCCTTGTCCATCTTCTTGACAAATTGGGGGCATTTGTAGAACTTGTGCCCTTCCTCATGACACTTGTAGCAAGTCTCGGTTGCACCCTTCTCAAGCTTCTTCACCATGTGATCACGGTTATCTTGAGAAGGTTGGACTTGGCTCTTCATGTCTTGAGAGATGTCCACTTGTTCTTCATCGTTCTTGCCCTTGCCCATCAAGTTTGCCAATCTCTCTCGGAGCCTTTTCACTTCTTGCTTGAGCTCATCATTTTCCTTGCCTATGAGATAATCACATGATTCTACAACAACATTCTCATTGCAAGACGGTGAGCAAGATTCATCAATTAAATCAATGCAAGAAGTTGAAGCATCTACCTTGGAGATAGGAATTGCACAAGGGATAGATGTTTCATCAAGCTCAAAGGAATTACTTGTTTTAGTCTCATTGCTCTCAAGCTTAGATTTTAGCTCATCACACTCCTTGCTAAGCAATTTGAATTTGCACAACAAATGTTCATAATTTGTAGCAAGGGTGTCACTAAGATCATTGAGAGCATTGAGTTCTTTGATTTCATTAGCTTGTTGTTCAAGCATTTCTTTTTGCTCATGGATTAGCTCAACAAGATCATTGAGAGAGGTGGTGTCGGATTCGTCATCACTTACATTGCTTTCCATACCTTTGGCCATGAGGCACATGTGTGATGATGAAGGACCTTGCATGAAGTGGGTGGTGAAGTTCTTTCTTGATTCATCGCTTGATCTAGAAGAACTTGATCCACCACTTGTCCACTCGCGGACGGCGAAGGTTGCTTCCTGCCTTGGTCTTCTCTCCTTGACCACCTTCCTTTTGGGCTTGTGCTCAATCTTGGTGAACTTGATGTGTTGATGATGGCGCCCTTCTCTCAAGTGGATGTTGTAGCCGTACATGTTGACTTTCTTCACATACTTGAAGATCTTCTTCACGTACTCGGCCACCATAGATTCAACCTCTTCATCACTTGAGGAATCTTCATTATCACCATCATCACCATCATCTTCGCTTGAGCTTCCACGAGTAGCCATCCTACTCAACATTTTCTCTTGTCGGCTTGAGAGAGCATGGCTTGTGGTTGGAGAAGATGGTTCTTGGAGCTTTTCTTGGGGCGCCTTCTTTGACTTGGGCATTAGTTGAAGCTCATGTGCCATGATCTTGCTCAAGATATGCGATGGCTTCAAATCTTCGAGCTTCTTCTCGTAGATGATTGCTTTCACCAAGTCATAGTCGGGATTTCGAAGACTTTGAAGGATCATGCGGTTGATGTTCAAGTCCGTGATGTCCTTCACACCTAAGGCATTAATCTCATTGACAAGCACATTTAGGCGTGAGTACATAGATTCGGCATTTTCATTAGCAAGTTGCTTGAAGCTATTGAATTCCTCAAGGAGACAACCGTAGCGTTCATTAGCAACTTCTTTTGAACCCTCATTTTGCTCCTTGATGGTTTTCCATAGCTCATGAGCATTTTCACAAGTAAAAACTCTATTGAAAACGCCTACATCTAGTGAGGACAAAATGATACTCTTAGCAATCACATCAAATTGCTTTTCCTTCCTAGTACCATTTTTCATGCCCTCATCGGTGACTCTCCAAACATCAAGGTCCCTTGCTTGGAGATAGGCCTCCATGAGAACCTTCCACCGAGGATAGCCTGTGCCATCGAAATGTGGAGCCAAACCTAAGGTATCCACCCCTTTCATTCCTCTATAGAGCAACTCACTAGGCAGTGAAGCCTAACCGTTCCAATGAGCCGATTTTCACAATTTACCAATCGAATTGGTGTATCCTTGTGAAGGAAGTGAGTCCCGGCTCTGATACCACTTGTAAGGAATCGGATGCCCGTTAGCCTAAGAGGGGGAGGGGGTGAATTAGGCAACTAAAAACCTTAACCTATGGCTTCACTAATTTTGAGCAAAGGTAAACTAGAACATACTATCTATATGTGCTACTACGGTTGTTCTAGTGTGAAACTCCCATCCCAAAAGAAGGTTTGCAACCTATAGCCAATCCTAGCATGATACTACTCTAGGAATGTAGAGGCAAGCAAAGATTGCAAGAGAGTAAATGCGGAAACGTAAAGGGGATGAGAGGAAGCAAACTCTTGACACGCGATTTATCCCGTGGTATCGGTAGGCACTAAGCCGCCCCTACTCCACGTTGTTGAAGCACTCACACAAGAGTATTGCTTCCGGACACCAAGTCTCTCCCAAGAGCACCAACTTGACTTGCCACAAAGGCTAGCCACTTAGGCACTTGTCAAGCTCCCTTGGTCACCTTGATGCCGCCTCCACTAAGGAGCTTCTCCACCAAGGAAGGGGGTCTCCACGTCCCCCGCACAAAGTGTCCTCGCCGCTCCACACCAACAATTGCCGGTGAGCCACTTAGGCCCCAAGGCTTCCGGCGAACCTTGTACAACAGGATTCACTCAAGAATCACCTCACAAGGTTGGCACAACCTTGCACTCACTCAGCTCTAAGCTAAGCCTAGCACTAAGCACATACACTAAGCATATGCAAGTCTAAGGATGAGCAATTAAGCACTTGGTTGGATTGGATATGATCTTAAATGTGTATTGAACTCCTCCGCACTTCCACACAATCCGGCAACCTCAAATGGGTGAGTGGAGGGGGTATAAATAGCCCAAGGAATCAAACTAGCCGTTGGCTAACGTCCACCGAAAAGGTACCGTCGGATGATCCGACGCTATGCTTTTCCGGGCGTCGGTTCATCCGGTGCCCCTCCCACGTCACGTAGCCGTTGAGGTTCTCTCGACACAAGCTGCTCCGACGCTATGCTCCGACGCTACGTCGGATCATCCGTCTTCGAAGGCCTCGCGTCCAAGTCGATCGTTAGCTTCCAACGGACCGTCGGATAGACCGACGCTATGCCTTGACCAAGGCGTCGTATCATCCGGTCTTTGAAGGCTTCGTCTTGGCGCGTCTCTGTATGAATTCAAACTGAGCGTCGGATAGACCGACGGGGTCCTCACTTAGACCGTCGGATCATCCGGTGCTACTGCCTTCGCTGCTCTTCCTCTGCAACTCGTCCGACGCTACTAAATAATGCACCGTCGGTTCATCCGACGGTACCTGGGGTTTGAACCTGTGTACCAACTCGTCCGACGATTGCACCGACACTTGTATTTGAGGGACCGTCAGTTCATCCGACGATGTCTTCTCTTTTCCTTTTCTTGCTCGGTTTTGATCCTTTGTTTTGGCATTTTTGCATGGGGTTTTCTTGCATCCTTGGGACCTAGAAATGTCTACAAAGACATGCTCAAACAATATGGTTAGTCCCAATGATCATGTTGTCATGAATCACCAAAATCAAACTCCGAACAAATGGCATATGAGGCCATGTTCGCTACAATCCCTACTCATGCGGGGAGTCTAGGGTGAGTCAAAAGACAAGTCGAGATTCTTTCGAAGATCCGGTGTGTACCTCTAGCCACCGCAGCCTACAAGAACACCCTATGTGATCTATCACGCGAATAGATCTAGAATAAGCAAACCGATCAAAAAACGAAATCTTCGAGGAAACACTTGATCGCTAAGAATAGATTCAACTTGATAATTCAACTATGACAATGATACATACACAAGATCACCACCGGGATCCTTCCTTGATCTTGCTTCTAGCTTCGGGAACTCCGACGTGGTCTTCCATGCAAGGTTCCCACGTCGGCTAGAAACCCTAGTCAACTAGATCGACCCTCTCCTCTCCGAGATGGTGTCCCTCTCTTCTTTGCTCCTCGACGGCCGATGACGAATTGGATCATGCGTGGCTCTCGGTCGGGGGGCTATAAATAGCTCGAACGATGGCTAGGGCAAAGGAGGGGGCAAAAGGGCCCCGGACGGCCGGGCCGACCGGCCTAGACCGGCCGGCTCGGGCCCATCCGGGCCCGGTCTGCGGCCTCCTTTGCTCTACGTCGGTTCTCGTGTCTTCTTAGATGTTTCCCCCTTCGCATGTAGGTCCATGTTGTCGGTTTCTCTCCAAATTGGGCATAACTCCTTGTCTTGCAAGATTCAACACTTTTCTTGTTAGGTCCTCGGAGTTTGTCATCTTCTCGGATCAAGTCCCCGGCTTCTTAGAGTTAAGTTTTGCTTCATTGCATGACTTGTACGGGCTTCAAGGTCTTGTCATAAGGTGCTTGATGAACTTATCCCTAAAGTCTTGCATTCCACGCTAAAACCCCGCATAAACACTAAACTCCAAACTCGACATGCACACGTGAACTTGTTATACCACGGGGGTTAGTACCAATGGATAAGGTATAAAACTTATGCCAACACGAAGGTAAACTCATGGCTAGGTTGACGGATTTTTACCATCAACAATCTTGTGTCTTTACAGAGGTAGTGGTTCATTTGATGGATACTCTGCTGCAGGATATTGTTGCTTTTTTCGACTCCTCTTTTTCTAGGCTTTTGTGCTATTAGGAATGAAGCTTTTCCCTTTTGTAATAATGATAACTATATGCATCTTTTTAGTTGCAGAGACCGAAATATAAATATATTCCAATTTCTAAAACATCCTGCACAGAGAAGGATGACTAGAAGTGTAACATACCAGAAATTAGGTCTGAAAATTTGCGAAAATTTAAAACTTTTTGTTTGAATTGGAGTGCTACTCATTTTCAACCCAAATTGCTAGCCCTTTCCTCAATTCTCCACCAATTTAACCCATTTATAAAAATATATATTCAAATTATAGTAAAATATTTGAATTGGGTTTTTTGGAATTATTTGGATTTTATTTCAGTGAAGTTTGAATTTGAAAGTGATTCAAATTCAAACTCTAACTTAAATCTATGTTCAAACTATTTCCAAAGCTATAGTTTATAACATGGGCTGAATTCCACTATTACCTTTAACCCGCCGGCCAAGCTAAACCCAACAGGCCGCTAACACCGCAGCCCAACCCGCCGGTGCCCTCTTCCTTTTTCTTTTCTTTCGCTGACATGTGGGACCCGCGCGTCAGCCTCCCTCTTCTTTCTTATTCTCCACTTTTCCCCTCTGCTCTGGATCGCACCGCGCCGCAACCCCACCGTGCCGCACTAACGCGCGGCGTGATGGGACGGGCGGGCGCGCCGGCCGGCACGCACGCCGAGCCGGGGCGCGCCCGTGTGCTCGCCTTGGGGTCCCCACGGGGGAAAAGACCCCTTTGCCCTTTTTCCCCGACGCCTAAAGCGATGGCGCCAACCACTTCCGCGCCGCCACGTCGAAGCTTCCGCCACGCCGGCCAACCGCAGTGTGCGCCGTGTCTTCGCCCTCGCGCTACTTTGGTGTGACAACCTGCCCAGGAAAATACCGTACTATCACCTAAGACCGATCCACTTTGGTCATTAAGTAATAATAAAGTATCATCCTGTCGTTAGTTGCCGGGTTAACGCCGGTAAATCACTTGAAAAGCACAAGGATCGAATATATGCATTACAACTCACTCGAAGGCGAGTCCGGAGATACATCAACATTAATATCCAAATTCGTACCCCAAGGGGTTTATTTATTACAAACCATAGTTCTTGCCATGAAGAAATAGTTCGTAGTTTTCGAAAAGCAGCAGAATTAAATTAACGGAAGCGAAGACACCACGGGAGGCCATCCATGATGCTTTCAATAGTCATCCTCCACCCACTCCGGCTCCCGGCCCGGGCGGGATCTCTCCGGGCCACACATCACTGAAGGCATTACCTGGATCAACACATTATAGCAAGGCTGAGTATACTAATACTCAGCAAGTCTTACCCGTCGGTGATAACTACTTCATCAAATCTAGACCATGAAAGGCTTTTTGGCTGCTGGGTTGCTTTGCTAAAAAGTAACAAAGAGTAGGTCCTTACTTTCAAGATTTTAGCACAATTTCTAGTAGTTTTAATCTTTACTACATTAGCCAACTAGTACAAACAAAGTTGTACAATACAATTAATCAAACATAATATTCATCAACTTCCATCATTAGGGATCTCATGACTAGTGGAGTAAGTAGTCTCGGATAACGGTGAGAGTCCAAACACACGGTAGGCTGTGAGGACCATGTGTGGTTCGAGGACCGGTGGATGGTCGCTTCCTTGTGTGATGAGTTATTGACAACGTTGTGTTGGACTCGATTCTTGGCTAAGTATTCCGGGTGCGAGGTTGCGGCTTGACCGGTGTTGGTGCGGGTGAAGAACAAGCGCGAAAGGTCGTCGCCGGTGAGGCCTCCGGGTGTGGAGAAGACAAGTAGGCTTCGTTCGAGGGACCGGTGGCCGGCGGGGTCAAGTGCGGACCGCATGGTGGCATGAACAAGAAGATGAAGTCGTGTACGGTTTCTTGGTTGAGCCTCAAAACCAAGGTCGAGCCGGGACTACGTGGGAGCCGAGTCATGAGTGGAGATTGGCGGAGGCTACACCGAGTTCGCGGGGTGTCCGGTGGTTCACCGAGAAAACCACCGGGTTCCTTGGTTGATCCACAAAGCCAAGACCGGAGAACCGAAGACGGAGGTGCGGCGGCACGGACCGGTCGACCGGTGGGACCGACCGGCTCGACCGGTGGGGACCGGTCGACCGGTGTGCGACGACGCGGTTCGGAATCTTCGAAGCGGAGGACACGCGTCGGGATCGCATAGCTTGCGTCGAGGCTACGCGAGGGTGCGGTCGCCGGGCATCCGTCCGATGGTGAAGACGTCAAGAATTCCAAATCCGCCCTTGAGGGGCTTGTATCCCTAGTTATTAGGAAAGGGCATTTTAGACATTCGGTTGCCTCCATATAACCCAAGAGGTGAGAGGATGGCAGCTAACTCTTGGAACCCTAGCTCATTAGTTTTCCTATTTTTCCACCTATTTCTCTTAGGTTTTCCTTAGGACTAGCAAGAGAGCGTCACGGAGAGATCTTGTTGAGAGGGATGGATGATCGGGCGGCTTGCTAGACTTTGTACCAACCTTTGTTTCATGTATAGATGATTCGGCGTGGTTTCTCAAGGTTTGGATGTGTTTTCCCCGTTGTTCTTGGTGGTGATTTTCGGAGTCCTCTCTCGGTGATTTCTTTGGGTTGTTTTCGGGACCTTTCTCTTGGGGATTTGATGGGGGGAATTTGTGGGAACCCTTCGTGGTTCTTTGGGCTGTGATTCCCCTCCCAAATCCGTGAGTAAAGGTGCTCGATTTTGGGGGTTTCTTGAGTTCTTGGGTTGGAAGTGCTTTCGGTGGGATTTCTTCGATTCCTTCTTTTTGGACGAGTTTTGGTGGAATTAAACTTGGCTATGGACTCCTCATGAGGTGTTCATAATATCCCCAAAGTCTTGTTCAAGTCCGTGGAGCGATTCGGGAGATCGAGTTTTGGATTCGAGGGAGTTGACCCGCGGGTGTCGTTCATCCCGAGCGCCGAGCTACACCGGTCGACCGGTGCTCTTGACCGATCCGACCGGTGCGAGCCCTTGTGGGATTTTGCTCGGGTGAACATCTTGGTGTGTTCGTTGTTGTCCCGTGTTGCCGCCGTTTCGAATTTGGGTCGGTTTGGTGGTCGGTTGGCTTTGTTTGGTGCCTTAGAGGCTTTCGGGCCGCCATCGGTCCGACCGGTGTGTCTCACCGGTCCGACCGGTGTAGAGCCACTTAGTGGAAGTTGCTCGGTTTCACCGGCGGGGACCGGTCCGACCGGTGGTGCTCACCGGCCCGACCGATGTGGGTCCGTAGACTCGAGGTTTGGTTTTTCCGCCGCGTTTCTCGGGTCGGAAGGTGGTGTGTTGGTTCCTAGGTCCAGTAGCACTCCAGTGGCTACGTGGGCTTGACCAACCTTGGTAGTGAGTCGGAGACGTGTGTTGGAAGCCGTGTTCATCTTGTTGGAGTTTCCATCTCCTTCGAGAAGAATTTTTATCGGCTCCCATTCACTCCCCCCTCTCTGGTTCGCCGTATCGGTCCTTCAAGTGGTATCAGAGCCGGTTCGGGTCTTTATTGACTCTAACCAGTCTAAGATCCAAGGATGGTGTACCAAGAATGGGGTTCCGGTCCTCCACACTTCGATGGCAAAAACTATCAGATGTGGAGCAAGCGGATGGGTGCGTTCCTCCGCGGAAAGGGTCAGATCCTTTGGGATGTCACGGTGGACACAGGATATGTCCGACTCGATGGACTTCCTCGCTCCGAGATCGAGGGACGGATTCGACGCCAACAATAAGGCGGTCGACTACTTGTTTCGTGCTTTGTGTCCACCGAGTTCGATCGGGTGCACACCGAGCACTTGGCTTGTAGGATTTGGGCGGTGTTGAAGGAGGCTCATGTTGGGAACGCCGGTGTTCGAGGCACGGATGTATGCGACCTACCGGAGAGAGTACGAGAACTTCACTTATCTCCCCGGTGAGTCCATCGATGCCTTGTTTCAGAGGTTCACGGTGGTGGTGAACAACATGAGGGCCAATGTGGACGTGCTCCCGTACGATGATCATGATAGAGCCGTCAAGCTCTTACACTCTTTGGATCGTACGATTTGGGGCGGAAAGTTCGAGGCCATTGTGGAGCCGGATAAGTATGACACTCGACGGTGAACGAGCTATTCTCAAAGCTCAAGTCGGCCGAGGTGGATAGGGGCATGATCGCCAAGCTCGAGGGACCGACTGATTCCCATAGTCTTGCCCTCGTTGGTGGTTCCAATGGAAAGGCTAACTCTAACCCATCCACCAGGATGTTCTCCTTTTCTTCTTTGATGTCTATGCTAGATGAGGAGTTTGATGACCTTGGAGAGGACGAGGGCCGGCGCCGTTGACGAGGCGGTTCGAGAGGCCGCATGAGAACCGCGTGAACATGAGGAGGAACACTAGGACTTGCTTCCGGTGCGGCAAGCCGGGACACTTCGTCGCCGACCGCCCGAGAAGGCCGAGAACAAAGATAGCTACAAGCACAAGCCGAGGATGGACGGCAAGTACCGTTCGAGGCGTGACCACAAGAGCAAGCACAAGAACAAGTACAAGGACGAGCGATGATCGAGGAAGAAGGAGAGCCGAGGCAACGCCCCGAGCGATGGTTGGAGCGAGCGACGTCGACTCCGGTTCCGCGCACTCCACCTCGAGCTCGAGCAAGCGGTGAAGACGAGGGAGATCGTCGCAAAAACAAGAAGTCGTCCAAGAACCCGAGGGGCCGAGGCCGCTTCGCGAGAGATGGCTTCGCACCATGGCGCCGAGCTCCGGCGGAAGAAGAAGAGAACACGGAGCGACTCGGACTGCGAGTCCGACGACGAGGTGCGTGATGAACTTCCCTTCTTGCACCAGGAGAATGAGAGGCTTGGCTCTTTGCTTGATAACCGTGATGACATGCTTAGAGATGCCAAGAAAATGAGAAAAGAGCTTAGGGCTTCACTCGAGGATGCTAGGACTAGAGTGGCCGAGCTAGAGACACGGGTGCTTGATAGCAAGCTTGAGATTGATTCCCTTAAGGCTAGCCCCGTTGTTTCGTATGAGAATGATTGTGCCGATTGCTCCATATTCCTTGCCGATCTTGCTTTGTTTAAGGAGAAGCATGCCTCCAAGTGTGAGGAACTAGATGCGCTTAGGGTTGAAGTGGCCGAGCTTAAGTCTAGACCGCTTTGCTAGGTGCTTGCACTTCTTGCCCCGTTTTGCATGCTAAGATTGATGAGATGCATGCTTACACTAGTTCGCTCGAGGCTAAATTGAAGGAACCCATGCCTACATCTTGCTCTACCCGTGAAATGCATGCATTGAAAAATTTGGAGCTTGCACATTATGTTGATCATTTGCGGGATGAGAATGATGATTTGAGGAAGTGGATGGGTTGGTTGTCCGGTCATGAGCCTCGCTGAGGATGATGATCGAGGCCTTTAAGAGGCAAGATGGTGAGGGGCTTGAATCAAAAAAGGTTGGTGAGGGAAGTGGAGAGAATATCTCGGAGCCACCAAAAACCCACCACAAAAATGATTTCCCTCCAAAACCTAACCATCTAAGGAACCGACTAGACACAACCCCAGCCTCCACTCGTGTTTCCTACACCCACAAATGACCTACAAAAGCCTATCAAGTTTGTGAGCACTTCGGGGAAAGTGTTCTTTGGAAAGGACAAGTGAGAAGGCTAGTGGTGAGAAACCGGTGGAGGGATTGAGTGGAGAGAAATCGAGTGAGCAGCCACATCCTAAGCCTAAGCTTGTGAGGTTCCATTGTGGCTATTGTGGGAGAGATGGCCATAAGGAGGAGTTTTGCTTCAAGAGGAAGCGTGAGGAGAGAATGGAGAAGGAGTGGGCTAACAAGGACAAGTACCACCCTTCCGATGGTGTACTTGAGCCTCGTATGCAGATGCCCAGGGGCAAGGCGAGTGTGAGGACAGTTCGGGCTTGGGGAGAGCGGAAGGGCGGCAGTGGTGCCGCCTCGCCCAGTCACACCGGTCGGACCGGTGTGGGGCACCGGTCGACCGGTGCAGCTCGGACGAGACGCTTGTTTGGGTTTCGAGCTCGTGCGGGCACGAGGGTTGTTTCGTGTGGTCGTGGTTCGGTGGTTGGGCCGGAAAGGGTGCGGGTGGTCGGTTGCTAGGCGTTCTCCTCCTCGTGCTCAATACGGGGATCGGAGGAGTCGTGGCTTTGAGTTGGAAAGGAAGGAGTTCCACGGGCTTTCTTGCGTGGATTTGGTCCTCCTCCGGGCGAGAGAGAGGTGGTTCCCTCGGTGGTGGTTACCATGGTGGTGTTCGTGGAGGTAGCTTTGGTAGGATAGATGCTTTGGTTGGTGCTAACCCCACTTTCGAGCAAATGGCTCGAAGACCGGTTTTCCTTTTTTGGTACTAACCCGGTGCTAAGTCGTTTGTTCGCTCACGTGCTTATTTTTGAATTTCGGGTGGGAGACTTGAAGAACATTTGGTTGATTGACTCCGGTTGCTCGAGGCATATGACCGGAGACGGGGGGTGGTTCTCAAGTCTCGTCCCGTGGTGACAAGGAGGTACATCACCTTTGGGGACAATGGGCGTGGGCGTGTGCTTTCGAAGGTGAGATGAAAGTGAGTGACAAGATCACTCGAGGCGTGTTGCTCTTGTTCAATCGCCTGGGGTACAATTTGCTTTCGTGTCCCGGCTTGTTGGATGAGGGTTTTGAGGTGTTGTTTCGGCTAGGTGGCTCTCGGATTTTGGACTCTCGAGGGGACCTTGTCTGTATGGTCGTTCCCGAGGGTCAGATGTTTCGTGCTGATTTTTCTCAGTCTTCGGGTGTGGAGCGTTGTTTCTTGGCTGGTTCTTCGAGTGAGTTGTGGAAGTGGCATAGGAAGTTGGGTCACTTGAGCTTTGACCTTGTGCCACGCTTGAGTAAACTCAATTTTGTCCGAGGATTGGCACGGTTGAGGCTTGAGAAAAAGTTGGTTTGTGCTCTGTGTAGGCATGCCAAGATGGTGGCCTCTTCTCGGCAGCCTCTCACCGATGTGATGACCGAGCGTCCATGCGAGTCGCTCCATATGGACCTTGTTGGCCCAGCTCGTGTGCGATCTGCGGGTGGGAAGTGGTATGTCCTTGTTGTGGTGGACGACTATTCTCGGTATGTGTGGGTGTTCTTTCTTGAGGATAAGGGGGAGACGGTTGGTTTTGTTCGAGATCTAGTCTTGAGGTTGAGGAACGAGAGGCACGGAGATGCCATACGAGCTATCCGCAAGTGATAATGGCTCGGAATTCGGGAACTCTCGTTTTGAATCCTTTTGCCATGACTTGGGTCTTGAGCACCGGTTTTCGAGTCCGTATACGCCTCCCCGGAATGGTGCCGTGGAAAGGAAGAACGGGACCTTGTGCGAGATGGCTCGGACGATGCTTGATGAGCATAGGACTTCGAGGATGTATTGGGCCGAGGCGGTGAATACCGCGTGCTATGTGTCGAACAGATATACCTCGAGTACACAAGAAGAAGACATGCTATGAGTTGATGCATGGTCGCACACCCAAGGTGAGTCACTTCCATGTCTTTGGTTGAAAGTGTTTCATTCGAAGAAAGGCAGGAAGTTGGATAAGTTTGAGGCTAGGTCCGTCGATGGCATTTTCTTTGGTTATGCATCTCATTCTAGAGCATATCGTGTGCTCAATCTTGAAACTAACCAAATCGTGGAGACTTGCGAGGTAACCTTCGACGAGACAGAGCCATGTAGTCGCCTTGTCTTTGAGTGTGCGGGGTGATGATGAGCTTGGCGAGGAGAACTTTCGGGAGGAGGAGCATGAACTTGGTGATGATGAGGATGGCGGTGCGGTGGCCCCGGCCGAACATGTACCCACTACTTCGACTACGATGATGGATGGACCCTCTGCTACACCTACGACGACAAATCAAGAAAGAGGGATGTTGAGGGGGGAGGTAGCATCGAGGCGAGAACCTCCCCCGACGAGTACGGGTGGATCACCCAGCTTCGAGGATCATCGGCGACATGAATGAACGCACTACACGGTCGAGGGTTCGGAACAACTCTCATTTCTCTCATGCTGCATTTGTTGCTTCTTTCGAGCCCAAAGACATTGGACACGCACTATCTGATCACAATTGGGTTAACTCGATGCATGAGGAGTTGGAGAACTTTGAGAGGAATCAGGTGTGGGAGTTGGTTGACCCTCCCCCAGGGTGTAAGCCGATTGGTACCAAGTGGGTGTGGAAAAACAAAGAGGGAGAGAAGGGAGGAGGTTGTGAGGAACAAGTCGAGACTTGTTGCTCAGGGGTTCAGTCAGAAGGAGGGGATCGACTACGAGGAGACCTTTGCTCCCGTAGCCCATTTGGAGGCGATTAGGATCCTTCTAGCCTTTTACGTGGCTAAAGGGTTCAAGTTGCACCAAATGGATGTGAAGAGTGCTTTCCGAATGGTGTGTTGGAGGAAGAAGTGTATGTGAGGCGACCTCCGGGGTTTGAGAGTGAGAAGTACCCCCACCGGTGTACAAGTTGAGGAAGGCGCTCGTATGGGTTGAAGCAGGCGCCTAGAGCTTGGTATGGCAGGTTGAGGGGGTTCTTGTTTGAGAGAGGTTTTGAGATGGGGAAGGTCGATCGGACCTTGTTTTTGCCGAGGGCAGGGGGAGATATCCCGATTGTGCGGGGTGTACGTGGATGATATTGTCTTTGGTGGCTCGTCTAACTCTCTTGTTGCAAGGTTTGCGGATGATATGAGCGGGGAGTTTGAGATGAGCATGATGGGTGAGTTGCGGTTCTTCCTCGGGCTACAAATCAAGCAATCAAAGGAAGGAACATTTGTGCACCGGGCTAAGTACACCAAGGACATTGTGCGGGAGTTCAAGATGGAGGACTCCAAGGCTATGACGACGCCGATGAGTACGACTACGGCTCTTGATGCGGACGAGGAAGGTGAACACGTGGACCGAAGGTGTACGGGAGCATGATCGGGTCACTCCTCTACTTGACGGCGACAAGGCCGGGACATACGGTTCTCGGTGTGTCCGTGCGCTCGTTTTCAAGCGTCTCCTAGGACTTCGCATCGGCGGGCGGTGAAGCGAATTTTCGGGTACTTGCGTCACACTCCCGACTTCGGCCTTTGGTACTCCTCGTCCTCTTCTTTGGCGCTTCATGGCTTTTCGGACGCGGATTTTGCCGGGTGTCGGTTGGATAGGAAGTCCACTTCGGGACTTGCCGAGCTTTTTGGGTTCCTCTTTGGTGTCTTGGTCTTCCCGCAAGCGGTCGAGTGTTGCTCAATCCACGACCGAGGCCGAGTATGTTGCCGCCGCTAGTTGTTGCTCTCGGCTCCTTTGGATCATCTACACCATGAGTGACTTTGGTGAGGAGTATACCCAAGTCCCACTTCAATGTGATAGCACCGGTGCCATAAGCGTTGCCAAGAACCCGGTGCTCCATTCCAAAACCAAGCACATAGAAGTGAGGTACCATTTTCTCGAGAGACAACGTAGAGAAAGGAAAGATAGCTTTGATCCATGTACCCACACATGACCAACTAGCCGATATTTTCACCAAACCCCTTGATCAAGCAACTTTCACTCGTTTGCGGGGGAATTTGGTGTGTGTTTGATTTCTTGAGTTGGGTGTGTGGGAGCTCTCTTTTGCCGAGGGTGTCGAGCCCGTTTTGCCTCCCCTCGAGGAGCCGGTGGTTTGTGAGCTTTGTGTGTGGGAGCTCCTTTGTAGCATATGTATAGCTTTTATTTGTGCATTTCTTGCATTTTGCATGGCATTTGTATCATGATGTATAGGCATCCTTGTATCTTAGATTGCATGCATTTTGTATCATATGCATTGGTTAGGAAAAGCTTCTCTCATATACATTGTTCACCATGGAATGAGATATATGTCTTTGTGAGCTTGTCCGGTATGCTATGGTTAGTTTGGCTTAGCTCTTGATGATCTTGATGAATAATCCATGGTTGATAGCTATACTTTTGAAAAATGTCACATGTATGTTCTCTTATGTGTAAATGCCTTTACATGCTCTTGACATGTTTTTGTGGCCTTGCTATGCTTAATTTGTGGTTGGATAGCTAGTTTATTGATCATATGGGGCCAAAGGCTCATTTGCCATCATGAATGTTTAACCCTCTTGTTTTATCTTGTGGAGGGGCATAAGTTCCTTTTTGTCGCAAAGACATTTCATGTACCATTTACAAATCTGAAAATGAAATGAAAAATGCTTGGAAATTATGTTCCCATGTCATATGTGCTGAATTTAATTCGCTTTGGGTGCTAAACCGTTGCATGATGCCTACCAATGAGAAGTCTCATACATAGAAGTAGGCACATGGCTCGGTGGCTTTAACATGTCATGAGGTGCTTGTGGGTGTTTGTGATGGTCTTATGATTAGAATGGCTGTCCTAGCATGAAGTTTGTGTGGCTTTGCCATTTTGATATGCTTTGATCATGTTTAGGACTCTGCTCATGAGAGGCAAGTTTTTCGCAAAATTGCCAAAATCCATCTTAGCTTCGTCCAATGGTTGTGAAACTTGGTGATCATGTAGTTGAGATCGATACGAAGCCGTAGAGTATCTAACTTGCTCATTTGGACATGTGTAGCATTCTTTGTTGAATTTTGTCTATTTGAGAAGCTCTAGGTTGAAAGTTTTGCATTTTTGGCTTGATTCATGCATTGCCAACAAGGGGGAGAAGTTTGAGCTTGAAATGGCTTGTGGACGTGTTTAGAAGGTTTTCGGGTGGTTTCGAGCCATTTCGGGCTCCGTTGTGCACCGGTCGACCGGTCGGGTCACCGGTCCGACCGGTGTGAGTCTTGGTTCGTACACATGTTGCACACCGGTCGACCGGTGGTGTTGGCCGGTCGACCGGTCGGGGCTGAGTTGTTGCTTGCCTGCCTGTTTCAAGTGGTGTTTTGCATGCATTCGTCCGGGGGGGAGGTGCATTGGTTCGGGGGGAGCTTGCATGTGTGCGGGGGAGCTCTTTGTGGTTGTTCGAGTTTTGATTCGGTGGTTTGCGCTCTTTGTTTGAGCTTTGCTTTGTCTCGGATGTGTCGAGCCGTTGCCCTTGCCTAAGGGGTCCGAGACTTGTCTTCTTCAAGTGATCTTGCTATTTGCCTTTGTTTAGCTTTCGATCGCTTGTAGGAGTTTCTTTTTGTTCGTTTCTTTTCTTTTCTTTTCTCTCTTGTTACTTTCGTGAGGGTGTTGTCAATGCACTCATCAAGGGGGAGATTGAGGACCATGTGTGGTTCGAGGACCGGTGGATGGTCACTTCCTTGTGTGATGAGTGATTGACAACGTTGTGTTGGACTAATTCTTGGCTAAGTATTGCGAGGTGCGGGTTGCGGCTTGACCGCTTTGTTGGTGCAGGTGAAGAACAAGCGTGAAAGGTCGTCGCCGGTGAGGCCTCCAGGTGTGGAGAAGACAAGTAGGCTTCGTTCGAGGGACCCGGTGGCCAGCGGGGTCAAGTGCGGACCGCATGGTGGCATGAACAGCAAGATGAAGTCGTGTACGGTTTCTTGGTTGAGCCTCAAAACCAAGGTCGAGCCGGGACTACGTGGGAGCCGAGTCATGAGTGGAGATTGGCGGAGGCTACACCGAGTTCGCGGGGTTTCCGGTGGTTCACCAGAAAACCACTGGGTTCCTTGGTTGATCCACAAAGCCAAGACCGGAGAACCGAAGACGGAGGTGCAGCAGCACCAGACCGGTCTGACCGGTGGGGACCGGTCTGACCGGTGAGGAGCACCGGTCTGACCGGTGTGCGACGACGCAGTCCGGAATCTTCGAAGCGGAGGACACGCGTCGGGATCGCATGGCTTGCGTCGAGGCTACGCAGGGTGCGGTCGCCGAGCATCCGTCCGATGGTGAAGACATCAAGAATTCCAAATCCGCCCTTGAGGGGCTTGTATCCCTAGTTATTAGGAAAGGGCATTTTAGACATTCGGTTGCCTCCATATAACCCAAGAGGTGAGAGGATGGCAGCTAACTCTTGGAACCCTAGCTCATTAGTTTTCCTATTTTTCCACCTATTTCCCTTAGGTTTTCCTTAGGACTAGCAAGAGAGCTTCACGAGAGAGATCTTGTTGAGAGGGATGGATGATCGGGCGGCTTGCTAGACCTTGTACGAACCTTTGTTTCATGTATAGATGATTCGGCGTGGTTCCTCAAGGTTTGGATGTGTTTTCCCCGGTTGTTCTTGGTGGTGATTTTCGGAGTCCTCTCTCGGTGATTTCTTTGGGTTGTTTTCGGGACCTTTCTCTTGGGGATTTGATGGGGGAAATTTGTGGGAACTCTTCGTGGTTCTTTGGGCTGTGATTCCCCTCCCAAATCCGTGAGTAAAGGTGCTCGATTTTGGGGGTTTCTTGAGTTCTTGGGTTGGAAGTGCTTTCGGCGGGATTTCTTTGATTCCTCCTTTTTGGACGAGTTTTGGTGGAATTAAACTTGGCTATGGACTCCTCAAAGTCTTGTTCAAGTCCGTGGAGAGATTCGGGAGATCGAGTTTTGGATTCGAGGGAGTTGACCGCGGGTCTTGTTCATCCCGAGCCGCCCGTGCTACACCGGTCGACCGGTGCTCTTGACCGGTCTGACCGGTGCGAGCCCTTGTGGGATTTTGCTCGGGTGAACGTCTTGGTGTGTTCGTTGTTGTCCCGTGTTGCTGCTGTTTCGAGTTTGGGTCGGTTTGGTGGTCGGTTGGCTTGTTTGGTGCCTTGGGGGCTTTCGGTCGCCATCGGTCCGACCGGTGTGTCTCACCGGTCGGCCGGTGTAGAGCCACTTAGTGGAAGTTGCTCAGTTTCACCAACAGGGACCGGTCTGACCGGTGGTGCTCACCGGTCTGACCGGTGTGGGTATGTAGACTCGAGGTTTGGTTTTTCCGTTGCGTTTCTCGGGTCGGAAGGTGGTGTGTTGGTTCCTAGGTCCAGTAGCACTCCAGTGGCTACGTGGGCTTGACCAACCTTGGTAGTGAGTCGGAGACGTGTGTTGGAAGCCGTGTTCATCTTGTTGGAGTTTCCATCTCCTTCGAGAAGAATTTTTATCGGCTCCAATTCACTCCCCCCCTCTCTACGGTTCGGCATATCGGTCCTTCGAGCTGCCCACAAATGGACAACTTTCCCGGGCCGTCCCCGGAAATCCTCGGGTCGGGATCGAATCTTACGATCTTTGGTGCGGGCTATCTAGCATGTCCCACCCGGTACACCCGAGTCACCATACACCACCGGTGGCGAGCCGTGAGAGCGAATCCCAAGAGTAGTAACGGTAGGATCCCTCGCCGCCTCATTAAGGTACTAGGCTTACTGGTCCCATACCCGGCATGTGCTTAGTACGTTCAAAGACTTAACCCACATAACCACTAGACCGGAGCCCAGATCCCATGCTCTTACCACGTGAGCAATCCATTTAGGATATAATATGATTCCTATCTAGGAACCTATTCTCTCGAGTGAGGTCATCACCCGACATGTAACGGTCCTATAGCTTAGCAGCTATCGACCTATCATACTAGTAGGGACAAAAGGTACCTAGGGATCATGCATCTAGGGTTTCATTCAACTCCCGAACGTAAATGCACAATCATCCATAGATATTTGAATAAAGAAATTTTAAAGCTCGGGTTAGATGCACCGGAGCTTGCCTTCGTCGGCGAGGTTAGCACCCGGGCACCCTCGGTGTCGAGTACTTCCACGTACTACGGCGACGCTTCCGCTCCTCCTTCCTCGGGTTCGGGACGAGGGAGTAATCTCCGTCCGGAAGATCTACACGGAATGCAATGCAAGTTCGGGTGATGTGATATTTTGTTGTCTTATCCAACTCGGGTTGGTCATATTCACCTTAACAAGCATCTAGCAAGTGTTTCTCTTTTAGGAAGGTTATTAGGTGTACATGAGTTATTCTTTTATTGAATATTTGGATAAAGGTTTTTATTATACTAGTCATTTCATGTGAAAGCTTTAATTCCTTTTTACCCTCACAAGCAGAGGTGTAAATACTATTTTTATTTATGAATTAATTTCTTATCGGCGATGATATTGAATTATCCATCAATTATATTAAATAATATCTTCAAAAAGGAAAAGAATTATTTAGGGGTTTCCCTTGATTCAATTTCCCTTTAATAATAAAAGGGCTTTTAAGCTTTTTATTAAACAATTAAATTACCAAAAATTAAAGGAGTGTTCCTTAAGCCTACTAGCACCTATCCTGGTCCATTGGACCCACATGTAAGTGTTGGATGCTAGAAAATTAAATATTATGGAAAATAACAAAGACTAGCTAGTGATTCCATTTAAATGCATACAAAAATAAATAAGCATCAAATTGATCCCAACGTTCTTGTGTATGCTCTACGGTCCAAAACAAGCCTAAAGAACAAGCATGTTTACTTAGGAACTTTACTGATCTTGGTTTATTAATTTACAAAGGAAAACATGCATAAATCAAGAATAATTATTTTGTTAATCCAAAAAATCATTAACAAGTTGAGCTCGAGAACATAAATATATTTAGCAAGAAAAATCATTTATGCGGATCCGGCGAGAAATGGAAAAACATTTTTATAAAAAGATTTACATCATAAGTTTGTGCAATTTTTGGCATAGGAGCTAGTCATGACCTAACACACAATATATCCAAAAATTAGCTACGGAGGATTTATATATTTTGAGATATTGCGAGTCTAGTTTTTTCACATTTGTATTTTTCATGCAAAAACTATAAGGAATTAGCTCGAGCCGGAATAACAAACGTTGTAGGATAATTCACAACGGATCCAACAAAATTGGTTTTACATTTTTTTTGATTTTTCCGTGATTTTCTATGCAATTTACAATAATCGGCCAAAGGGTTTTACTATTGGAGTTGACCTTTTGCGGTGAGGACCCCGGAAATAGTTTGGGTGTTGCAATGTAGCCCCCGGGCGAGGGCAGCGGCGGTCGGCGGCAATTCCGGCCGGGGATCGCCGGATTCCGGCCGGGGGAGGGGTGGGGGGTGGCCTAGGGACCTCTAGGGTGCGATTTGGGGCTTGGTTGGTGAGGAGAGGGCGGCCGGCGGGGGGCGTTCCGCGGCTCCCGGCGGTGGCCGCCGCCGGAGCGGGGCCGCTCCGGCGCGGTGGGCGGCTCGGGGGGCTTGTGAGCGGAACGGTGAGTCGTGGGTAGGGCGAGAGGAGGGTGGTGGCAAGGCTAACTTGGCGCGCGGCCGGCCGTAGGGCGGCGCTCGCCGTGGCCGCTCGCTTGGCGCCGGGGACGACACGGCCGGCCGTAAGGGTTCCGCGCGCGCGCGGGGAAAACGGCGGCTCGATTTAAGGGACCGGCGCGCGCTTGCGACCGCCGGACCGACGTCGACGCCTAGGAGCACACGCCGGCCATTACTCCGCGGACGGCGAGCTCCCTTGGCCGGCGTGCGCGGAGTACGGCGGCGGACCGGAGAAGGACCGGCGTGGCACCCGAGACGCCTTGGGGCACGGGCGGCTCGGGGAGGTGCGAGCCGGGGACGGTGCGGGGGACCGCCGGTCGGGGGCCCGTCCCGGCGCGCGCGTACGGCGGCGTACGGCGGCGCGCGGCGCGCGCGCGGCGTCCCGCGCGCCGGGAGCGCGGGCGCGTCGTGGCCGGCTTTGTTTTGTTCGGACCGGGCCCCGTTTGGGTTAAATTTTCTCCAAATTTTTGAATAGAGCTTGACTAAGCTTTGAATACAACTTTCAAAAAGGCTATAGGGTGTTTTTCTCAACGGATTTTGCGAGAACGTCGTGCCAACTTTGAATGCCGCCGGGTTCCGGTAAACGGGGAGGTCTTGTCGGTCGAACAAGTTTTTCGCTAATTTCCACCCGAAATTTGAAATGCCAATCTACATGAAAGTTGTGTCCCTCAACAAGATGGACAACTTTCATAATGGTAGATTTTGAAGTGTTTAGGTGAATTTTGGAGAACGCGTCTTTGACCAAGGGATGACATTCGCGACGTCAACGGTTAGGCGGTTTCGACCGTGTCTTTGACCAAGGGTCGACTACGGGTGTGTGCAAACTTGGTCACGGGGTTCATTAGGGTTCATTGGCGAGGTTTTCGAGGTGATGACCCGGAGTTGACCTAGGTTTGACCGATGTTTGACCGGTTTGACTCGGCCGATCCGGTCATTAGCGTTAATGACGGTAATTAGAAACCCGGGGCGTCACATTTGGCGGCGCGTCTACAACTCTCGGGGCCAAGCCCCCTCTCGCAAGCCAAGCCGCCTGGGGGTTTTCCCCTTCCTGGGTTCACTGCCGCGGGAGGAGAAGAGAAGAGGGGTGTCACACCCTGAAATTTTCCAGTTTCAGGATGTGAATAGAGAGAATAATTAAATAACGATTTTCTCATAATTTTAAAAATTTTCCAACATTCAATTTTATTTACAGGAAATATAGTATATGAAAAAGTCATTGTTTGATTTCCTGAATAAAAAATGGTTTGATGTGAGTGTTGCATTCATGTCGATGCATCTTGGGTTTTCATGCGTGCAAAAAGCTTTTAAAAGATGTTTAGGTGCTCATCAAAAACTTCTGAGAATTTTCCGGCTTTTTCTGGAATTAATTCTCACTTTCCCGAGCTATTTCTATTTATTGGAATGCTCCAAAATATTTATATTGATCTCCAAATACTTAATTTGGGTTCCTCAGATCCCAAATCATCTCTAATAATTTTCCCAAATTTTTATGAGCTTTTGGAGTATTTTTCGTGATTTAATTATGATTTCAGGATTTCCTGGAATTATTTATAATCCAAAATTAATTTCCGAAATTAGAAAAAAGAGAAAATAAAATCGGACTCAATCTCGGCCAATAAATAGCTCCTGATGATCTCCTCGGCGTCCTCTTTCCAACACCGCCAACCTCGTTCCGTTCGATAACCGTAGCTCCCACAAACCCTCGCTGAACTTTTGCATCTACTAAATTCCGGCGAACTTCCGGCGAGCTTTTCCGGCGAAACCGTGCACTTCCGGTGCAAATGGACACCACCCTGGAGTTTCCCTCGTCGAGCTCTACGCCGTGATGTGCTCGGTCATGCGAATTCGACGTCGACTCCGTCGTCTTCCCCAACTCCGGCGAGTTTTTCCCAACGCCGATGACTCCTCTCCAACTCCAGCGAGCTCTTCCGTTACCATCGTTCATCCTTGGCCGAAGGTGAGCACACCATCGCGTTCGTGTCGTTGTTTCCTTTCTATTTTGCCGTTCAATCTACAGTTTCGTGGTCGTTCCCATCTAATCCCCTTTGCCTTCTGTTTCTCTACCTCTACTGATCGAGCCGAAGCCTGCCGTCTGCCGACCACCGTCCCTGCCGCCCTGATTCCGGCTGCCTCCGCCCATCCCCAACGCCGGTGAGCACTTGTACGAGATCCCCTTCACCTCCTCCCTCCGTTATTACCTCACTCGGAACCCTAGGCCGCCCTCATCGCTGGCGACTAGAGCACCAGGAGCGCTTGAGCTCCTGACCTCCTGTACGTCCATTCCAGGAACGATGGAGGTAGAAGATAAGGTCGTTTTACGATTAGGCTCCTGGACTTTCTTGTGATCTTTAGTTCTGTTTTGTGTCTTGACCAATCTATAGAAAACCCATAGAAAGATCCCACCTTTCACACATAAATCCCACCCGAGACTTTTTCAAATCTAACCCTACCTTTAAGTCTTTTCACGAGCTCTGTTGAGTGTGCCTTGCTAATCTTTGCAGCTAGTCCCTGTTGTCTACGGTTAATCCTGTCTAAGTCCTTACAATCTTGTTTAATGCATAGAATCTATGTTTTAACTCCGTTTTAATCCTTTCAAGTTGTGTTAGGTTCATAATAAAATAAAGTGCATGTTAGTGGTGTGTTTTCATCATACATGTTTTCTTTAAATTAATTTAATATAATTTTGTTTAATGCCTAGTATACATGCTTTCTTTAATTAAAAGCTATATAGTGTTCTACGGCGCTTTTCAATAAATGTTAATTTGATTAATGATTATTTCACATGTTCTATAAATAAAATCTAATTAGTGTTACACTTCGATTTTTTATAAACCAAATGATAAATTGCTAAATATTTAATTAACCTTTCTAATTAAAAGTTAATTAGGCTTTTGCACCGTCTTTTATAATAAATGTTAACTGGACTAATGTCAACATGCATGTGCTTTCTAAATAAAGTTTGTTTAGGTCAACACGTCACATGCTTTAATTCGATTAGTTGTTCCAATCTTTCTAAAGTAATGTTTAATTGGCATAATTGATACATGAACAATTATAAATAAAATTTGACTAGGTTCTTCACACCAGTTTCTTGAAATAAAGTTTAATCTGAGTTAATGCCAACATAGGGTATTTTATTTGTAAAATACCCTTTACATTTGTTTTGTTAATTAAAATGAATAAAGCTCATAATCTTGTTATCTCATAAAAGCAAATAATCGTTAGACGTTGTCTGTAAGCTCTATCTCAGTTTTCTTGGTTTCCTAGCTAGTAAATCTTTTTCCTGGTTGTCTCTTAGTGGGTCAGCTATGTTCTTTCAATTCGTTGTGATTCAATCTTCAACATCTAGCTTGTATCTATCATATCTCAGCTATGTTCTTATACCTAATCTTTCCTAGCTACCTTTCTTTAAAGCTTACCTTGTTATCTGTTTCTCCTGTCAGTTCAGTTTACCTTTGGTTAGTGTGTTAGTCCTTCAGTCTAGTTTTCTTTGTAGACTAGTTTTCCTAAGCCCACATTAAGGTTTTCTTGTGCGTTTGATAGTTCGTTTGTGTCGTTCTCGTTCGTTTCACCTTAACCTTGTGCAATAGCATGTGTATCACCTATTACTTGTTTTAATAATAAAGTTGCATGTTAATCTTGACTAATTCTTATTACATTGCTTTCCCAAATAAAAGTGATTAGGTTCTATTTCGGTTTTCTTTAATCATAATGTAATTGGTTAATTCTTAATTGTAACCCGCTTTGATACTTAGTGTTATACATCGGTTTTCATGATAAAGTTAATGTGCTTAATGATATTAAATGCCTTTTCAATATTAATTTGTTTAGTTGAACACGCCATGTAAACTTCCTCAGTTTAGATGTATTGCACATGCTTTGTCTTCCTAAAGTATTGGTTAATTTGATATAACTTGTACTTAAATATCTGTTAATAAAATATGATTAGTCTTATCGTGTTTTCTTAATTAAATATAACTTGCATTGAAATATTCTTGCCACATGACTTTGTAACTAAAACATATGAATCACGTAGTCTCTTGTTGTTTGATAATAATCTTCCGATAGCTTCGACCTTAGTTTTGCTTTCAATGTTCTTTCGTCGTTGCGTAACCATAGAATCGAGCCTATCCTTTAGTACGCTCTTTTAAAGCTTTTCTTTTGATTGGTGCATTGTTCTTCGTTATACTTGTTGCTTTGTATGTTGTGCCCGATGTTTGCTTCGAGTAAAGAAGGATCATTGTTCGTTGCTTTGAAGATGAAGAGTTCCAAGGAAGCAAGAGATGAAGAGAGAGCAGTAAGAGTAGCTTTTCATTCGAGAAAGGCAATTGTCCCTAACCACCTTCTACCTATGCTTTATTTACAAGATTACTATGTATTAATCGAAACATGGAGAACCACCTAGGAAAACAATACTACCACAAGACATATGTCTCTGTCTTGGCCAATTAATTAGAAACTTTAGTATGTGGTATGCTTTACCTGAAAGGGGTTGGGGGCTGACGGGAAATGGTGTATAGACCTCGCTCCGGCGGGGAGCCGGGCTTTGCTAAGACACGGTACCCGCTAGGGAGCTTTATGCGCCGCACCGATCGGGTAACCTAACGAGCGACCGTGCTAGGGAATCTTTGTAAAGGCCTCGTAGCGTACCTATGCAATCACACCTAGGTAGTGTGGTATGATGCCCGATCCGCATCGCATAGTTGGGTTTAAAGTTCTTCGGAATTTTTACGCGACTTGTGGGTAAAGATGTACAACATCCGCAGAGTGTAAAACTAATCGTTTAGCCGTGCTCACAGTCAAGAGCGGCCTGGACCCTCACATGATTAATTAAACTTAAAGATGGACTTTAAATCATTTTTGGTTAGTTCTTGTGGCCTTGCTGAGTACCAACCATAAGTGTACTCATCCTTGCTTACTGCTGCTCAGAAGCAAGGTGTGAAGCTGTTGAAGATGGTCATGCTAGGCGTACGCAGCCCCCAGTCAATTACTTGTGGAGTTGGCGCCTCCGTTTCCAGGATTGAGCTATACAACTCTGATAGATTTGTAAGTTTTGTTTATGTTTTTTATGTGATACTGTTATTGTATTCACTTATGTCTACAATATGTATGAAACTTGATCCTGGCATACATATAGGTATGCACTTGGTTTGTTTTTCTAAAACCAGGTGTGACAAGGGGGAAGGAGTGGAGGAGCGGGGAAGGGAGGTAGCGCTCGTGACGCCGCTGGTGCGCCAAGACCGGAGGACGTTCGCGTCTGCAGGGAGATGTACCCGTCGCCGCGAGAGAGGAAGGAGCCGTCCGCGTCGGAGGGGAAGCCGGGGCAGAGCAAGAACAGAGCACCGCAGTGAACGTCTACCCGGCACCGCCTTCTTCGTTAAGCCGGGGACGACTACATCGCTTTGCGCTGTTTCCTTTCCTCAGTACCATGACTGCGAGTGCGCCGTCGAGCCGCTGGGTGAGGTTCCGCCGTCGTCACCCCATGAACGGCCACCGAACCGTCCGCTCTTGTTCTAGCAATGCACACGGTAACCCCATGAGAAGTGTGTCATGTCGTGCCTTGGTTTCCTATGAACCGGCCTTCGTGTCGTGGTGATCATGTGCAGGGAACGACGGTGAGAGGGCTGTGGCCGAGCGCACCCCAACGCAGAGGTCAAGCCCACGCTTGTAAACTACCGCTGACGCTCGTCGGTGGTCTTCGTCTTTGTTGCCGCGCCGCGGCGCCATTGTTGACGGTGAAATTCCGTCAACCTAGCAAAGAGTTTACCTTTCGTGTTGGCATGACTTTTGTATCTTATCCATTGGTACTAACCCCCGTGGTATAATAAGTTCACTTGTGCATGTCGGTTTTGGAGTTTAGTGTTTATGCAGGGTTTTAGTGTTGAAAGCAAGACTTTCAGGATAACTTCATCAAGCACCTCATGACAAGACCTTGAAGCCCGATAGAAGTCAAGCAATGAAGTGAACACGACTCCAAGAAGCCCAAGGACCCAACCCGAGAAGATGGAAAACTCCGAGGACCTAGCCGGAAAAGTCTTGAATCTTGCAAGACAAGGAGCTTCGTCCAATTTGATGAGAAATTGACGACAAGGGCCCACATGCAAAAGGGGGCGGGATCTAGAAGACTCGGGAAGCAACACCGGGCGAAGGAGGCCAAGAAGCGGGCCGAAATGGGCCCGGTGCCGGCCCGGCCGTTTCGAGGCCCGGTCGGCCCCCCCTTTGACCTAGGTGCCTCTCGGGCTATTTATAGCCCCCTAACCGAGATCCACACATCAATCAATTCGTCATCCGCCGCCGAGGAGCGAGAGAAGCTTGAGGGACACCATCTCGGAGATTAGGGTCGTGCTAGTTGTCTAGAGTCTCCCTAGCCAACGTGGGAACCTTGCATGGAAGACCACGTCGGAGCTCCGGAGCAAGGATCAAGATCGAGGTAGGATCCCGGTGGTGATCTTTTTCATGTAATCATTCATGGTGAAGTCGGTGAATCCTATTTCTAGCGATCAAGTGCCTTCTTGATGATTTTGTTTTCTTCTTGGTTTTGCTTCTTCCCCAATCTATACTTAAGATAGATTGCATAGGGTGCTTTTGTAGGCTGCGGTGGCTAGAGGTGCATACGGACCGACCAAGTGATTTCAACTTGTTCTTATCGAACTCGGCCTAGACTACCCGCATGAATAGTAGTACGTTGTGACGAACGGGGGCTGCGAAAGGCGGGCGTTTTCGGAATCGGACCGAGGCCACGGTTTAAAGATGCTTTTAATGAGATTCGCTTTTCTATCTTCATCTATCTTGTTTGGAGCTACAACATAAGCATGATCTAGACTCTCTAGATCGGTTATACGTTGCTTTCTCTTGCTACGTCTTTAGTAGATTAGATTAGATTCATTTTCTTGATGATATCTTAGATTACATGCAACTTAGTTGTTCATAAGATAGCTTTCCTTGCTTTACTAGATTGAATCCTTGCGTTGCACATTGTTCCACGGATTCGATACCTTGGGTTCACCACTTGAGGGAAGAAGGGTCCCTTGACTTCGACGGGAGACATGTCCGCTTGCATGTCTAAACGAACTTTGATACAACTATTAACCGTCAACAAGCCCCTTTTTCCGGCGTCGTTGCCTGGGGAACAAGCAATCAAGATCCAATCGGTTTTTCTTTTGATTTTCTTTTGCATCTCTTAAGTTTGATCATCCTCAAACGGAAAAAAAAATCATCTAATCTAATTTTGATTAACCCTAATTTTTCTTTTTTTAGATGTTTGTTTTTGCTAACCCTAACCGGAGATGGTTGGCTACCTCTCCATGAAACCCAAACTCTCTTTTGTGGATGATCCGAGAAAAACTTTACGAGCAAAGGAGACATGCAACACAAGCTAAAGGGTTGAAAACCCTAGATTCGAAAGCCAAAGTCGAAGGACCGTCAAAATCTCCAAGGGAATCACGACGTCCAAGTCCAAAATAAGATCAACCTCAACCGCCACCCATGGGAGAACAACCACAACCGAAGGGCGAGAGCTATGCACCCGGACATTGTTGATCTACCTATCATAAACCTTCAAGACGCCGAAAGGCCGTTCAAGATCAAGGTCTCAACTATCCGCATGACGATTGCGGGAGCTTTGGAGCATTTCAATGAATACATACGAGCTGAATTCCTTGAGTGGCATATAGGTTTACTTAAGAGGAGGATGGAGAAGATGGAGATAGATAAAGAAGCTCAAAACCTAAAGGTTGCCGAGGCAAGATCCACATGCGAGGAGTGTGAGGAGTACGGCCATTTCCAAGAACTTCATGGACGAGCAAGCTAAGATCAACAAGGACGTCGTCATTAAGTTCGAGGCTATGGAGAAAATATTGAAGAAGTTAGGTGGCAAGTTGACGGAGGTCGGAAGCTCTATACGTGAAGTGTTCATCGTGATGAAGATGCTAGAGACACAAGTGGGACAACTTCTCGGGCGCCCGATGGGTAACAAAGGAGTATTTTTGAGACAACCTCAAGGTCCCGAGACGGTGAAGGCTACTCAAACTCATTCGAGAGATATGGAGGATCACACTAAGGAGACCATGAAAATCACGACCGAAGGACCGGAGTTTGAGATGTCGAGCCACTACATGAAGGAAGTTGTTGCATCCGTCAAGGCCAAAGGACGAAGCTAGCTCGTGAAGACCAAAAATATGACTAAGCCAAAGAATAAGCCCGTGCCCAAGGTGGTGCAAAAGTGGGTACCCAACATTGCAACACCCACAAAGAGCATTGGTCCAAAGTAATTAAGCGAAGAAGTCTAGCCGTGGACTATAAACAAAGCGCTAGGCGGGAGGCAACCCGTTTCGTCGAGTCAAGAATAAGCTACGGGAGGACAACCCGATTCCAGTTTTTTCGAGTCTTTTCAAGTAATTTAGTTTTGAATTTTACTACGCAAATACATTAGACTTAGAATGGCTGAATAATATTAGAGACATAATTCTTGGTTGAATATTTTGTTTTGATCATAAACCCTTTACATGAACCATCCTACATGTTTGTTTAATTTGCTTCTTTTCGAGAACTCACAACCAAATAAATTCAGAACCTAACTCAACCATTCATCCTCTTTATGATGTTGTGGTTAACTTGTTTTAAATGCTAAAAACACACGAGTAGAGCCACGACTTGTACCTAGATGTTATTTAAATTTCAGCACGTGGTAGGACTCGCGTGAACCTAGAAACTCAATTTTTGGTTGTTTTAAAAATCTATATCCTTGGTTTCTCTTGAGTTAGAGTTTTTCTAAGCCTCATTTTATTTTATTTTATTCAAAATCTCTCCCATCTAATCAAAATTAGAACCTAAACCTATGCCCCCATGATCAAGCTGGGAAGAGTTTGCTCTCAACTAATGAAGGCAAACGATACCGGGGAGACCAACATAAAAGTAATCGGAAAATATTTTCGACTTACATTTGTTCTTAATGCTTTAAAAACTCCTCTAAATTTATATTTAACAGATCTGATTTTATTTTTTTATTTTTGAAATTAGAGGAGTGCTTAGCATTAAAACATGCTTAGAGGGAGGCAACCTAGTTAACCTAACCATACATGCACCATGATACATCATGGGATGCCCCTTCAACATATTTTATCAAACCACATGCAAAGTACTAGCATGAGGGCAGCCAAGGCTTGGTTTTGTAGGAATATCATGGATGCATGTGAGGCAAGGGAGCATGGAGGTGACTCAAAGCGAAAACATCAAGTGGAAGGAGCAATAATGCAAGCAAAAGAGTGGACGAGAACGTTTGGAAGGTGCAACCCCGTGGAGCACGCAGTCACGAAGCAACAAAGCAAGCATGAGTGCACTAGAGAAGAACCAAGAGGAGGAGAGAGGTAAGTCTCCCATCCAGCTCTTTGTTCATGTGCTCTAGTTTGTAGTCTGGAACCACCTTAGACTTAGCCATCCACCCCGCTTGTTTCGTGCAACAAATCACATCCTTAATCCACTCAAAGTCCGGACTCCAAAATAATATTTGTGTACCTTGTTACCGGTTGAAAACCCCGGGTATTTATCTATGAGGGAGAGAGTGCTGCAACCATGGAAGAAAACTACAAGTCTTTGCACCAAGAAGAAGGGATCATCGTCGTCTAAGCCATCATCAACAACCTCTTCGAGGAGGCACTCGGTTTCCGAGTCTCCTCGGAGTATGGAGGAGGACACGACACCACCGAGGAGGAACAACACTCTTCTCCTTGGTGGCATGGGCCACACGAAGCTCGTCTATGAGGTTCACCGAACCTCATGGATGTACGGAGGAGCCCCCCGTCCAACCTCACTGCTCGACATGATCATCCCCTCCACCTTTACACACTCCGTGGTATTCCGATAGGTTTATCATCATGACGGAGGAGGAGGAGAAAGAAGCTCGCTCGCCTTAAGTAGAGGCTTGTAGCGAATGTCGACTTCGACAACTAAGCTCTTCAAGTGTTGGGTTTTCATATGGAACATCGAGGTTGGGTGCAATTCTCCAATGGAGTGTCGGTAAACACCCATAAGGAATTTGCCTTGGAAAATCTCATGACCATGGCACCTATCCTTGATGAAGGAGTACCAAGTTTCTCATCCTGTTTGGAGGGAGTTGAACAAATGGTTCCCTATGAGTATTAGGGAATAACTTGGGTTCCAAAAGGGAGCCTCGGAACAAGTATAATCACGGGAGGAGCCCATTAACAAAGAAATAGTATCCAAAACCCCATTATCCAAGTGTTTCACTCATGGATGTGCAAGAGGATTTTGGGGAGAATGAGAGAGACAAAGATAACCAACATGGAGTTGAATTGGCTTTACTCGGTTTTGATTTCCAAGTGGCCAATAGACCCCTCTTACCTCATGATCAACCGGTGGTGTTGTGAGCAACATCGGGTTCGGGAGATATTGGTTCGGGGTGTTACCTTTCTATGTTGGCTTCTCTTTGAGACCGGATATTACAAGGAACCCGAAGCATCTCCTGCCCAGGACTTCCCTAGGATTTGATTATATAAAGCAAGGCAAATATAAAAAGTGGATATGAGATACGAGGCTTTAAAGTGGCCAAAGTAAACTTGCCCCTATCGGATTGAAGATTAAGACTTTTTCTTGAAGGGAAAGAAGATTGGTTAGAGGAAGGACTTCTTGTGCCGGCAAAGAAAAAATAAAAGAGAAGGATTGTAGGAGAAGGTTTTTCCACGGCCCAAGAAGGAGGTGCACAACAAAATTATCTGCCACCACTTGGAGGAATTCCGGTGCCGCCGAGTTACTACAGTGGTGTACCAATGCAAGCATGGAGGAGTGGTGCAGCCATACCCCCACCAAATTTTGCGGAGCCCAACGTAGCCTTTGCGGAGCCATATGCACACCTTCCTTAACCACAACAAAGTGTGTCCACCATTGGAGGATACGCTGCAAGAAACATGCAAATTATTGCAGCCATCCAAACCAATGCAAACCAAATTGGTGAAGGAAATGGAAACATCGCTTATGAGATTTGACGCCTTCACCTAGCACCATCAGACAATTTATAGGAGGAGTAGTGCAATCCTATTATGAGCAAGGGTGCAACAACCAAAACTATCAACCACCGGCGGAAGATTAGAGAGAGGAGGAGCTTTAGTTATCTTTCGTTTACCCCCTTTTCTTTAATTTTCAGCTTGTATGCGCCTATGTATGCGTAGTATTTTCAGTTTTTATTTAAATTTTCAGCATGTGTCTTAGTTTTATTTTCATCATGAATAAAGTCACCACCTAGTTTTTACCCTTGGTAAAGTCACAAAGTCTGTGCCATGATGATATATGACTATAATTGCCGCTTTGTTTATCTTTGTAATTGATTTATGCATGTTTAAGCTAATGCTCTCTTAAAATACAAATCTGAAATTATCTAAATGCTATCTTAATCTTAGCGGAGGTTATGATAAAAATAAAGACGCATAGTGTTCTTTGTGCTCTCAAGTTTTAGATGGATTAAAAATGAATTATTTTTGTTCTTAAAAGTATGGCTAACCTTGTCATAAATACCACTTGCATGTTTCTCTACCTATCCAGAGCCATATATATATATATATTTGAATGCAAAAACTTAGTATACAAGATTTATTATTGGGTGAGTTATTTTAGGCCTTGATTTCTCTGGCCCGAGACTAAGAAGCTGGTCATTCCATTTTTGCGTATCTATCTTATTGCTAGCCTTTCTATCCGTGCATTGTGTATCCCCACATCGGAATTTCACGAACCTCGCTGGATATCCACCCTTAAAACCAAATATCATCTTTTGTGATTACCTCCTTGACCACAACCTATCGTTGAGAATGGATCGTCAATTCAAGGAAGATCGCAAGATGGTGCCAACATTGACGATTTCAAGCATCTCCCCAAAGGAAAACTATTTCCGATACCTACCTTATCTCTATCACCTCTTTGCCCGAGGACGAGCAAACGTCTAAGCATGGGGGAGGAGGTAGGTACAATGCAATGTTAGAGTTCAAAGGAGAGCAAATAAAAAAAGTTTGATGAGAAAGAAAAAGAATGAAAAAAGAAAGAAAGAAAAAGAAAGAAAAACAGTGAGTATAAAGAAAAAATGAGAAAAGAAAAAATATGAGTATGTATAATATAAAATTAAATAAAATGAGCTCCCCAGTTCTCTAAAGTGCATTAGGAATTTCAAGGCTTCAAGATTAAAGGATCCAAACTCATTTTCCAACCATGTGCAATCCGATAATGAGGACTTCCTTTGTGCCTCGGGATCACTCAAGTGTGTGTATTTTTCTCTTCCCCTCCTTGATTTGACATTATTTTCCAATGACCTTTTTGACGAGTCTCTATAAGACCATGTGAAGCTTGTCCTGTTTTGGCAACATCTCATTTATAATATCTTGGTAGGACTAAACTTTCCCAAAAAGCTCCATATAAAGCCTACCACCTATATGAATGTTATGAGAGGGAAAGGAGTAGAAGAAATAGGCTTGAGAGACAAGATGAGATGAGAGTTCACTAGCAAGATGCAAGGTGGTTTAAATTTTTGAACTTGGTTTAGCTCTTTTTCATCTTGTTCTTTATTTCAAAATTTATGAGGTCCATTTGAATTTTTGGAGCATGATAATACTTGTGGGATAAGCTTAATTAATAATCTACCCACCGTAGGGATGAAGGCTAGTACATTATGAAACCATAACGAATTAAATTTTCGAGAGCATTATGTTTTCTCGTGTATGATCAAGTGCAAGGTTTAAACAATGAAGGGCAACGATGATATCCATCGAAGGCTTACTCGAGGACGAGCAAGGTTTAAGCATGGGGGAGATGTTGATGGTGAAATTCCGTCAACATAGCCATGAGTTTACCTTCGGTGTTGGCATGACTTTTGTATATTATCCATTGGTACTAACCCCCGTGGTATAACAAGTTCACTTGTGCATGTCGGTTTTGGAGTTTAGTGTTTATGCAGGGTTTAAGTGTTGAAAGCAAGACTTCCAGGATAAGTTCATCAAGCACCTAATGACAAGACCTTGAAGCCCGGTAGAAGTCCAGCAATGAAGTGAACACAACTCCATGAAGCCCGAGGACCCAACCCGAGAAGATGGAAAACTCCGAGGACCTAGCCAGAAAAGAGCTGAATCTTGCGAGACAAGGAGCTTCGTCCAATTCGGAGAGAAATTGACGACAAGGGCCCACATGCAAAAGGGGGGAGGATCAAGAAGACTCGAGAAGCAACACCGGCGAAGGAGGCCACGAACCGGGCGGTTGGCCCGGGCCGGCCGGCCCGGCCCGTTTAGAGGCCCGGTCGCCCCCCTTTGACCTAGGTGCCTCTCAAGCTATTTATAGCCCCCGACCGAGAACCACGCACCAATCAATTCGTCATCCGCCACCGAGGAGCGAGAGAAGCTTGAGGGCCACCATCTCGGAGATGAGGGTCATGCTAGTTGTCTAGGGTCTCCCTAGCCGACGTGGGAACCTTGCATGGAAGACCACGTCGGAGCTCGGGAGAAAAGATCAAGATCGAGGTAGGATCCCGGTGGTGATCTTGTTCATGTAATCATTCATGGTGAAGTCTTTAAGTGAATCCGATTTCTAGCGATCAATTGCCTTGTCTCGATTTTGTTTTCTTCTTGGTTTTGCTTCTTCCCCAATCTATACGTAAGATAGATTGCATAGGGTGCTCTTGTAGCCGCGGTGGCTAGAGGTGCATACCGGACCGACCAAGTGATTTCCACTTGTTCTTATCGAACTTGTTCTTTTAATGATATTCGCTTTTCTATCTTGATCTATCTTCTCTGCGGCTACAACATCGGCATGATCTAGACTCTCTAGATCGGTTATCTCTTGCTTTCTCTTGCTACTTCTTTAGTAGATTAGATTAGATTCATTTTTTTGATGATATCTTGGATTAGATGCAACTTAGTTGTTCATAAGATAGCTTTCCTTGCTTTACTAGATTGAATCCTTGTGTTGCACATTGTTCCACGGATTCGATAGCTTGGGTTCACCACTCGAGGGAAGAAGGGTCCCTTGAGGCCTTGACTACAATGGGAGACTTGTCCGCTTGCAAGTCTAAACGAACTTTGATACAACTATTAACCGTCAACAACCATGCATTGTTCCCCGCGCCACACTTGCCTGTGAGCAGGCCTTTGTACTGACCTTTTTCTTCTCTTGCAGGTGCTCGCGCACGTCGTGGCGTTCAGGCCAAGCGCACCCCAACGGCGGGTGCCAAGCGCCGCATGCCCGTGCTTGCGCACGCCGAGGCGGTGTTGCACGCCACCGCGGGCATCACGCCGAACCCCGGGTTCTAGGGGGCTTACTTGTGAACGGAGGAACCTCGGCTCCGCCTAACTCTCACACGAGCCGACCCGAACCTTCTTCTTTAGTTCAACCACACCATCGCCGCCGGGAGGCACGCCGGCGCGGAAGCGCGCCGCGCGCCTGGGGACTTGGCCAACGGCCGACGCCTATTCGTGATCGGTTAGATCAAAACTAGGTAGTGTGGGCCTAATGCTACACTCCGGCCCATCGGGGGTCCGAAGCAAAGGCCCAGTGCGCCATTTAGTCCTCTGGAGCGAATCTAGGGAGGTCCGGCGGACTTTAATCCACTGGACCAACTGGGCCGAGCCCACTGGGCCACTTTCGGCCCAGTGGAACTTTCGACCCAATAACGGCCCGCTAACCGAGGGTCACTGATGTAATGCTGACGTCAGCGGCATTTTAATAAAAATCCTTTTCTATTTTTAAATGATTTTCAGAAATGATTTATAAATGATTTTAAACTTTGAAAAATCATAACTAACTATAGGAAGCTCAGAAAAATACAAAACTAATTTCAATAATTTCGTAATTTCGAAACTTGATGTTTGTAGGTAGTTTGACCTCTTTTGGGTTTTCTAAAAAGAGGATTCTATTTGGAGTTATTGCTTAGATGTGTACCGATATCTTACGTACGTGTCGAATCTCATGCCACAGACCCGAGCTTCGACCAGAAGGACGCGGAGGACCCCAAGTATACTGCCCCGGACAACGACTGCTCCAACGGTAATGTAGGTGTCATTTCACTTCCAACCATGTAGATACCATGTTGTTATTTAGATGCTAGTGCTTTACTTTATATGCATTGCTTGGTGAATTGCATAGCCTTTTTGACTAGCCTTGCCTTGATTATTTGATATACCCTGATTCCTTGATTTTCCTACCTCGGGACTAGCTACAGACCCCTAGCTAGTCCCTTATACCAACTATCCATACTTTTGTTGTTTGACTATGGATGGTATTCTGGGCTTGGACTGGGATGCGGGAGATCTCGGTGTGTTCTAGCGTGCGTTCTGGGTGTGTGCCTCCTTGATGTGTTTCGGCGGGAGCAAGCCGCTTGGTTGCTTGGTGAGCACCGCCTCGGGGAAGATGCGATCCGGCCTCTAACCCGAGCGGCGTGTCGTATGGGATGGAGATGGGGACCTGCTCGCTCTCGGCCCTTAAGGATCGATCGTTAGACTAACCATGCTTCTTTGGACTCTTACCGTCTAAACCGCCTGCATTGTTATGGGCGGGGGTGCGGGGTGAGACTCGTAGTGGATAGCACCCCTCCTGTAGGAGGATGGGTGTGATCGTGTTGGGAGACGGCTCTTTCCTCCCTTAGAAGACTTTGCCCGGCGAGGCCGGGGAAGGGTTCCACAGCTTCGAGGGACCTCTCGCTGGCAGTATGAGCTCTATAGCGGAGGCTGAGCCAGACTCGGAGACGCATGAGGGTACTATCCACTTACTTGGCATTAAGCCGTATGGTAGGGCCTGGAACAGGTGATGACCGGTTTCGGTCCTATTCGGGCTGGTACAGTTGTACAACCTCTGCATAGTGTTTAAATCTATAGCTATAGTCTGTGTCCACTTGTTATGTACAGTCCTGAGATCTGTTATTCTGGCTAGATATACTTCTCTTCTGCTTCTTCTCTCCCCCGAGTGAATGAGCCCGGCTTTAGCCGTTGAGATGTGGGGATAGGAGCTGGTGGGCCCCACATTGTAGGTGAGAGTTGGGAGCTGGATCGTGGATGTGATCTGGTATTTTGGTGTGGAATCCTCGAGCGGGGTGTGGACCCCAGAGGTGTGGACCTCGGAAGCGTGAGTTTCCCCGAGGTGTTGACCTCACTGCATATCTTTGCTTACCTTGAATGTTGCTTTGCTGCTTTGCTTAAGCCTTCTACAGCCAGAGTAGGAATATATCCTGCATAGTAGAACATACACAGCTTTTGCCTCTTTATTGGGAAGCTGACATGACCTATCCGCTTATCGGGTAGATCCTGGTGTCTCTGACACAGAGCCGGACTACGACTTCGACAACGATGGATGGGAGGACTAGGACTCTTTCTGCGCTCGAGATGCCTGCGGATATGGGGTTTCTCGCGCTTGCATGGAGCCATTGCTAGACGTTTTCTTTCTGTTTGATTAAGTCCTGATGGACTTGTACCCGGCATGTGCCGAAGAGATGTAATCTGATTTAATGTAATAAATAAATGATGTACTCTATCTGCTTTTACCTTTCTGTATGGTTTTTTGGTATTACTGAGACAGGGGATTGCACGTGGTAGCCCTCCTGGGCTACCGTCGAGGTGCAGAGAGTTGGGTTTCCGTCCGCGGAAATCCGGTTCGTTTCAAGAAGAGTTTCGACGAAGCTATCATGGTTCTTTAATTGGGAATAAGAAGCAATTGGGAAGTTTGTGTCAGCTGAAAGAGGCACAAGAGGGCAATACATACCTGACTAGTCGGTAAATTGACAGAACAGTACAACAATTGACGCCATGCAGCAGTTCATATTAGTGTCTGTGCACCAAGCATGTAACATCAACTAAACTAGGTGATATCCTGCGCTTTGCTATGGGAATTTCAACAAATTCTAAAGATCAAATTTGAAAGTAGAAACTAAAGTGATTGCTTTGTAACATTCTACTGCAAACATCACATTGCATACATGGATGCCTTAGCTGTAGAAAATCGATAGAATAAATAAATTGATAGTTTTAGTGGATAATGATGTGGACACCTTGCTTGTTGAGAGAAGATATAGTGGATGGTGATGTGGCGCACTGAGTTTTGAGATAACTCCTTAGTGGAGAGCTCTTATATAGTTTTGTGTGATATGAACTCCTTAGTGGGGAGCTCTTATATAGTTTTGCATGATATGATGAATATACTTGGGAATAGATCAACATCCATAATCCAAAGAAGAAAAATCCAATAAGATCCTAAATTATAAAGCTCACATCCAATCCAATCCAATTCACTCACTCAAAATCCAATATCCAACAATATAATCCAACCACCACCGGGTTGACTACTAAGATAAATCTATATGTGGGACACATGTCGAGCCGGACCCTAGAATTAAAAACTCGCGTTCACACTAGAAAATTTTTGCGAATTCGACCGAAATTTGGTGAGATGCCTTAACATGGCGATCGCTACTCGGTGTAAATCGGTGAAGCCAAATCTATATGTGGGACCCACGTCTAGAGTCGGACCCTAGAATTAAAAGCTCGCGTTCACACTATAAAATTTTAGTGGATTTGACCGAAATTTGGTGAGATGCCTTAATATAACGATCCGCTACTCGGTGCAAATCGGTGAAGCCAAATCTATATGTGGGACCCACGTCCAGAGCCGGACCCTAGAATTAAAAGCTCGCGTTCACACTATAAAATTTTAGCTGATTTAATTGAAATTTGGTGAGATGTCTTAATATAACAGTCTGCTACTCGGTGCAAATCGGTGAAGCCAAATCTATATGTGAGACCCACATCTAGAGTCGGACCCTAGAATTAAAACTCGCGTTCACACTATAAAATTTTAGCGGATTTGACCAAAATTTGGTGAGATGCTTTAATATGACGAGTCCGCTACTTCATGCAAATCGGTGAAGCCAAATCTATATGCGGGACCCACGTCCAGAGCCGGATAGTAGAATTAAAAGCTCATGCTTGGACATTCAATACTGATTGGACATCCAATTTAATTTAGCATGTGGACATCAACATCCAAAGTAATCTAGTCCAACGAAGTCCAAAAGGAAAAAATCCAATTGGATTTGGATTTTCCAAAATCCATTACCACGTCTAATGATGATGATGATTAGAAGTGGGTCTAAACAGTTATTAAATATTCAATGTAGCCTCCTATCGAGAGCTTTAGTGAATAACAATATGATCACTTGATTAGCCATTGCAAGGAAGATCCGCACCTTCAATCCAGGTGCGACTCTCTATACATGCTTGTATCTACTACTACTCTCGGTCCGCTCACAAGGCGATGAGCAGATCGTCATTGCAAAGTATGGTTATTTAGATGAGTGAATGGGTAGGGGAAAAACTGTCCCAGAAATTTCATCTGTTTATAATGCTGATTAAAACAAACAACAGAAATCCAGTGCGTGTTACATGCATAAATAACAATACTGCATATTTAAGTTCTGCGTCCAGGGAACAATGCCAACAACAAATCAAATAACATCCTACTAGCAAAAGATGGGAGTAGCAGGATGATCAAAAGATTTGGAAAGAAACCGCCATTGCAGTGTGTGAGGAACAGGATGCAGAAGGGAAAATACATACCAGAAGGAACAAACATTGAGGGAGGGGTCATGCTTAGCTTGGACAAATCAGCATGATAAAAGTTGCAAAACTATACGATTAAAGTTTTCAGAATTACACTGACAAATCAATATTTGTCTTATAACTCATATGCCAATGTCCATCATATCCAATATGATTCTATATCTAGTGATGTGAAATATTCTTAGTAAGTAGACGCAAAGATGCATGTGTAGTATGTATCTATATAACATAATGCTTGCTGCTACAAATATGTGGAGCGAGACTGATGCATTGTAGTATGTCCCCATTGAATACATTTTACTCATGGTATATCAACTTCCACCGTCCATCATCATTTCAAGGCAGTTGTTGTCGATGAGGAGAACTTTAGTGCAAGGTACGCTAATTTCCTAAGTGAATGCTTACAAACAATAACAAAACCTGTGCCAACAATATCATTTGACCACCATTAATAATGCTGATTAAAAGAAACGAAAAGAACTCCACGTACTCCCACTGCCAAAACATGGCTGTATATTTAGCTACTGTTATCCTTTTCCAAGAACAACTCAAACCAAATGCATTCAACTCATTACAAAGTAGTCTGATGCGTCCCAAACATGTTCGGTTCGTTTGACTACCCACACACACACACACACACACACACACACACACACACACACACACACACACACACACACACACACACACACACACACACACACACACACACACACACACACACACCACAACAGTGTATTTAGAAAAGTGGAAAGAAGGATTAATGATAGAAGCAGGAAGAAGTGCTACCACAGAACATGGTGTAGTGTTGGGAATGAGAGGCAAAATGGGAAGTAAATGTCTGATCATCAGCAATACAGAGTGAGGAACGTTCATATTTTGCCTCATCCAGTGATGGTGCTTGCGTTGGTTCCTAGGCTATTGCTCTTGACCAAAACGTGGCTTGAGGTGGGCGAGAGACCAGGTTCCTTTCGCTGAGTTAAAAGGCGAACAGTCTAATGCATTCCAAGCAGGCTTCTCTGCTTGCACTTCCTGGAGGGTAAAAAAAACTAGACTTTCACTGTGAGGCCTGGATTACAGAGGTTGCAGAAAAGGGACTGGCAGTATCAAATGCAGGATTAATTAATAAAGAATTTGGCATATAATTCTGATGACCCTTTTCATTTCCATCGATCAGAGGCTTTTAATTGTTAGTCCTTTTTATTGTCTCAACTACCACTCTCAACCGTTCATTTAGGCTGGTGCTGGTCAATGAGCAAAATTTCCGTGCCACATACGAATTTTAGTAATGTGCCCATCGTATGCCTCTAAATGTGGGTCCATTTTATCATCTCAATTACCACCGTCAATCTCCATGTAGGTCAGTGCTCGTCGATGAGCATAACTTCCGTGCAAAATATGATCACTTTGTGAGCAACAAAATTGATCAAGAGCCAAGAAGCTGTCTGATGAATACTAAGTTTGTGTAGTAGATGCGCTGGACTTGAGTTGCCCGGGAACTTTGGTGAGCGCGCACACAAGAACAGAGCAAGAAACAGAGTATTTTGGTGCCCCAAAAACAGAACAGCATTTTCTGTATATTGTTTGAGAATTTAAGGAAACAAGAAGAAAAAAAAAGCGGGGAGCTATTCTCCCGAAGGTGCGGTGCGCACGTCGCTACTAGCTGCGCCATCCCACTGCTCCCGCACCACCGCGTGTACGCGCCCCGCATGAACGCAGGCACGCAGCATGTGTCAGGCTCAAGACCATGCACCGGAACGTGCATCTAACAGCTAAGGTTAGAAAGGAAAAAGGCAACTAACATAAGCTATGTACATGAGGTGACCGATTTATGATTAATTTCAACATTTTCCCCCATAAGCCTTGATCGGATCACCTAGAAGGTACTCGACGCTGATCCTGGCACGCAGCTCCTCGAAGCGGACGTGCCCAAGCGCCTTGGTGAGGATGTCCCCAAGCTGCACCTCTATAGTGATGTAGTCGATCACGATCCTGCCCCGCTTGATGCACTCCCTGATGTAGTGCTACTGGACGTCGATGTGCTTCGGGCGGTCATGGAACACACGGTTCTTGGCGAGGTCAATGGCAGACATGTTGTCCACCATGATCTCCGGCGCTGCAGCTTCTACTCGAGACCAAGTCACTGCGATGTACTCTGCTTCACAAGAAGAGAGAGCAACAACTTTTGCGTGGCTGACTGTCGCCGAGAAAGAAGATGACCCCGGGGTCCTCTTCCTGGTGTCGATGTCCCCGGCCATGTCGGCGTCTCTGTAGCCGATCAACTTGAGTGGTTAGCCCTTCTTCTTGGTGTCATTTAGTCTGTGTCCGCGTGTTCCAGCGACATACCAAAGTATGCGCTTTACCGCGGTCAGATGCTCCTCGTGCGACGATTCCATGAAGCCACTCAGGTACCCCACAATATATGCAAGACCAGGCTGTGTGTGTATGGGGTACCTGAGGCCTCCAATGATTCGCCTGTACTCTATGGCGTCAACGGCCGGAGTAGTGCTCCGCTTGCTCTTCGTGGCGCCGTGGGGCCGCAGATTTGGCGTCCCAAGGGCCGGATCCGACCCTTCCCTAGATGATGCATTCGCGGTTTCGTCGACCTCCTCCACCTGTGCGGAGGGAGATCCATGTTGCATTCGCATACCCCATGTTGAACCTAACCAGGTTTGTTGTTCCTATCTAGATGTGCAACTACGGTTGTTCTAGTGTGAAACTCCCATCCCAGAACAAGGTTTGCAAGCTATGGCCAATCCTAGCATGATACTACTCTAGGTAAGTAAAGGCAAGCAAAGATTGCAAGAGAGTAAATGCGGAAAACGTAAAGACGGATGAGAGGAAGTAAACTCTTGACACGCGATTTATCCCGTGGTATCGGTAGGCACTAAGCCACCGCTAGTCCACGTTGTTGAAGTACTCACACAAGAGTATTGCTTCCCAATCAGCAAGTCTCTCCCAAGAGCACCACTTGACTCACCACATAGGCTCGCCACTTAGGCACTCACCAAGCTCCTTTGGTCATCTTGATGCCGCCTCCACTAAGGAGCTTCTCCACCAAGGAAGGGGGTCTCCATGTCCCCCGCACAAAGTGTCCTCGCCACTCCACACAAAGCCGGAGGGTCGAAGACGATTGCCGGTGAGCCACTTAGGCCCCAAGGCTTCTAGCGAATCTTGTACACCTTGATTCACTCAAAAATCACCTCACAAGGTTGGCACAACCTTGCACTCACTCAGCTCTAAGCTAAGCCTATCACTAAGCACATACACTAAGCATATGCAAGTCTACGGATGAGCAATTTAGCACTTGGATGGATTGGATATGATCTTCTAGGTGTCGTTACTCCTCCGCACTTCCACATAATAAAGCAACCTCAAATGGGTGAGTGGAGGGGGTATAAATAGCAAAAGGCACCCAAAGACCCGTTGGGTAACGACCAATGTGAAAGGTAGCGTTAGATGAAGCGATGCCATGCTTTTCGAGGGTGTCGGTTCATCCGGTGCCCTCCACGTTACATAGCCGTTGCAGATCGCTGACACAACTGCTCCGACACTATACACTGATGGTGCGTCGAATCATCCGGTGCTAAAGGACTCCTCACCAAAACTATACTATCAACATCTTCGAGACCATCGGATGAACCGTTGCTACAGCGTCGGTTCATCCGGTGCTAAAGCTCCAGTCTTGGTCGTCTCTATCTTGATTCAAATGAAGTGTCAGATAGACCGACGGTGTCCCCACTTAGACTGTCGGTTCATCCAGTGCTACTGACTTCACTACTTCTCCTCTGCAATTCATCTGGATCGATCGATGGTGTCAACTGCATTTTGACTGCTGCGCAGTGTACCAAGTGCACTGTCGCTTGCACCGATGGTACCGTCGGTTCATCTAACAGTGACTTTTCTTTGTTTTCTCGCTCCATTGACTTGTTTCTTTGCTTCATCTTATCATACTTAACATGCCATCACTTATAGCCCCAAAATATATATTAAGTCCTCATTTTTCTTTCGCTCCTATCCGCAAGCGTCAGCGTCGCTGCTAGCTCCATACCCTAGAGCAAGGCTGTCGCTGTTGATCTCCCTCTCCACAGCCCTGCCGACGTCGTGAAATTCACTTGGAGGTTTGCAAGGAGGTGAGGGAGCCACCCGTGCCACTTTTAGACGTCCTCGTGCCCCGCTTTGCTCGCAACAGACCGCCAGAGTCTAAGCTTTACCGTCGTTCGACTCGTTGGACCGCACGTCTTTATCATTGTTAGTATTTGTTAAGCCTACAGAAATATTATGATAGAAAATCCGCAAGCGCATGGATAGCGATGGGCATTCCACCCAGGAGAGGGTTTTAAATATCGAAACCACAAGGAGAATGGTAAAGAGAGTATATGAGGTATATAACTAATTACTGAGTAGCTATCAAGGACTTGACAGAAAGAAAGATAAGGAAAACTTAAGGATGTTTGGTTCTTATTCTCACAAGCTATATCTATATTGCTCTTACGGGGTGATTGTTTGAAGGCACAATTAGGAAAGGGAACCTCCTGAGAATCTATGGGGGAGTCCTACAGTTTCTATAAACAGGACATGGACTGCCAAGGACACACGGGAACAAGGTCACTTCCCGCTTCTACCACACGATCCGGAATATAGAAGGCATTCATAAGCCAGCTAGTGTAAGCACCACGCTTACACTAAACATGCAACTTTAATAAAAGAGCGACAGGAATTTAAGTACTCGAAGAGTTATGAATCGTAAGAACAATATAAAAACAACGTTGCTCAGTTAAATAAGAAGTCGATCTTTCCACAAGGACTCGGGATCAGGCTCCAATGGAGTTGATCCCAGAGGTAGAAGATGAAGAGGAGACACCGACAGGTCCGAGCCTTCCTTCAGCTTCGCCTCTACCTCTTTCTAATCCTCTCGGAGAATATTAGCTAGATCTAAATAGATCATGGCTCTAATCTCTCAACTTGATACTAACTCTACAACTCTAATTCTAATCTAGAGCTCTAATCTCATATAGGTATGGAGGATCTGATAGAATGAGTTGCTCTCTGCCCTGGGGTCAGGGGGTCTGGTTATATAGCCCGGAGGAGATGATGTGCACCGTACGATCAAACCGACCTTAACTTGTGATTTAGATTGATCCTCGTAGGCGGTGGAAGAACATTCTGAAAGCTGGGCCCATTTGGTACCAGGTGGGCCGACCGACCCACCTCCAGGCCGCTCGGTCTGGTGTGGGCCCCCCTCGGGATCCACTTCGGCCTGGTGGGTCCTTTATCCTTCTAAATGCTTCTTTCTTAGGCTAAGTCACGTTGAGTTTCGGAGCCTTCTGGAGTCTTCTAGAGTGGTTTCTTTGCATATTTCCTGTATAGTCCCTGCAAATTCATAGATTCACCAAAACTCATGGAAATTGTCCATATAAACCCTAATAAGGTGATCTAATTATATTTTAGTCCTTTTTCCAGTAAATGTGATGGATAAAATTTATAGATCAAATATGTCAACAAACTCCCCCACACGTAGGCTTTTACTCGTCCTCGATAAAAGGATGCTTTACAACCGTAGAGGCCAGAATCAACATAATTATACTCCTTAGTCATATCTGTACTTAGGCGATATCTGAGCATAGTTAGAAACAGATCACCTTTATTTCTCAAATCAAGTCAATGGAGAGTTTTTGAATAAGTTTTGAGAAGAAAATGCAGCCTTGCTTACTCCTTTGTGATACTCTCAAATTTTTAGAATGTAAAGATGTAGCAGACTTACCTTGCATATATTGTTGGGTCAAAATCTGTATCCATGAAGAGGCCTGTCATAGGTCATAGATCAAAATATGTGTGTGTGTCAAATTTTAAAAAGAGTAAAGTCCACGGCCGGTCCTCAAACTTTTTAAAGTGTGCCATCCCGGTCCTTAAACTTTTAAAGTGTGTCATCCCGGTCCCTAATCCTCATTTGGGTCTCAAATCGGTCCAAAACGGGTCTTAACCGCCGATTAAGGCAAAGGACATTAACGAAACCCCCCCGGGTCCTCATATTATTTTAAATTGAACTCCTCCCAATATAAACCGATTGGACTTGTATCCGGACAGGTTTAGAGCAAGCATTTTGGCAAGATATTCATCACAACTACATGTCGGTTACTCTTTTGTTAAGCTGCAAAGACAAATTGAGCATCATCACACTTAGATAATCAGCACAAAGCATATTTCATAGAGCTAATCATCATCCGGATTAAGAAGGCTGCATCAGCAGTACTTTACACGAAGTTAAACTCCAGGACTTAACATAGAAGCTAATCAACAAGTACTTGATCGAGCAGGGGCTTAACACGAAGCTAAACAGTATTTTTTAGGGACAAAATAACCACCGACAAGTGCATACAGAGAGATAACAGGCAAAATGACTACCGATGCACTCTAACATTTCATGGACTACATGTCAAGATGTCCATCCTTTTGCACTTTTGGTTGTGGAGCCCTCTTGGAAGATCTTGTGGTAGTTTCCTTTGTCTTCTTGGCCTCGCTTTCCTCTTGCACCCGTGCCTTCTTTCCTCTTCTTGGCTAATGCAGCCTTGCTCGCTTTGGTGCTTGTATTGAGTGGAATTGGCCTTTGGACCTGGCCGGTTAGACGAGATGAAGGATGGATCCGGTAGAGGCCCTAGAGGTTGGGACGGTGAGCTCTCCAATGTTTCCCGTGTTAGAAAATCAGCAAGTTAGAAACAAGGAAGTGACACACATGAGTGCGGATGCAAACTAAGAGTTACGTAAATGACCTCTCCAAGCATTTGAGACGAAGTGTGGTGCCAGCCGTGTCATTTCTTCAACCGAGGGTGGTTGAGTAGCCGAGATGTTTAGTGGGTCGTGTGTCTCATTGTCATTGACTTGAGCAACAGGGGCTTCATCGAGATGTACTTGATCGGCAGCAGCTCTCATTGCCTCTTCTTGTGCTTCTCTCTCGTAGGTTGGCTTGTGTTTCAGCTACTAGAGCTTTTGCTTCTTGTGAACTCATGCCATTTTTTTTTCGCATTGCATTTAGCAATATTGTGACCAGCTTCCGAACAATGGCATAGTGGATTGTGACACCATGTCCGGACAACCTTGGGCCATGCTTTCCGGTACTTCATGTGGCTCGCTTCTTCCTAGCCTTAGGAGGTCTACCTACCCTTTTCTCATAAACGGGTGGCGGGACATGTGGTGCTTCCACTTTTACCCACTCGACTTATCTTTGCAAGGCCAAATGCCGTGTGCATATGCATTGTTATAAGCATCCAAATGAATAACGGTTGGGTAGAACGAGACTCGGGTGCTATCCTCTCATGCCCGAGACAACCGATGGCATGATAGCAAGGTATACCGTTAGTTGCCATCTCCTACGGTCACATGTTTTGGTCGTTAGGTCCACAATGTGTTGATAATCTTTGACAACAACCCGGAACACTCCGGCCCCAACGAGAAGTGCATAGCACACATTAGCAAACTCTCGCATTTCTAGCCAACTTCTTTCTGATTTTTGGGCAAAAAGAACTTGTCATCTCATTTTCCAATTCCTTTCTCTTACCGTAATGCCTTGTCATCACCGACCCTTGATTTTCTCAAACATGGACAGAATTGGCAACTCTCTAGCTTCCAAGTATATACTTATTGAACACTTCACAGCTTGTTGTTCAATAAAATGTCACATTTGGGAAAGGTTGAGAAGTAGGCTCTTACCCGTGTGTTGGGTTCCATCTCGTGACTGCCCACTCATGAGCACCAAGATCCAACTCCTTCATCTTCTCCATATTCCTCTTCCATGATTCCTCCGATGAAGACCTTGCACATGTCCACGAGCTTGGTTCTTCAACACTTCTCCTTTGAACTTCTCTTGGAAGTTTGAATACAAGTGCCTCACACGGAACCCGTGCTCGCAGTCCGGGAACACTCTCTTCACAACCGGGATCAAGCCCCGACATAACATAGAAGCACAAATGAAATTTGCAACCAATTAGTACATATAGCATGATATAGAGAGAGTACTCACATATATACAAGTAAAAGGGCTTACTTTTTGCTTGTCGGTCATTATTGTCCATGGGTAGGTGTTATCAATATTGAGATCGACTTGAGAGTCTCCAAGAACCACCGCCATGTAACCGAGGACTCAACCTCAACCACGGCCATTGCAATAGGAAAAATACAGTCATTAGGATCCATGCCCACAGCCGTAAGAAGTTGGCCCCCATGCTTTGTCTTGATGAAACACCCATCCAAGCGAGATAATTGGTCTACAAGCCGACGTAAACCCCCTTTTGCATGCATCAATGCTCATATAGCATGTGCCGAACCTATCGTCAACCAAATTCAAGAAAAAAGATGACCCGGGGTTGCTTCTTCTCAACTCTTCACCATAATCCTACGTACTATTGAACTCGTTGGTCCTCATCTCCATGAATCTTCCTCATGATTATCCTTCTTGCTCTAGCCACTTTACTTCCGGGAAGGAGCTATGTTGAAATCTTTCGTATTGTTCGCTTAGGCCGGTAATGCTCATCTTGTCATTGGCTCTAAAGGCTTCAATGTACTTGTCGGCAATCCATATAGCAAAGTGCATTTTTTAACTTTCCACTCTTTCGACATGTATGTTTTCCATAGTAGGTTTTCACTACAAATGATTTCATCCTACTATCATGTGAAGCATACAAATTCCATGGACAACCTTCAAAGACGGTGAGCTTTGACTCTTGTCAAGTCATTTCTAGGAAGCCTCACCTCTACCCCCGTTCCTTACAAAGATACTCATTGATGGCCTCTCTAAGCTTTTTAACATCGAGAAACACAAGGCCCACCGAAAATGTTGGATTATTCATGTCTTCATCTCTCGAATGACTTCAAAGTTGTGGCCACCTTCTCCCTCACCATCATAGTATGGTAAATCAAGGCCTTCATCATCGGTCTCTTCATCATCCGTCACTATCTCCGGCCTAGGAACATCAAAACCTTTCAACCCGCCGCCCTTAGCTTTCCTCTCGTCTTTAGGTGGCCCGATTACATGTGGTTCGACCTTCATCATCAACATCAACAAATGAATTCAGTACATCTTCATCACCATCCTCCATTTCATAGTCACCGTCATGGAACTCCTCGCCTTCATCTTCCCCACTACTGTCTCTAGGGCCACTAGATTCACCATCAAACCGATGCACTTGTCTCTTCTCCAAATTGGTATAGAACACCGGTAGCTTCTCACCAACCTTCCTTGGCATATACTCCACTTTTTTGGGGCCGATAACTTTAGGAAGATCAGCCACCGGATTAGCAACAATGTCATCCCAATTGTCCCCATCGGTCGGCAACATGATCAAAAAACAAAACAAAATTCCCGAACTTGGTAGCAATCGAAGCCATAGCATTGGTGTCCTTGTCTTCTAGTAGGATTCTAAGGCCATCCGCTAGGGTCTTCCCGGTGCAACAACCAATAAAATCTCAAGTTTGATTCCTTTTGGTACCCCAATTGCTCCACAAAATCATCAAACCGGAGCAAAGTGACCAAGTGTCCGCCTCTAAATCATCAAAATAATCCACCTTTCCACCCACGTAGCTTCTCGAGTGACCGAGCCGCAAAAAATCCCCCATGATGAATCTCTACACCGAACCGATCCCCACTTTCACCTACATTGCCGGCAAAATAACGAACAACTGAATATTGATCATGGATCAAACCCTAACCAAAGTAGCGCAGAGATGCAAAGCAATCTGACCACACCCTACTGGACTACATACTCCTCAAACACGATCGACTACAGATTCAAGGAAGAAGGGATTAGGGATGGCGGAGCTCACAGTAGACCGGTGGAGGTTCTCCTTTGCGCCGCAATCGCGCCGCCATCGTCGCCAACCACCGGGCCGGAGCGGTGTGTCCGTCCACGCCGTGCACACCTTCGCGGCCGCCGAGATCCGATCCCCGACAATCGCCGCCTCGCCGTCCGCCGCGACGGCTCCGCCTCCGCCGCGGGATGGTCGCCGCGAGCCGTGAGGAAGACAAGGAGAACCGGAAGACCGCGATTAGGGGGAGCGGGGGGGCTAAATGCAAAAAATTGCATCCGTTCGGCTTCCACCGACGTCATCGTCATACGTCATACCCTCCGTAATCCACGTTTAAGACCCGTTTTGGACTCGATTTGAGACCCAAATGAGGATTAAGGACCGGGATGACACACTTTAAAAGTTTAAGGACCGGGATGGCACACTTTAAAAAGTTTGAGGACCGGCCGTGGACTTTACTCTTTTAAAAACCACTGCTCTGAGTTTAGAATCTTCTGTCTTTTCCCAATTTTTTTAGAACAAGGTATCCAGCTATTTTGTGGAGAGTTGGGTTCTACTCACCTTCGGACACGTTTCCATTATTACTCTCTCACTTATTTTTTTAGAGAAGTGGGCCCTACTCACCCTCGGACACATGTCCATTATTCTTATCTTTCTTATGCCTTTTTTCTGAGAGGGGGATTCTTCTAAACCGTAGAACACTTGTCTATTTTCTCCCCTCCCTCACTTTTGTCTCCACTTATAATTTTTTTGGCTTTTTCTCTCTTCTTCTTTCTTTTTTTAGTTGTACCTTTTTTCATGATATGGGAGACAGAGATCAAAAAATCTTGGAGCATAGATACTTTAGTGAAAGCAGTGTACGTGATCTTGATCATAGACTTAGACAAAACTTCAACATAGCTCTAGATTTGACAAAGTTCAATACAAGTAAGCAACATTCAATCAAATTTATTTTCAATGAAAACTCTGCTAGGATATATTATTGATCACAAAGGAGAAACTTAGCTAATGATTTAAAACACTCTCCATAGACAAGGTAAAAGAAAGATGGTTCTCATTATTCTAACCTCATTTTGATCATCCCAAAAGCAATAAATATTTCTAAGAGTATAAACATGTGAAACTTTATCTTTTAGGTTATCAGGACATTTTAGTAGAGCATCTTTATTTAAATTCAAAACGAAAAGCAAATTGTAAAAATTTAAAAAGTTCAGGAAGCAAACCTAGTGGTTGACGAGACGTGGCCGAACTGGGTTTTGTCGTGGTTCATCGTGCAATTCGTTTGCTCATGCTTTTTCCGTTTTTCTTGATTTTGGTTGTGGAAGATGATGTTTGGTTGTCTGTTCTTCTCCCCCACACTTGTTTTCTGTTATCTTGCATGCACAGTATGGTTGAGACAAAAACATGTCCAAGAAATATATATATATATATATAGGCAAACATAGCTCGACTTGTGGAATACTTCTTTATTAAAGGAGAAAGCACTTTATTAAACAACTCTAAAAACTAAAGCAAAGTAACTAACTCGAACTAACTATCACTAGTGTGCTCTCTAACCGTGTGTTGATCCTTAAAAAACCTAAGACGGCCCATTACGGTCTAAAATTAATATTCATGGGAAAACAAGAGAAATCTATTTCATCTAAATCTTCAGACTCTTTGTTGGGCTCTAAAAATATTTTAAGACGTTGACCATTTACCTAGAAAACGTACCTTAGTCGTCTTGAAGAGTGACGGCTCCGAGACGTTGACCATTTACCTAGAAAACGTACCTTAGTCGTCTTGAAGAGTGACGGCTCCGTGTGACGATGAATTCACCACCTTGTATGGTTCGTCCCACTTGCTTTGTAGCTTCATGTGATACGCCTTCTCTCTCCATTCTTCTAGCTCAGACAGTTGCATTTTCCAATTTGTTCTGGCTGCTTCAAAGTCCATGTTCCATCTCTTTATTGCTAATGAGCCTTGAATTTTACCTCAACCGGCAAGTGACATGTCTTCCCATGGACTAGTTGGTAGCGAGACATTCCAATAGGGCTTTTATAAGCTGTCTGATAAGCCCAAAGTGCTTCGGGTAGCTTGTATTTCCATTTTATCCCCATTTGGTCCACCGTATTCTGTTGAATGTTGTTGATCTGCTTATTGGACGTCTCTGCTTGACCACTTGTTTGTGGGTGGTAAGGAGTAGCAACATTGTGCTGCATCCCATGATTCATAAGGTATTTCTCGAAGCGCTTGTTGATGAAATGGGATCCTCCATCACTTATCACTAACCTTGGCGTACCGAATCTCGGAAATATTGTCTCTTCAAACATTCTTATTGAGCTTTTGTGGTCAGCAGTTCTGCATGGCAGGGCTTCAACCCATTTGGAGACATAGTCAACTGCCACTAAGATGTACTCGTATTTTCCGGATGTTGGGAATGGTCACATGTAGTCAATTTCCTAGACATCAAAGAGCTCGATCTGAAGATTGGTAGTCAGTGGCATGGTATTTCTGGAATTGATGTTTTCGTGCCTCTGATAGGAGTTGCACCTTCATACGAAATGTTTTGTGTCTTGATACATGGTTGGCTAGAAAAATCCGCTTTGCCAGATCTTTACATGTGTGCGGAAAGCTCCATAATGACCTCAATATGGTGATGAGTGGCACTTCTCAATGATGTTCATTCCAGCTTCGGCCGGTACACACCTCTTGAGCAACCCGTCCGAGCATACTCGAAAAAGGTATGGTTCATCCCACATGTGTGGCGACTTTTGTAAATAAGCTTTTACTTGTTAGCTCTTGGTCGTACATACCCTGCAACCGTAAAATTAACAATATGTGTGTACCAGGGGTCTGACCGGGCGATCCGATAGAGCATGTTTTCCCTCATCGCGTCATTGATGGGTAATTCCTGTCGTTTCTCAAAATACATTCTGGACAAATGATCGGCAACAAAAATTTCTACTCCCTTCTTATCTTTTATTTCTAAGTCAAATTCTTGGAGAAGCAGAATCCAGGTTTAGCATCTTTCTTAGTGAGCAAATATTTTAAAGCAGCATGATCAGTGTAAATAATAGCTTTTGCTCCTACTAAGTAAGATCTAAACTTGTCAATGGCATAAACAATAGCTAGCAGTTCTTTTTCAGTTGTGGCATAATTGAGTTGAGATCCTGTGAAAGTTTTACTATCGTAAGCAATGGCATGATGTTTCTTGTCCTTTGTTTTCCCCAAAACAGCCCCCACAGCATAATCACTTGCATCACACATAATTTCAAAAGGTAAAGACCAATCAGGGGGTTGTATAATGGGTGCAAAAATAAGAGCATTTTTAGAGTTTAAAAAGATTTAAGACAAGCATCATCAAAGTCAAAAGGAACATATTTGGCAGCAAGTTTGTAAGAGGTCTAGCAATATGAGAAAAATCTTTTATAAACCTTCTATAGAAACCAGCATGACCGAGAAAACTTCTGATTCCCTTGACATTAACAGGTGGATGTAGTTGTTCAATTACTTTTATTTTAGCTAAATCTACCTCAAATCCTCTTTCAGATTTTAGATGGCCTAGCACTATTCCTTCTCTAACCATGAAATGACATTTTTCCCAATTAAGGACTAAGTGCTTTTCTTCACATCTTTGCAAAACCTTATCCAAGTTTTCTAGACAATCATCAAAAGTTTTTCCATAAACAGAAAAATAATCCATGAAAACTTCCATGATCTCTTCAATCATATCAAAGAATATAAACATCATACATCTTTGAAAAGAAGATGGAGCATTAATTACATAGCCCAAAAGACATTCTACCATAAGCATAAGTTCCAAAAGGACATGTAAAATGGTTTTTCTATGGTCACTGGGATGGATTGGGATTTGGTGATATCCAGAATATCCATCAAGAAAGCAAAAGAAAGAGTGATTTGCCAACCGCTCCAACATTTAATCAATGAAGGGCAGTGGAAAGTGATCTTCCTTGTGGCTTTTTTGAGTTTTCTATAATCTATGCACATACGCCAACATGTGACAGTTCTTTGAGGAATTAATTCATTCCTCTCATTTTTCACAACTATCATGCCTCCGTTTTTAGGTACAACTTGCACGGGGCTCACCCACTCACTATGTGGCAAATGGTATATAATCTCGGCGTGTAAGAGTTTCAGAACTTCTTTCTTCACTACCTCTCTCATCGCATTATTGAGTCTTCATTGTGGCTCTCTAGCTGGTAGAACATCAGGGTCTGTAGGAATGCGATTAGTGCAAAGGGCAGGATTGATGCCCTTAAGGTCTTGGAGCGAGTAGCCAAAAAGCTAAGCGATGTCGTTCTAAGATGGTTGTCATCCTATGAGTCTCTTCCTGAGTGATTGGTCATTAATGATCACAGGAGACTCAGAATCATTGTGCAAAAATGCATATCTAAGACCAGGTGGTAAAGGTTTAAGCTCAATGGGAGGTCTTTGAGGCACTACGTGAAAACCTTAGATAGGTCACGCAACATTTGTAATGGGCCCTTAACGCCGTTACATCCACCCACATCTGTAATGGTTGTTGTTTGGCGCCTTTTTGCTCACATCGGAGACGCACGTTGTTATTGCTCGTCTATGTCTTCTCCTTCTAACACCACTCGCTCTCTCTCCACAGAAGACCACTCCTGTTCCAACAACAACACTCGCTCTCTCTCTCTGTCGCTCACTCGATCTGTGTGCTCAGATGTCCCCGCCTGCCTGTCCCGTTCGTTGCCGCCAGCTGCGCGTGCTCCGAGGATCACGCTTAATTTCTCTCCTTAGAAATCCAGCGCTGCAACAGGCCGGCCGGCCGTGTGCGCGACGTTGAAAGGGGCCAGAGCGGACGTCGACCGCGCTGTCGCCGTGGCCGCGCCGCCACCTTCGATCCTCCTCCTCGGCCACGCTCGCCTCGTAGAAAGTCCTCGTCAAGGTGAAAATTAATTGGCCCCTCTTATTGAAATTCTTCAGTTGTCGTAATCCTCTTGTGTGTTATTAGTTTTTTTGTGTGATGAATTATGCTCATTTGGTGTATGGAATGCAGATGGAGTTTGCTACTTGGGCTTGGATGTACAGACAGCCCCTAGAAGATTGGGAGAATTTCTTAAGTGGGGTCAATGGTTTTCTAAATCAAGCAGAGATGGATATGAGAAACCGTGGTGTTCAGGCAATGCTTTGCCCCTGTATTGATTGTCTCAACAGAAAGAAATTCGCACAATGGGAAATCATTTTTCATCATTTGGTCACATGTGGTTTCACAAAAAATTACATGTGTTGGAATAAACATTGTGAGGAAGGCCTTAATGAACTCGAAGCAGGTTGCAAAAATGAAGGTGAAATGTGACATCATGCTACCGACCATGATGAAAACCTTGATGACAATGGACTTTTTGATGGAAATGAACCATTATTCCCACCAAATGTGTTGAGGCTTGAGGATATCACTGATCAAGAAGTTAGGGGCTTCGGTAATGGTGAGGAGTTGCAACGTGTGCACAATGTTGATCAAATGTTGCGGGATGTTGAGTTTGGACGAGTGTACACACCTTCTGTTGACGTAAAATCTGCACCTTACGCCAAGCACACAGCAAGCCGAACAAGCTAGCTTCACACGCGAAAGATTCCAAGACATGCCAGTCAATTTTTCCTGAAAATTAACAAAAAACAAAGTAGTTAAATTCCAAAGCTTGGAACTTGCCGGGTGGTACCAGACAGTTCCATATTTACGGCCTCAAAGCCAAATAGGATGACATATAGCTACAAGAAGCTATCTGCCAGCAAACTAGAAACCATTCGGGAGCTTCAAAGTGCAAAATGGAACATAGCCCAACGGATGACATAAGCATGACGAAAAATCAGTCTTTATTTGAATAGAAATTGCACGTGCACGAAGCCATGACCGATCCTTCATGATAAATAACAATAAACAATAAATGAAGTAAAGCATGATCATAAACATGTAATAAACAAGCATGCATAGGCCCAACGCACTAGTCTACCGCATGTCTAGGTACTTTAAAACCCATCAAGTATGATGTCAAACAAATCTATCCACCGCATGATACAACTTTTTTGAAAAATCACACTGCTAACCACAAATAGATCTATCCACCGCATGCTACGATCTATATATGGAAAGCTAAAAGCATGCAATATTTAAAGCATGAGTTATAAACACATTTCACTCATGAAAGCATAACCGAATACGGCTGTACATCCGAATCAGGGTCCATGAAGAAGGAACAAACGTCGCCAAAAATGATAAATCTATCGGATTGAATTAAAGATCTAATCCACCGGATGACTAGCTTTAAAACAACCCTAAAACCTGCATCTACCGCATGATACCTGGTTCTTTCAAGATTTACGCAAAATCAACAAGATTGAACCCGCAACACGTAACAACCTAGATCGGTTCGGTTTCGGCTATTTGATAAACACGTGATCCACGTGCCTTTTGAAGCAAGATATGAACGTGCAATGTAAAGACCACGAAACAAGATAAAGCCGATCCAAATCAATCTAAATTGGGCAAAGAAGTGTTACATGAATTTAAACATAAAGCAAAAAACTCAAAACAGCACAGGGTAACTTAATGAATCTATTAGATCTTGCCAAAATCCAATAGAGCCGATAACTAGCTCCAAGCTAGATCTTAGCCCACCGCATGGCTCACGATCTAACAAGAAACCTTCTTGAACCAAGCTTGAATCTACCGCATGATACTAAGCATGGTAACAAGACTACTTGCATCACGATCTAAATCCACCGCATGATACTAGATATGATACAAGGTTGCCAATACTTACAGAGGTCGACGGATCGATGAACCCTCTCGCAAAACTCGACGACACGACAAGGACTCAAAGGTTTGGCATAAAGCCGGTTTGTTATGAGAATGTTTCGAATACAATTACATACATTCAGGGTCTATATTTATACCCTATCATGGCATGACTCCGAATGGAATACGAGCACAATATTTGATACCTAATTTATCTCTAAATGCGATCGCTTATCCATCCATTCGTCCCTTCTGCTCGGGCCACGTCATCGTGTAATCCCGCAAAATCAGCGCGAACAGTTTCCTTGCCGAACGGAAGCCAATTGTCGACCGCGAGCTCTTTTGCCGAATCTTTCTGGAGAAACCTTCCTTCTTCCTAACGGATTTTTTCACCAAGTTAGGCCCACAAATCAGACTCCTTCCTGTACCAAATTTTGGTGTTAACATGTGCCCCTTCAATTACGGGATAAAAGTGATTTTATTCCGAAATTGACTCCAGCTGCCGACGTCTTCAAATTGAGTCTGTTCAACACCTATTCTGTCTCCTTGCAATCCATCGTAGCCTCCGTCCAGATCCAAACCCTAGGTCATCTTTTCCCCAAGCTCAAATCCCCAATGGCAGGTCAAATTCAAGCCGCTCAGGTAAATTCCATCCCCGTAAACTTCATTCGGCACTAACTTTTCGATTTTTTACTTGAGATTTCTTCTCCGCCTCCTCTCGACAGGAGCTTTCCACCGAGCTTTTAATCCGCACTGAGGCCAATTCGACGTCTTACTTCCTTGGTCCTGTGGGAATTTCCGATCCTCGCGAGTTTATCGCAGCCGAATCCCAAAGAATCCCCTTCAAAGCAGCTTTATCTAAACCTTCCCCGTGGCGGGGACGCCTTCAAGAACTCGGCCTTTGCCCCCAATTGCGGGGGCTGGAGAAACTGGTACAAAAGGGTGCTTGCGGATAACAGTGCCAAGACCCAAACTTGGGACAGCCTCCGCATTGCTCAATGCTTGGAGCTTTGTTTAGCTGAGACCCCAAGAACGAAGACCTTTTGATAGCAACTTGTCACTTTTGGTCAAATGGCGTCAATGCCTTCCTCTTTGGTCACGGCCCAATGTCCCCAACTCTAGCCGACGTTTACATGATTACTGGCCTTGATGTTTCAGGATTTGTGTACCCCTGGGACTACAAAGGCTCCACAAGACAAACAAAGGTGAAACAAGGAAGTGGATATAAATTATATATCCAAAATCACATGAAGGACGGACCCTGGGTGAAGTTGAGTACAGAGCATTCCTGAACATGTGGTTGTGCAGATTTATTTTACGTGGTAAAGCTAATGAACCCACTGCGAATCACATTGTAATGGCTACTCATTTGTCCGGTGGTAAACACATTCCTCTTGGAAAATACCTCCTCGGTAGTGTATACCATATGCTTCATCGGACCGTCACCCAAATGCATACCGGCCGGAAGATACTATGTGTCAACGGCCCTTGGTGGTTTATACGGATGTGGTCAGAATCGCATATGCACCAGATTGTTGGCATTGACCTCAACAACTGGCTTTTCCCTTCATCCAGCTATCATGAAGGGGAAACTCAGATCATCAGAGGATGCCAAACTTATGGGGAGGTTGCTTCAACTGTTTTCATCAATCAGAATGTCAGCCAGCTTTTCGAGCTCTTTTTCAAAGGCTTCCCTAACCCTCTTTGGCTTCCTTATCTTGATAATGACAATTTAACTCTCCCCTGCGAATTCTCCTTTGAAACTGGACGCCAAGATAGAAGGTTTGTAGAGATCTTTAATATCTTGATTCATCCATGTCCGCCAGCTGAATTTTGTGGAGGGAGGTTAAATCACAGCACTTATGAGTACTATCAGCCAAATATGGTGGCTCGACAACTTGGATGTGGACAGATGCCCCCAAGACTGTTTCTTCATAAATTCCTCAAACCCAGAGAAGAAATCAAGGAAAGTACGCAATCCAGAAGGGTTTTTCAGTATGAATGTAGTACAACTGTTTACACCTGGCCTTTCACACCCACAACAATAGCTCATCCCACCTTCAACTCTTGGTGGCAAGAATTTCACGACCATATTTTCAGTGAGCCAGTGCACTCATTTTGTTTAGAGTTGATGCCTGATTTTCAGCCAACTTCAGAGGTAACATCATGGTCTTTCTCTTCAGATCAAATATTTCCTTTATTAACCATGTTCCCGACCATTCCCCGAGAATACGATTGCTCGCCCCTCAAGCCAGGACAATCATTTACAATGCAGTATATCCAGTTTCTGCTCTGGGATTTAAATCCCCAACTTTGGCTCAACTGATGGCTAGGTATGCCACAATGGACCCAATTCTGTCCAGTGCCACTGCTGACAAGAGAAAAGGCCTGTCACTAATTGCACCTCCAGCTGCCAAGAGGAAAAGAACCACCAAGAAAGTCCCTGTTGAGGTAAGATTTCCCCTTTCTTGATCATAAGATTACTCTCATTCTGACAAATTTCACCTTGTGCAATTTCAGGCTAGAACCCAGTAGCCTTCAGCTTCAGAACCTGCCAATGCTCCATCTACTGGTATGATCTTTCATCACCTTTTCTCAAAGATTAAAACTGGCATTTACGCTTAATCTGGTATTCGCAGAGGAAACACTAGTGAATCATCCTGCGGATATCCCTGTTCCTCATCATGCAAGCCCACCAAGAGCTGAACCATCTGCTCAAGTTGAGATCTCATCCTCATCAGGGACCCAGTCACCTCTTGCTCAAACAGAGACACCAACTTCACCAGTGATGAACACTTCAATCCAATCAGAGGCTTCCAGTCCTTTAAGGGTTCAATCCCCTATTGGCCAGGCAGAAAACCCAACCATAACAGAGGTAAATCCACCTCTTCTTCAGCTAGAAGCTTCAGATATGCCAGAGACTGTACCAACACCTTTTCAAACAGAAGCCTCAGCTTTGCCAAGAGCTCCTCAGACTACTCTTTCACCAGTGGCTCAAGAAACCCCCCTGAAACTGAACAAAGCCTTGCCCCAGCTCAGGAAGTAAGGCATGAGGTAAGCAGATGCACTTAACTCTGTTATCTTCTTTGTTTTCAATGAACTACTCTTGATTCGGCAATGTTACCCTTTCAGGATCAAGCTCCTTCGTCATCAAGCCCATTAGTGGAGAATGATCCAGCTGCCGAAACAAGAGAAGGAGGAACCCAAGCTCTGCCAGAAGAAATCCAAGCAAAGCTCAAAGAAATTTTTTCCTGGCTGCAGAAGGATGCTCGAGACCAAATCAGAGATGTCGATTATTTTGAGGGAATGTTGTGGCCCATCAGCCAAAAACTCCCTGAGGACATCAAGACTTCATTGGAACCCATCTCTGGTCTAGATATTCACTATGTGGCCATAAGGCGAGCCTTGAGGAATGTGTCTACCCGACCAGCTGTTGAGCAAAAGAAAGCCAAAGCTGAACAAGCTGCAAAAGGAGCACAACCCCAAACTGAGACTCACAAGGGAATGCTGGCCAATCTGCAAGCTGCTCGTGAATTAAAAATCGCCAGAAAGGCTGCATTGGAGGCAGAGCTGAAAGATTTGTGTGCTGAAATAGAAGCTGACGACAAGAAAATAGCCGAACTTCCCGGTCTGATAAAGAAACCCAAGAGGAAGCATCATCGGCTATAACTGAAGTGAATCAATGCGAAGCAGAACTCACAGTCCTGTCCGATGCCCAGAAAGATTAACAAGAACGGATGGAGAATATCTGCCAAACAATATCTTGTGCCTCCAGTGTAATCGCAAAATATTTAAACATTTAGCTGCACCGAGCGATGTGTAACCAAACTGATCGTTCTCGCAACATTTGCCTTTTATAAGCCCGCTTTCCTTTTCCTTGCATGACTTTGACTGCAACTCTGAACGATTCATTCGGTAATTAGTAGCCAAATAGTGCCATATCCGAACGGCACCTCAACTGCAACTTAGCCGAGCTAGTCAACCGAATACGACTCAGCATTGAATCCCAAATGATCCGATGGCGAGTTGGTCAAGGAAACCTCTCCACCTTCCAAGTTTTTCGGGATACGCGCCACGATCTGAGGCCACGATCTTTTTTACCAGGCCTATAAATAAAACCGTAGGTGCCCCTAGCTCTTTACCAAGCCTTTAGCCTTCAAATCTTTACGAACCTCAAGCTTTTCTTCCCAATCACCAGCGCAGCCCCAAAAACCAATGGCGGGGAGCAACAACAGGCGCCGCGCCGCTGACGAGGCAGAAGGGAGCCACACCAGTTTGCGTCGGAGGCAATGATCGCCATCTTCTCTTCATTACTTGTCTGAGATTTCCCTTTGTTTCTGACGATCCTGTTTGTCTCTGGCTTGTTCAATGGAACCCATCTCCCGCACCGGCCAATCAACCTCTGCCGGACGACTCCTCGGAGTCGGACCACTACTCCCCCGTGCCCTACGGGGAACTTGACGCTCTCCGCTTCAAGGCGAAGCTCTAGGTGGCCCAGCGCGAGCTGGAAGACGTCTCCAAGAAGGCTGGCATAGCCGAACTGGAGTGGGAGGACCAGCGCAAGCAGCTGCTGGCAACCATCGACGGTACGGCTCTGGAACCGCTCCCGAATCCAATCTGGCTTTCGATACTAATCACCACCTTGCACTTTGCAGCCCGTGACGCCAAGCTTAACCAGCTGAAAATCCTGGTGGAGCAGTTGGCTGACAAGGTGAACGCCCATGGAGACACGCCGGCGGAGCGCCTTGCCATGGTGGAGAACCGCGTGGACGAGGTGGCCACCCACGGCATCTGCCTGGGCACCACTTTGGGCTTGGCCGCCATGGCGACGCACACCGGCGTCGACTACTCCACCCAGGGCGGCGCGCCAGAAGACATCGACGAAATTGAAGTCATCTTGGAGCGCCTCGACGGCCACGGCGACGCCATTGCCGAACTCACGCATCCCCAGTCTGTGCTAAACAGGCTCTTTGATTAGATTGTACTAGGGATGTTTGATTATCGGCAATAAATAAAGAACTTTTCAATTCCCATGCTTGTATTGTGATGATTCCTCTGTGTTTGCAACTGCGAGCCTTATTTTCCTTGAACGTATTTAGGAACTTGCTTGAGCTGAACACGCGAAAACAGATGCCCCTTGGCGCAAAACCCGCAGAAAATCCTCGATTCGGTAATCCATAAGCACTGTTCAATGAAAACCCTTCGCATTCGGGAGGAAAACCCTACCGCTTGGTATTCCAATAACGCACGCCGGCCCGGTCATCACTCCCGTTGCACTCTCTCAGTCAATAAAATAGCGTGCTGAGATGCCCTGCAAATCCACTCGCACACTCATCCATCACTTCTCATCTTCTGCCCTGCTCTAGAAGAGAAAACCCCAAGGCCATGGACAAAGGCAAGCAACCCAGGGAGGACGGCGCCCCAAAGAAACGCACCATTCGAGAGTGAGTTTCCCTTTAGCTTGCTTCTTGCTTTCGTGCGTGATCTCGTGCTTTACCTCCTTTTGTTTTCTTCTAGCCTTGATCTGCTCCCTGAGGAAATCATTGGGACCGAAGAAACGCCCGAATACATCTCCTCTAACTCCTCCCTCGAAGTAGAGGACGCCACGCCATAGCAGAAGATCAACCACCAGTTACGCCGTCGTGTCCGGCATCTGGAGCGTGACCTCCGGGACATCACCGCTCGCTGCCAAGCCGAACGCGAGCGTCGCATGGCTTTGGAGGCGCTGGTAGGAGGTAAACATTGCCATCCTCATCTTGGTACCATGCTTGCGCCTGGAACTCTGTCCCTAACAACCGTTCCTCTGTCCCAGATGTTTCTGACAGGTACAGTAACATGAAAGCGGCTTGGGACAGCTTGGTGGAAGCCGCAAACCATGCTCATCCCCACAGCTTCCAAGTTGCCGTCACGGTGGTCCTGGAACAACTGAAGAGGGAGCAGCTGAAGAAGCAAAGAAAAAAGGATTGAAGCATACTTTCGCTTCTTACGCCAGGCCTTCTGCTTTCCACCCCCTCGTAGCCCTGATCAACTGGGTTGTTAGATGTAAACCTGCAAGAAGCATTTGCAATGTAGTTTTGTGCTAAGGGCAATACATCTAAGTATTGGCCATTCCCCCTGTTTAGGAATTTTTGTTCTAAAGGCGGCTTCGTTCTTGAACGCCGGCTATTTCTGTATCAGATGCATGTAATCCCAATGCTTGTGATTAACAATCGATTTCAATACTAGGATAATATTTCTTCAAATATCTTCCATTTATTGCGGCAGAAAATTCCTCTCCTAGTAAAGTTTTCAGCATGTAGGCATTACGGGCACGCATCTGACCACCCGAAAGGGTCCTTCCCAGTTAGGGGACCATTTGCCGAATTCATCGTATTTGGTTCCAACCGGCGAGAGAGCTTTCCAAACCAAATCCCCTTCGCAAATTGCCTGACTTTTACTTTCTTGTTGTAATATTTGGCAACTCGCAACTTGTTCTTTTCAATATTTTCCAGGGCCCTAAGACGGATCATGTGCAAGTCCTCTAATTCATCCATCATTAAGCCACTATAATCTTTGTAACTTAAATCCTTTTGCAAAACCACTCTCCGAGAATCTGATTGTATTGCCCAAGGTAAAACTGCATGGTGCCCGTAAATCAATTCATAAGGAGATGTCTTTGTAGATCCATGAGGGGCCATTCGGTAAACCCATAAAGCTTCATTGAGTACCGAATGCCACCTTCTTGGCTTCTGGTCGATCTTCTTTTGTATAAGCTTGATTATGATCTTATTAGAAGACTCTGCTTGACCATTAGCTTGGGCATAATAGGGAGAAGAATTGAACAATTTGATCCCCATGCTTTTGGCAAACTCCCTAAACTCCAAGGACACAAACTGAGCTCCTTGATCAGTTGTGATTGTTTGAGGAATTCCAAACCGATAGATGATGTGTTCCTTGACAAACTCAACCATGTTCTCTGATGTTACCTTCTTCAGTGGAATTGCCTCAACCCATTTGGTAAAGTAATCTGTTGCCAAGAGCACAAACTTATGCCCCTTGCTAGATGGTGGGTTAATCTGGCCAATCAAGTCTATACCCCAGCCCCTGAATGGCCATGGCTTGATAATGGGATTTAGTGCTGATGCCGGAACCCTTTGAATATTTCCAAACCTCTAGCAGTCTTGGCATCCCTTGTAATACTCAAAGCAATCCTCCAACATCGTCGGCCAAAAGCACCCATCTTGCCTGATAACCCATTTCATACGGTAGGCCGATTGATGTGCTCCACATATCCCATCATGCACCTCACTCATCATCTTTTTTGCTTCTTCCGGACCCGGTGCATCGCAAGCAATACCCCATCTAATGATTTGTAGAACAGACTTCCATCCAGAAGAACAAACTTTATGGCTTTGTACCTGAGTTTCCTAGAGACCTTTCGGGATGGATCTTCCAAATAATCAACGATCTCCTTTCTCAAATCACCCTCTGCAAGATCCACTCCCAGCACACATACCTCCATGGCAAATGTTTCTTGATTTTCTCTATAGCCTGAAGCGCTTTGAGCTAGCCTGTTTGCCTCTTCATTGTGTTCTCTAGGAATATGCTGCAGAATTACTAGCTGAAAGCTCTTTAGTATCTCTCTGCATTCCTCGTAGTAACTCCTCAGGGCATCACTTTTGCACTCGTATTGGCCGCTCAATTGCTTGATAACCAACTCTGAATCTCCATAAACCTCAACTAAAACAGCCCTGACTTCTCTTAAATATTGAAGCCCCCGAAGCAATGCCTCGTATTCAGCCTGATTGTTTGTAACAGTGGGCCGGATAGGGATAGAAAACTCGAACAACTCACCCCTGGGTGATATTAATAGAATCCCTACTCCCCCACCTTTACCACATGATGATCCATCAATAAACAAAGCCCAAGGAGTAATTTCAAGCAAATCAATCGATGGATCACGATGTTCAGTTATAAAATCGGCAATGATCTAACCTTTTATAGTTTTTGCCGATTCGAACTTCAACTCGAACTCAGATAAAGCCAAGATCCACTTGCCAATCCTGCCATTCAAAATTGGCATGGATAACATATGTTTTATTACATCAAACTTGGAGTATACAATGCATTCGGCATTCAGCAAGTAGTCCCGAAATTTTGTACACGAGTAGTACACACATAGGCACAGCTTCTCTGCAGCCGAATACTTGGTCTCGGGATTAAGTAATTTTCGGCTAAGGTACGCTACTACCCGCTCCTTTCCTTCAAATTTTTGAATAAGGTCCGATCCAATGGTTTGGGTATCGGCCGCCACATACAACTTGAAAGGCTTATCCAAGCTGCAGAGGAACCAAGATCGGTGGCTCCTTCATATATTGCTTGATCTCATCAAAAGTCTTTTGTTGTTCGTCACCCCATATGAACCTCTCGATCCTTCTTAAGCTTCAACAATGGAGAAAAGGGCAAATCCTTTTTGTGACATTTGAAATGAACCTTCTCACAAAATTGATCTTGCCGAGCAGTGATTGCAACTCCTTGAGATTGGTTGGAGGGACAACTTCATCAATAGCTTTCATGCTTTTCTTCCCAACTTCGATCCCCCCTTCGTGTACCAGGAATCCCAAGAATTCTCCAGCTGATACCCAAAAGCACATTTGTTTGGATTCATCTTCAAGCCATGCTTCCAGGTGCATTCCAAAGTTCTCTTCACGTCCTCCAAGTGTGTGTCATGATTCAAAGACTTGATCACAACGTCATCAATGTAAATCTCGACAATTTTGCCGATCAACTCATGAAAGATATAATTCATGGCCCGCTGGTAAGTTGCACCAGCATTTTTCAACCCAAATGTCATGACTATCCATTCAAACAGGCCTATATGACCAGGACATCTGAAGGTTGTCTTTGATATATCTTCTATTGCCATGAAAATCTGGTTGTACCCTGCATTACTGTCCATGAAACTGATAACTTTATGCCTAGTAGTAGCATCAACCAATAGATCGGCAACAAGCATTGGGTACCCATCCATAGGAGTAGCTCTGTTCAAATCCCTGAAATCTATGCAAACCCTCATCTTTCCATTCTTCTTGTAGACAGGGACAATGTTAGAAATCAACTCCGCGTATCTGCATGGCCGAATGAAGTTTGCATGAAGTAGTCTTTCAACTTCTTTCTTCACATTGGCCAATACTTCGTCTTTGTAGAATTTCTGGGGAGGTTGCTTATATGGTTTAAAACCAGATTTGATTGGCAACCGATGCTCGACAATGGAACGATCCAAACCAGGCATCTCCGAATAATCCCAAGCGAAGCAATCTTTATATTCCTTTAGCAGCTTAATCAATTCCTCCCCGAAATCTGATTCCAAGTTTGCGCTAATAAATGTCAGCCTCGGCTTGTCACTGTTTCCAATGTCCACTTCCTCCAATTTGTCAGCCGACATGAATCCTCGCCCCAACTTGCCATCAGTACCATCGACGGGATTATCCATTAGAAATTGTTATAAGAGCCGATCGCTTGAATCGGCCGTTGATCACCGCCGACGAGTTCAACGAGACCTTCTCCCCGCCTTTCCCCGAGAAACAATCAATGCCCCGATATTCCCGTAAAGCCGGTTCCACATTTGCGATGCTCACCGAGTCATCCGCTTGGACTACCTCAATATCATCATCTACCCATTGAATGAGCCGCCGATGCATGGTAGATGGGATGCAAGCAATTGACGTGAATCCGGTCCCGCCCAAGCGAAGAGGGTCGTAGGCCCCTTTGCCTTCGATGACAAAGAAGGTCGTGAGCAATGTCTTAGACCCAATCATCAGATCCACGTGGACGCACCCCTTGGTATCTGAAGGATTCCCAGCGAAATCGTTCAGGATTATGCTCGTAGGCGTCAAGTCTCCAGGGCCCATGCCAAGCTTCCTAAAGGTGGTGTATGGCATCACGTTGACTGCAGCCCCACCATCAACAAACATCTTGGTCAATGGCTTGCCATTGACGTATCCCTTCAAGTACAGCGGCCTCATGTGTCGATTCTTGGCCGGTTTGTCAAAGGTGGCTTGCTTGGCTAACACCAGTTGCGCCATCAGTCCCCCAAGCTGTTCATCATCATTGACATCCAGGGACGTCTCTTCCTGCACAACTTGATTAGCGGGAGCCATAAACTCATTCGGCAGAAAGTATACCATACATGCCGCAGCCGAACGACTTGATCCCTCAGGTTTGTCCTTTGGACGCCACACCTGTTTCTTTTGGACCCCCACCTGCCCTAATTCACGGTTCCTCAAGCGCTGAACCCTTCTTTTCTGGCTCTTCCTCAATCCAGGTGGGCACCACTGTCCTTCTTGCCAGACATATTCGTCTTTTTCTTGATAAGCCCATCTTTGATCAGCTTGCCTCTTTCTGGGGTGATCAATGACCTTAACTATTTTTTGACGCCGATCGTCATTAGGGTGTATCCTTCCAATTCTCTCATGGACGAATCGGCGATTGGCAGTTTCCTGCCTGTACTCAAAGTATCTGTCACTGCACTCAGGGCAGTTCGTCAGCGTAGGAAGCTTCAAGCCTTCATTCCAGTAGTGCCTGAAGAATGCGCGCCCCCAATGTGCGCGCTCCTGCTCACGCGTGTACTGCTCCAAATTTCTCCTGTGCGCTTCTTCTTCGGCCCTGCGTCTCTCCTCCTCGTGCCTCCGCTTCTGGTAGCGTTCTTTCTCTAACTGACGCCGCCACTTGTTGAGGAGGATGCGCGTAGTGACCCCGGGTTTGGCCCCGGACGACTCCCCGACCTCGATATGGCTTTTGAGAACATGAGGGGCTTCTCCATGAACCTGCTCCAATGTCCTGCCGCCGCGCCGGAGCTATCGCTCCATCTTGCCTTGCCCTAGCCGAAGTCAAGACCTTAACCTTTCCCTTTTCCTCAGCGGTCACCATGTTGACAGAAAAGCTTATCATGTTCTGGGGAAAAGGGTGGCCGTCCAGCTTCATCTTGTTGTCAAACTTGAGATGACCCTCCTAGATAGCCTTCTGGATCCTCATCCTGAAGACCCTGCAGTCGTTGATGGAGTGAGAATTCCTGTCATGAAAGCCGCAGTAACGTTTCTCTTTTACTCCATCGGGCCGAAGCATAGAATGCCCCTCAGGCAATTTGATTCGGCCTTCCTTCACCAGGAAATCAGAAAGCTTATCAGCCTTGGTGATGTCGAAGTCGTATGTGCCTTTGGTCTGCTTGATCCAGCGCTGGTTCATGGTCAACGGCTCCTTGCCCCACATGATCTCGGCGCAGCCGGCCACTTCCCGATCATCGTCGAGTCTTCCATTTGGTCGGCCTTTTCCAGGAACTGGTTGTAAATGTCCGCTATGTCATGTTGCTTGTTGAACCTGGTGTCCTTCTTAAACCCATAGGCCTGGTTGCTCATCAATGACAGCTTTTGAGACAGTTGACCTAGGTTATCAAACTCCATACCAAACAGCTTTTCCCGTACGGCCGGCAGCATCCCTGCAACGGCCATGTCGGCCAACTGATCATCTGGCAGATTTAACGAGAAACACATGCCTTTGACGTCCCTAAACCACCTGAGGAACTCTAATGGCGTCTCACTTGCCTCTGCTTCAAAGTGGTAAGGTCAATGAGCTTCTTTTCAGTGCTACCACTGAAGTAATGAGCGTGGAATTTTCGCTCCAGCTCCCTCCATGTGTTAACTGACTGGGGAGGCAAAGAGGTAAACCACTGAAATGCGGAGCCCGTCAACGACATGGGAAAGTACCTAACCCTGAATGCCTCATCAGCTGAGGCCTCTCCAAGCTGCATTAGATAATGAGCAATGTGCTCCACTGTACTCGTGTCATCTTGCCCAGAAAACTTCGTAAACTCCGTGGGAGGCTTCACCCTAGGCGGCAGGACCACTCTGTAATACCACTCCGGGAAGGGAGGCGTGTAAGCTGGCCCCTGTATTTTAGGTTTGAGGCCGAATTGATTCTGCATTAGATCGGCCATCTTCTGAACCAGAACGTCGTCCTCCTGCACTCCTGCAGCTGCACCGTACCCCAGATTCGGGAGGGCGTCCATAGCACTGTAGTCCATAACTTCGTGGTAGCCTCCACCGTACAAGTTCTTCTGCAATCTGTTGTTGGTTGGGGCAATCTTGTAGGTGGACGTGAGCGGAACTCCAGACGAACCGAACGCCATCTCCCCATACGTAGGCTGATATGGGTTCGGCTGTTGAATTGGTTGACCTGTACTGCCTTGCGGAGGTGGCTGGACGGGCTACCCTCTTGCGGCCCACAGAGGAGGTTGAACTGGCTGACCTCCAGTGCCTTGTGGAGGAGGCTGGACGGCCTGGCTCCCAACGCTCTGCGGAGGAGGCTGGACTGGCTGGCTTCACAATGGTGGCTGAGAACTGGACTCTCCAATCTCCATGCTGTATCCCTGAGGGGGTGCTCGACTGAATACTTGCTCTATGCCCGGGCCAAAGACACCCACCATCATCTGCTTGAACACGCCCAAGAAAGCCCTATGATGTTTACCCATCACGTCTTCCGCAGCATCCCGAAATGTTTGCATGCATTCTTCTTTCTCTTGCAGAGTTGTGGCGTCAGTCTCTCCTCACAGCAGAACCCTGGGCATCTCATTTTTGAGATACGGAATGCCGCTTCTATTCTTTTTGAATGACATCAAGCATTTTTGCTGAAACTGATCTGTGGCATCTTTCGACCGTCGTAGTCGCTCCGGAGAGAGATCTTTAATGGCAACATCCGGAATGTCACCGATGTCGGGCATCTTGATTTTGGCTGTTGGTCCCACCAGGCGTGCCAAAAAGTGTGTTGACGTAAAATCTGCACCTTACGCCAAGCACACAGCAAGCCGAACAAGCTAGCTTCACACGCGAAGAGATTCCAAGACGTGCCAGTCAATTTTTCCTGAAAATTAACAAAAGACAAAGTAGTTAAATTCCAAAGATTGGAACTTGCCGGGTGGTACCAGACAGTTCCATATTTACGACCTCAAAGCCAAATAGGATGACATATAGCTACAAGAAGCTATCTGCCAGCAAACTAGAAACCATCCGGGAGCTTCAAAGTGCAAAATGGAACATAGCCGAACGGATGACATAAGCATGACGAAAAATCAGTCTTTATTTGAATAGAAATTGCACGTGCACGAAGCCATGACCGATCCTTCATGATAAATAACAATAAACAATAAATGAAGTAAAGCATGATCATAAACATGTAATAAACAAGCATGCATAGGCCCAACGCACTAGTCTACCGCATGTCTAGGTACTTTAAAACCCATCAAGTATGATGTCAAACAAATCTATCCACCGCATGATACAACTTTTTTGAAAAATCACACTGCTAACCACAAATAGATCTATCCACCGCATGCTACGATCTATATATGGAAAGCTAAAAGCATGCAATATTTAAAGCATGACTTATAAACACGTTTCACTCATGAAAGCATAACCGAATACGGTACATAAACCCGAATCGGGTCCATGAAGAAGGAACAAACGTCGCCAAAAATGATAAATCTATCGGATTGAATTAAAGATCTAATCCACCGGATGACTAGCTTTAAAACAACCCTAAAACCTCGCATCTACCGCATGATACCTGGTTCTTTCAAGATTTACGCAAAATCAACAAGATTGAACCCGCAACACGTAACAACCTAGATCGGTTCGGTTTCGGCTATTTGATAAACACGTGATCCACGTGCCTTTTGAAGCAAGATATGAACGTGCAATGTAAAGACCACGAAACAAGATGAAGCTGATCCAAATCAATCTAAATTGGGCAAAAAAGTGTTACATGAATTTAAACATAAAGCAAAAAACTCAAAACAACATAGGGTAACTTAATGAATCTATTGGATCTTGCCAAAATCCAATAGAGCCAATAACTAGCTCCAAGCTAGATCTTAGCCCACCGCAAGGCTCACGATCTAACAAGAAACCTTCTTGAACCAAGCTTGAATCTACCGCATGATACTAAGCATGGTAACAAGACTACTTGCATCACGATCTAAATCCACCGCATGATACTAGATATGATACAAGGTTGCCGATACTTACGGAGGTCGACGGATCGATGAACCCTCTCGCAAAACTCGACGACACGACAAGGACTCAAAGGTTTGGCGTAAAGCCGGTTTGTTATGAGAATGTTTTGAATACAATTACATACATCCAGGGTCTATATTTATACCCTGTCATGGCATGACTCCGAATGGACTACGAGCACAATATTTGATGCCTAATTTATCTCTAAATGCGATCGCTTATCCATCCATTCGTCCCTTCCGCTCGGGCCACGTCATCGCGTAATCCCGCAAAATCAACGTGAACAGTTTCCCTGCCGAACGGAAGCCAATTGCCGACCGCGAGCTCTTTTGCCGAATCTTTCTGGAGAAACCTTCCTTCTTCCGGACGGATTTTTTCACCAAGTTAGGCCACAAATCAGACTCCTTCCTGTACCAAATTTTGGTGTTAACACCTTCTGAATTAGCGAGGCTGAAGCAGTTCATTGAAGATTCAAAGAAACCCCTCTATCCTGAATAGAGGTTGAGAAAACAATGCATGCAAGAACAGTTGTGTATTGTTCCGTGGAGATTATGCAGACCTTGACAAGTGCCCCAAGTGTGGCTATGATCGGTACAAGAGGAAAAAGGATGTTGGAGATGATAATAATGTTGTTGACGAGAACGAGCCCGGCGAGATCAGAGGCAAGAAGAAGAAGGCTAACAGAGGGGCTCCTGTGAGGGTGACATGGTATTTTTGCATCATTACTCGGTTGAAAAGATGGTTCGCAACACGAAAGGAGGCCCAAGTCTTGTGTTGGCATAATGAAGGCCGAAAGGAGCTTAAGAAGGATGGCAAGTTTAGGCACCCCGCATATGCAGCACAATGGGGTAACATTAATAAGCACTTCCCATGGTTTGACGAAGACGCAAGGAGCATACGGTTTGCTATGAGCACAGATGGCGTGAACCCATTCGATAACCAGAGCTCAACACATAGCACCTGGCCTATCATGCTGTACTTGTACAACCTTCCACCATGGCTATGCAACAAACAGAAATATATGATGCTAACAATATTGGTCTTCAGGCCAAAGCAACCTGGCGACCGTATTGATGCCTACCGTTGACGGTGTATTTTGGTGCACCTAGCATGTTCATTACACTTTGGTTTGGATTTGATTATGGAACTAACCCGCCACTAGGCACACTAATCATATAACAAGTTCATCTTTGTGCATGCATTTGGAAGTGTTGTGTTTATGTAGGAAAACATGGACATAAAGGACGGATTCGCAACAAGTTCAAAGGAGCATTCATGGAGTCTTGTTCGTGTTCATGAGCTTGCCGAAATCACTTCCAATGGTGGTGAGGACCGAAGTGCTACGAGGAACACCCCCGGGATTGAAGCGTAAAAGATCAAACTTCATGCAAAGAGAGCCTCCATCTTGGACGCGAGGATAACAAAGCATCAAAATCGTGCAAGTGGAGGGGGCAAAGTACATAAATGCGCGAGGACCCACGGAGCAAAAGGGGCGACCGAACCGGCCGAGTGGGCTCGGGGCCGGCCGGCCCGGCCGGCCGGCCCGGCCCACTTCCGGCGCCGGTTCGGTCCCGTTTTCCTTGCCCTCGAAGGATCTTCAACCCTAAAACCCCCGACGCGCCGCCAACACCGGGGGAGAGGATTCATTCGCACCGAAGGCCATCCACAAGCTAGAGAGAGAGGAGGAGGATCTCCGGCGGGAGATCGACCACCTCGAAGGAAGCACCCTCTCGTGGAGAAGAAGGAAGACACCGGCGGAAGGGAAACCATGATCAACGGTGCCATGATCAGCACCTTGATGGGGTAATCTTCTCATTCGTCCATGGGTTGTAATCGATATTGAGATGTAACCGCACTTTGTCGGATTATCTATCTATCATCTTGTGTTGAATATACTTTAATGCTTAAGGCTTGCAACCGTGCCGTAGAGGGAGTAAGAGCTCCAATGCTTCCTTGGATCCATTCAATGCGCCGTGGCCATCAAAGGTCTAGTCATGAATACCTTCGTGTAGTGACAAGACGAGAGGAGGGAAAGGGCGAAACCGTGGTCACAACCCCGATAGATTAGATTGGTTTTCATGTCTTTAAGTGATTGCATGCTCTAGTATCGTAGACCCGTGGGCGAGTGTCTTCTATCTTGATCGTTTATCATTCTCTCTAGTGTGTTTACTTGTTTTCTAGTATAATAGTAGTTAGGGTTTTGGTAGCTAAGTGTGTCATAGTAGATCGAACGCTTGTAATCCCCTTGCTCCGCGGATTGACAAGAACCTTGGGAATCCCGTGGTGAAAAAGGTGTGGGGTCCGTACGCTTGCGGATCGTAGAGGGATACGTCTTTTATCCGTCAACAAGCCCCTTTTTCTGGCGCCGTTGCCGGGGAGCAAGTCAGTTTACATCGTTTGATTTGCATCTAACTTAGTTTTATATTTTAGTTTATCTTTTATTTGCTATATCTAACATATATTATCTAGAAAAACACTTGTTTCGTTTTTGTTTTTGTTTTTGTTTTTATCTTATTGTCTAGATGGAGTTCGTTAATCAACCCATGGAAGAACCGGAGAAATCATTAAGGGATTACGCTAGCCCTCGATGTGAAGACATAAAAGTACAAGAGTCGGATTCGAAGCTCGAAGCGACCAAGTATGAAATTAAATCCAAGATCATCAAGATGGTGGCGGAAAACCCATTTGAAGGGATGGTTACGGAGAACCCATATAGACACATAAGGGATTTCACGACAATATGCAACACGGTGCGTCAAGAAGGAGTTCCCGATGAATGGTTCAAATGGAATCTCTTTCCCTACTCACTTGCCGGCAAAGCAAAGACATGGTATTCGGTTGCGTCCTTTGAAGTTGAAGGCAATTGGAACAAGTTGACAAAGAATTTTTGCGAAAAGTTCTTTCCAATTAGCAAGGTTCAACATCTAAGGAGGCAAGTGATCACTTTCATGCAAGGAGAAGAGGAAGGGATAGACCAAGCCTGGGATAGGTTTAATGAATTAATCGAACAAGGACCAAAACTCGGCTTCACCGGTGACGTACTCTTGCATACATTCTTCTTTTCCCTAACCCATAGTTGCATGCGACACGTCGAAATGTGTGCGGGTGGGGATCTCATGGAGAAAACACTCACGGAAGCCGCACAACTTCTACAAAAAGTTAGTAAAGCGGCTGCCATGCGAAGAGATTGGGAAACAAGACTTGCGGAAGAGCCGAATTCAATTCAAGGAAGAAAAAGCTTGCTGATTTTTCTAAAGAGGCAACCCGGAAGTCACAAAAGAGGAGCCAATCATGGAAAAGCTTGAACAAGAACACATCAAGTCAAGAACTACACCAAACGTCGACTTCGCCGCACCAAATGAGACGAACAAGAGAAGCATGTCAAGCGCGAAGCCACTAAGGGAGTTCGAGCCAATGGATTGGGTTCCTATTGATTACGGAGAAGTATTCGACAAGAGAAGACTGTTCCCTAATCAAAAGGGAATGGCAAGAGCATTGGAAGTGGATTTCCCACCGGAGAAGAAAGCTGAAAATTCATACGACCTCGAAACCACCGGTGAAATTTTTGAAAAGCTCTTTGGAGATGACGTGGTGGATCCGGAACATATTGCCGAGGTGAAGAGAATCATGGGGATCAAGCCCGAAGCATCACCATACGCTCGCCTCGCTGAAATTTATTCGATAGGATCCGAAGAAGAAGAGAAGATGACGCCGCACTTGAGTTGCGAGATCAACGGAGTTCAATGCAAAGCTTTATGCGACATCGGAGCCCAAGTAAGTGTTCTATCTTCTAAAATTTATGATAAAGTTCAATACCACAACCTAGACTTAGCTCCAACATCAACGAAATTAATTATGGGAGATGGTAGAACTATCAAACCTCTAGGTATTGCTTGCAACATGAAAGTAAAAATCTCTAGAAACTATATACCAACCGATTTCTTTGTTATTGATGCTTACCATAGTAATTCTGATCATATAATCTTAGGTAGGCCTTTTCTTAAGTTGGTTGATGCCGTGTTAGATGCCGGAGAAGGCAAAGTAACAATGAACCTTAATGGAACAAAGTACACATATAACTTTCTTCGTGCTTCTAAACACCTTACACCCTTTCCTCCCGAAGATGAAGAAGTAGAAGAGATAGATAGTCTTTGTTTTGTTGAAACCCTTAGAGACCCGCCGCAAAGAGCGATGGAAAATCAAATTAGTAATCAACAAGATGAAGAACTAGAAGAAGCAACAAAAGGCTTAGAGCCGCATGATGGTAGTGTGGAGGAAGAGAAGTTCGAAGACATAGGAGAAATCAAACCCGAGGAGCCACAAGTGCCCGAGGTAGACCTTAAACCTTTGCCCAAGGGATTAAAATATGAATTTTTGGGCCCAGACAAAACTTATCCAGTCATTGTGAGCGACGAGTTGAGTCCCGAAGAAAATGAAGCGTTGCTGATTTTATTAAAAAAACATAGGAAGGTGATTGGATATTCAATTAACGATCTCGGAGGTATTAGCCTTGACCTTTTGCACTCATCGTATACCAATGGAAGACCAATGTAAGCCCGTAGTGGACCACCAAAGGAGGCTAACCCATGCCATGCGAGAGGTAGTAAAGAAAGAGGTTATCAAGTTACTTGATGCCGGAATCATCTACCCGGTTCCGCATAGCGAATGGGTGAGCCCGGTACATTGTGTGCCGAAGAAAGGAGGTTTGACCGTGGTAAAGAATGAGAAGAACGAGTTGATACCGCAAAGAACCGTGACCGGGTGGCGGATGTGTATCGATTATCGTAAGCTTAACAAAGCGACGAAGAAAGATCACTTCCCCCTACCGTTCATAGACGAGATGCTCGAGAGGTTAGCAAACCACGCTTATTTTTGCTTTCTCGCCGGATACTCGGGGTTCATGCAAATTCCTATTCACCCGAAGATCAACATAAGACAACGTTTACGTGCCCTTACGGAATGTTTGCATATAGGAGGATGCCCTTCGGCCTATGCAACGCTCCGGCCTCTTTTCAACGTTGCATGATGGCCGTATTTTCGGAATTCATCGAAGAAATTGTTGAAGTGTTTATGGATGATTTTTCCGTCTACGGGAAGACGTTCATGGACTCGCTTAGCAAACTTAGAAAAGGTCCTTACAAGGTGTGCGGAGGTAGATTTGGTTTTAAATTGGGAAAAGTGCCACTTCATGGTTAAGCAAGGCATAGTGCTCGGACATGTTATATCCGAGAGAGGAATCGAAGTGGACAAGGCTAAGGTAGAGACGGTTGAGCAACTCCCACCTCCTACGGATATTAAGTCCTTAAGGAGCTTTCTAGGCCATGCCGGATTCTATAGAAGATTTATAAAGGACTTCTCGAAGATCACTAAGCCTTTAACGCACCTTCTTCAAAAGGATGTGGCTTTCGACTTTGACGAGAAGTGCCTAGCGGCATTCGGACCTTGAAAAATGCGTTGGTGAGTGCTCCCATCATCCAACCTCCGGATTGGAGCCAACCTTTCGAGATCATGTGTGACGCAAGTGACTACGCCGTAGGCGCGGTCTTGGGACAAAGAAAGGAAGGCCGAGTTCACGCCGTTTACTACGCCAGCAAAACTCTTAGTGGGGCACAATTAAATTACGCCACTACGGAAAAAGAGTTGCTAGCGGTGGTATTCGCTTTCGAAAAATTCAGATCTTACATCGTGAACTCGAAAGTCATTGTTTACACCGATCACGCAGCCATCAAGTATCTCTTGGCTAAGAAGGAAGCTAAACCACGTTTGATTCGTTGGATCCTTCTTCTCCAAGAGTTTGATGTTGAAATTCGTGATAAAAAGGGGGGTGGAAAATGTTGTGGCCGATCATTTGTCTAGGATGAATCGTGGACAAGATGATAAAGAGCCCATAGAAGATAAGATGAGAGATGACCACCTCTATAGAGTGCTTGATAAAGACACTTGGATGATCGACATCATTCGAGCAATTCGAAAGATGCCCCTCGATCATCTAGATAAAAACACTCAAAGGAAGATAATCTCTCTCGAAAGTAAGAAATATTTTTGGGATGCACCATACCTCTTCAAACTTGGCAATGATGGAGTGATGAGAAGATGTGTGCCAAGAGAAGAGAGGGTTGAGATTCTAAGGAAGTGCCACTCGGCGGAGTACGGTGGGCACTATAGCCATTTTCGAACCGAAGCAAAAGTATGGTCGAGCGGATTCTATTGGCCGGAGATGCATGAAGATACTAAACGATATGTTGCGTCATGCCCCGAATGCCAAAGAACCGGAAACATCTCTCAAAGAAATTCTATGCCTTTGAAATACAACTTGCAAATCGACATATTCGATGTATGGGGCATAGACTTCATGGGGCCTTTTAAAAACTCATTTGGATTTGAGTATATCCTTGTTATGGTTGATTATGTATCCAAGTGGGTAGAGGCTATACCATGTCGTAAAGCTTCCACGGAGGAGTCCATCACTATGATCAAGAACGTGATTTTTCCCCGTTTCGGTACACCGAGAATCTTGATAAGTGATGGAGGAACTCATTTCACCGGCAAGAACTTCAAAAAGTGCTTGTCCAAGTTGGGAATTGAGCATAGGGTCTCCACGGCCTATCACCCACAAACCAACGGACAAGCGGAGACGTCAAATAGGCAATTAAAAAGCATACTCAACAAGACCATAGAGAAGGGAGGCAAGGATTGGTCAAAGAAATTAGACGGAGCTTTATGGGCTTATCGAACGGCGTTTAAAACACCGATAGGTATGACCCCTTATCAATTCGTCTATGGAAAAGCTTGCCACCTTCCGGTTGAGTTGGAACATAAAGCCTATTGGGCAATTAAAGAGATGAACCTTGATCTCGATGCCGCGGTGGTGAAACGAAGAATTCAAATAAGCGAGCTAGAGGAGTTGAGGTTGAAAGCTTATGAAAACGCAAGCATATACAAAGAGAGAATCAAAAGGTGGTATGATAAAAGATTGAAGAAAAAAGAATTTAAAGAAGGAGATAAGGTCCTCCTCTACAATTCGAGGTTTAAAACCTTCGGAAAGGGGAAATTGCAAAGCAAGTGGGACGGACCTTATGTTGTGCATTCGGTGTTCTCCAACGGAGCAAGTAACTATTATGGATATAAATGGCGATCAATTTGTGGTGAATGGTCAGCGTCTTAAGGTTTACTACGAACCCGATGTCGTGCCCCTTCACCATGTTGACGTCTTCACCATGGAGGAAGAGCCCGAACGTCCCGCCTAGGACGAAAAACAAGGCATCAACTTCTCGTAAATAATTTTTCTTTTAGTTTTTCGGGAGTTTTTCGCGAAGATTTATTGGGCCAACTTTTTCCCATGGGCTAAGGAAGAAAAAATAGGGCGGTGTGCGAAAACCCGGACCGGCCGGCCCCCGAGGCGGGGTGGGCCGGCCGGCCCGAGCGGACCGGCCCGGGGGGGCCCGACGCCCGATGACGCCGAATTTCGCCCGAATTGCTCCTTTTTGACTTCCTTGTTTGGTCGGAAAATTTTAAGGGAAGTGTAAAAAAGGAAAATAAGGTTCCCGGGCTTTTCTCTCGGGACTATTTATTTGGCTGAATTGGGAGCTCGAGAATCAAACCTTTCAAGCAATGTGTTGCACCCTTGTAGCAGCCATTGAGCCTCCAAAAAGCTTAGAGTTGAAGCAAGAAGCCAAGAAGCCATCGATGGAGGAGGCGATGCGATGCGAGCTCAAGCTACCCGTCAAGAGGACCGCACGTATCGGTTGCGGAGGACGTGTCCCGACCGGAGCTCTTGCATCTCGCAACCCCGTCGAAGGAGAGAAGGTCCCTACACCCGTTCGAAGGTCGGCACGCCTCCAAGGCATCAAGCGCAAGGATTACAAGGAGGTGTCGCCGAGCCTAAGGATTATGGGGATAGCGACTACTCCGATGATCGTAGCCCGAGCTCGTGGGCGGCCGCCGGTAGAGATGATGATGATTGGGATGAGCAGCCCTATTAAAGGACTCCCAAAGGCCCCAACGGCGACGGCAACGACGGTGGTGAAGGCAACGACAATGGAGGTGGCGACGACGGTGGTGACAACGGTGGAGATTATGGCGACGACGACCCCTTCGGATTGCATCCGGTGTGCTGTCGAGTTTGCCGTCAATCCATCGCGGATCTCTACACGTCGGCCGACGAATGTCTCCAAGCCATGGAAGCGATGAAGCAGCGTATGGAGGACTTGGAGCGCGTAGTTGAAGATGACTACAAGTTCCTTAACCGCAACGTGCGCAAGCTTTTCGGCATGGTTGGAAACATGAGAGGCAAGTGGTGCAAAACTTGCTTGAAGTACCACCGGATCTAGTTTTCCCCTTAGGATTTTTGTAAGATACGACGAGGACGTCGTATGTTTTAAGTGTGGGGGGAGTGCTAGCTCGCCGACCTTAGCTTTTGAACTTCAAGTTTAGGTTCGGTTTAATCTTCGTGTGAGAGTCTTAGTGTTTTTAATGAGTCTTTAGTTTTTGAGTCTGTTTTAAAATTTTTGCAAGTGTCTTAAATTAGTGTTGAGTCAAGAAAACCAAATAAAAAGAGTCTTTATATATATCTTTGTGTTTTATGTATTGTTTATCTTTATTTACTTGTTTGCTTAATCTTCGATTCTTGATATATGAACACAAGTATATGGTTTGAAAATCGTTTACCGTGGTGCTTAGTGGAATCGCTACTACTTAAAGTACCCATACCGCACTTCGATCCGGAGCTTCACATGCTAGTTGTGCTATGTTCGATGCTAAAAATTGGAGGATTTCAGTTCTGAAAATCATTTTAAAACCCTTGTAATAAAGGTTAGCAAAACCTCTTTTTCCAAGTTGAGAGTAAGAAAAAATTCCTATACAAAGCCAAGTTTATTTTTTTTCGCTCCACTATAAGTGTGATTAGCACGATGAGTTAGGCTAGGACCCTTCTCTCTTGGTGAGTTTTAATTTCAAGCAATGATCATGTTCTTGTGCTTATCTTTTGTTGCTAGCCTCGTCATATATTCGGTAACGTGACTTTCACAACGGAAGTCACGTATATCGCCGAATTCCATACCCAACCCTATACATCTCTTTTGTACATCGTATTCCTTGAACACAACCTATTTTCAAAGTTTCGTCTCGTCTCTAGCATGATTTATTTAAAAAGTTTCAGATTGTATGCATGCGAGGAAAGAGAGAATTGAAAGCTTTGAAAAAGTTGTCAAGAGAGAGAAAAATAAAGAGAAAAAGCATGTGTATGGAAAAGAAAGAAAGAAAGAAAAAAAATCATATGTGAATGAAAGAAGAAAAAGAAAAAGAGAAAAAGATGAGGTAGCAATGAAGATATGAGAGGGATGGATCAAGTGAAGGAAAAGAAAAAATAAAGTGTAAAGAAGGATGTCACGTTGATTGTGAGACGAAACTTTTACTCTATTTCCAACCATGTGCAATCCGACAACGAGGACATCATTGGTGCCTTGAAGTCACAACTTTCTTTTGCCCTTGCACATGTCCACCATTCTAAATCTTCTCATCCTTGATATCCCTACATATGGTTAATTCTCATGATCATTGGCTTTGAAAGGTAGACAACCATTAGAGGAAGTTCTTAGTTTGACAATATTTGTGTTGATTGCGCTAGCCCTACCTATAGCTCCACTTTACATGATATATGAGAGATTAATGGAAGGTGAGAGTTTTATAAAATTTGGTTAGGATAGCCACATCATATGAGTGACTTGAGAGAGCTTGGAGAAAGGTTTTTGTCTAATACTTGTTGCAGGAATTTTTGTTTTGAAAATAATAAAAACCCTCCGATGGAAGCAAAGGAGTAAGCATGGCTGAAATTGAAGACTTCGAGTGAAGAGTTTGAGTTGTGGGGTAAATCTTGACGTGGTAAAAATTCTAAACGCCCACGTTTATGTTTGATTATCATTACTTTGTGTTTATGTATTAAAGATGAAAAGATTGACTAACTTGTGAAGGAGGATTAATGATACACGATTACACACCTTGGACGAAATTCTTTTACGAGTACTTGCTCGAGGACGAGCAAGAGCTAAGTGTGGGGGAGATGTTGACGGTGTATTTTGGTGCACCTAGCATGTTCATTACACTTTGGTTTGGATTTGATTATGGAACTAACCCGCCACTAGGCACACTAATCATATAACAAGTTCATCTTTGTGCATGCATTTGGAAGTGTTGTGTTTATGTAGGAAAACATGGACATAAAGGACGGATTCGCAACAAGTTCAAAGGAGCATTCATGGAGTCTTGTTCGTGTTCATGAGCTTGCTGAAATCACTTCCAATGGTGGCGAGGACCGAAGTGCTACGAGGAACACCCCCGGGGATTGAAGCGTAAAAGATCAAACTTCATGCAAAGAGAGCCTCCATCTTGGACGCGAGGATAACAGACATCAAAATCGTGCAAGTGGAGGGGGCAAAGTACATAAATGCGCGAGGACCCACGGAGCAAAAGGGGCGACCGAACCGGGCCGGGTGGGCTCCGGGCCGGCCGGCCCAGCCCACTTCCGGCGCCGGTTCGGTCCCGTTTTCCTTGCCCTCGAAGGATCTTCAACCCTAAAACCCCCGACGCGCCGCCAACACCGGGGAGAGGATTCATTCGCACCAGAAGGCCATCCACAAGCTAGAGAGAGAGGAGGAGGATCTCCGGCGGGAGATCAACCACCTCGAAGGAAGCACCCTCTCGTGGAGAAGAAGGAAGACACCGGCGGAAGGGAAACCATGATCAACGGTGCCATGATCAGTACCTTGATGGGGTAATCTTCTCATTCGTCCATGGGTTGTAATCGATCTTGAGATGTAACCGCACTTTGTCGGATTATCTATCTATCATCTTGTGTTGAATATACTTTAATGCTTAAGGCTTGCAACCGTGTCGTAGAGGGAGTAAGAGCTCCAATGCTTCCTTGGATCCATTCAATGCGCCGTGGCCATCAAAGGTCTAGTCATGAATACCTTCGCGTAGTGACAGTACGAGAGGAGGGAAAGGGCGAAACCGTGGTCACAACCCCGATAGATTAGATTGGTTTTCATGTCTTTAAGTGATTGCATGCTCTAGTATCGTAGACCCGTGGGCGAGTGTCTTCTATCTTGATCATTTATCATTCTCTCTAGTGTGTTTAGTTGTTTTCTAGTATAATAGTAGTTAGGGTTTTGGTAGCTAAGTGTGTCATAGTAGATCGAACGCTTGTAATCCCCTTGCTCCGCGGATTGACAAGAACCTTGGGAATCCCGTGGTGAAAAAGGTGTGGGGTCCGTACGCTTGCGGATCGTAGAGGGATACGTCTTTTATCCGTCAACACCTACTTGAGTCCACTAGTTGATGACTTGAAGATATTGTGAAAGCCTAGTGTGCCGGAGGTTTGGAATGAGTTCGAGGGTGAGGAGTTCACAATGCATGCCATGTTGTTCACCACCATCAATGACAACCCAGCTCATCGCAACATCTCTAGCCAGAGTAAAAGGAAATGTTCAGCTTGCCCACACTACTTGGAAGATACTTGCGCAGTATGGCTAAGACATTCAAAGAAATACGTATTATGGGGCATCGTCGTTTCCTAGGGAAGAAACATCCATACCGAGCCATGGATTGTCAGTTTAATGGGGAAAAGGAGAATCGAGAGGCGCCATTGCATGTGACTGGAGATCTGGTCCACTTGAAAGTCAAGGACATCAAAAATATCGAGGAGTTACCCAAACTCACTGAAAAAACCCTTGGCAAAAGAAAGAAACGAGATGGTGAAGAAGAAGAAGAAGAAGGAATGTGGAACAAGAAATCAATTCTATGGGAGCTAGAGTATTGGCCGATGTTGGATGTGCGTCATTCGATTGACAACATGCACGTCAAGAAGAATGTGTGAAGCTACTTGTGAAACATTGCTACAACAAATGTCCAAAAAAAGATCATAAAATGCAAGAGAGGATCTTAAAGAGCTGGGCATTAGACCGGAGCTCCATGCAAAGGAAACAGAGATGGGGACGAACCTTCCCGTTGCTGCAACCACCTTGTCAAAGGCAGAGAGAAAAGAATTCAATCAGTTTTTGCATGATTTGAAAGTACCTTCAGGCTACTCATCAAACTTCAAGAGGCTAGTGTCAGTGAAGGACATGAAAATGAATTTCAACTTGATGAAATCTCATGATTGCCATGTGTTGATGACAACTCTTCTTCCTGTTGCACTTAGAGGTATCAAGATAGAACTGGTTCGTGACGTGATCATGAGCTTGTGTTTATTCTTCAATGCAATAGAACAGAAGGCGATTGATGAGGGAAAACTATTGGACTTGGAGAGGAGGCATTTCGAGACCCTATGGCTCCTTGAAGCTACTTTCCCACCATCATTTTTTGATCTCATGCTGCATCTGACAGAACACCTCACGAGGGAAATCTGGTTCCTTGGCCCATCTTACCTTCATTAGATGTTTCCATCTGAGAGGTTCTATGGATTCCTGAAATCATTGGTAGATAATCGGTTATTTCCAGAGGGAGCCATTGTTCGTGGCTACGATACCATCAAAGTAGTGGAGTGGGCCATGGGTTATATGGACCCACAAAACCCCATTGGTGTGCCTCACTCATGGCATGAAGGTAGGCTTTCAGGTGTTGGGACCATGGGGAAAAGGTCAGTCACTCCTTATGTAGATGCCTTCCAAAAGGCTCATTTCACCATGATACAACAGCTGCACCTAATTACACCGTTTGCCAATGAGCACAAACGACAACTACGTGAAAACAACCCTAACCGTGGTAGGGCTTGGCTTGCAAAGATGCACATGCAAGGTTTCAGCAGGTGGCTGTTGGGGGGTTACCCGAAAAATTCGGATGGGTCCCCTTAACACGAGAGAGAGAGAGAGAGAGAGAGTTCTCAACACGTTCAAACACAACACCAGAATGAAAGGAGACAATGAATCTCCCAAGCGAAGGCACAAGTTCCAAAAATCTGAATCCATTTACACGTGCCCTCGCACCCCCTTTTATAGGGAGAAGAAGGGACTTTTACATTCCTAAAACGCCCTCGAGCCCAAAGAATATTCCTAATGTGAACACATACAAGAATGTCTTTTTCGTCCAACATATTTACAAGCCTGCCACCAGTTCACACTCAAAACTCGGACTTTTTGGGACGACAACTTTGACTTTGCTTCCTCGCCGGTTTGTGAATTTCTCCGCGCATGAATTCTGAACCAGACTCCCGACAGATTCCCGAATTAGCTGTCTTCTGAAGTTCGTGCCTTTGCCAGTTCGAGGTTCCAGGCTTCCGCGTGTTCATGACTCTGAGTCTTCACCGATTCAAGATCCCCGAAATTCGCATGTTCGCGAACCTGAAGCTTCGCAGGTCCCAGATTCCCAAAAATTGTGAATGCCCTACTCCTGAAAACATATCTCAATAATTTTGTTAAACTCAATGCTCCGAGGGTGACGGGTTTTCCTGAATTTCCCAACACTAGCCCCTCAGGGAAGTGGATTAACTCCGACGATCCGATTCCACGAACATTTCGGAAATTTAGTAAAAAACGTCACCCTCAGAACGTCGGAGGGGACACGCGTCACCCAGAAACCCTACAATGGTCTGATCAAGGGAGGTTTCGCGGAACTACCCCCCCCTCATCCCTATAAATAGGAGGCCTCTGCTGTAAAATTTTTTCACTGCTCTCCTTCTCTTGTTGCGATTCGTAACTATTTCTGTTCGCGTGATCTCGTCCTGTTCTTAAGAGTTCGCGACCTTCCAGCTTTCTTCGGATCTCTCTAAGGTATTGTTCCTTTCGCTCTTTAATTCTTACTTGTTCTTTTTATTGCATTAGGTTCTCTGTTTTGCAAGTTTCATTCACGAAAGTTGTTCTTATTTCTTCGTACCTGTAATACTGTTGGTTAGGTGGCTCGAGTCAAAAGCACCGCGAGACCCATGACGATTGAAGAGTTTATCGCAGCTGGTCTCCCAGCCGAGCCGATTGTTGAAGGTCCTGAGAACACTCCACCAGCTGAAGATGGAGGTTCTCCCGCCGCCAGTGGCTCCAGGAGTCACGAGGATGGCGAAGTCAGAATGGATGACGAGGATGTTGGAGATGTAGACGCCGGCATCGGCGATCTAGTTAAGGCAAAGGCTGTAGGACCTCTGCCTCCCTCTCTCGTCTTCGGAGAGTCTAAGGTCACGGCCAACATGATTCGAGAATATGAAGCGGTCGGGTTCTTCCCTTCGGGCACTGGGCGAGCCCCACTAGACGAACAAATCCCTGCTCTCGAAGATGGAGAGATTGTTGTGTTTCGGGACTTTTTCATCTGTGGACTTAGGTTTCCTTGTGACCCGATTTTGCCCGCGATTTTGGATGCCTTTTCAGTGAAGATTCATCAGCTCTCGCCGACATCTTTTCTTGATGTGTCAGTTTATTTGGATCATGAAGACCTTTGGCCGTAACCTTAGCGTTGACGCCTTCGCCAGATTCTTCGAACTGGTCATCGTTCCCGATGTTATCAAGGTCGACGATGGGCAATTCTACGAAGCTCAGCATGCATGCTGTACCTTCAACACTCGGCACCAAAACACCTGAAAAGGGATTACGCGAATTCAGATCGCTCCCTGCTGCAAGACCAATCTCACCGATGACTGGAATTCGTACTGGTTTTACTTGAAGGTCAACATGTCTAAAGTTCCTGGCTATGAGGGGCCAGCTTACCCCTTGTCCTGCTATCGCACCCCTGACTGTCGTGAACACTGCCGAATTCAATCATTGAGCAGTAGGGATTAGAAACTGCGACAGTGCTTTTCACCTTGCTAGCACTATACTTGGGGGCCGCGACATCATCGAGGAATTCATTGCTGCACGAATTTGGCCAATTTCTTTGGTCCCCACCGAGATCGTGTACTTCAATGTCAACTGGGCAGCTCAAGAAGTGCCTTTCACGAAGTTCAGCATTAAACTTCAAGAAGGCCAAAGTGCTGATGCTTTCATGGTCGAAGTCGAGAAGAAAGTGAATCATATGATAGGCGAGTACACTATGAATGAATACAAGGCATACAAGTTTCTGGTGAAACACAAGAGGAGAATTAATCGTGTTTTCACTGAAGTTTGCAGAGACAAGTCTTTTAATTCTCGACGCCCGGGTCGCAAGTTGAAAGTCCCCGCGATTCTTTGTCACCGGTTGTTCAAATTTGCTCCTATAAATGCCCCACAAAGAAAATCTTCGAAACGAGGCCCATCAGCTGCCCACGAAAGCACTTCCTCTGGCGTGAAACCCTCTAAGACAAAATCTTTAGAATCGTCGAAACGCAAGCGCAAGACCTCCGAACAAATTTCGGACGTTGAGCTCCAAGCGGCTTCCAGCCTAGCCCAGATGAGCCGCAAGAAGTTGAAGAAGGCGGTGAAAAAGGTTTCTTCTTTTGGAGTTCGGCGGGTTCCGTTTGCGTTTGACGACAATCTCTTCGTGGAAGCGGATAGCCAGAAAGGTTCTTGCTTCTGGCCTTTGTTGAGATTTAACATTCGAGACAATTGCCCATCGGGTTCTGAGAATGAGTTCGTGGACATTGATTCTTTTTCAGATGCTACTCCCGAAGTTCGTAAGGATGCTATGCTCGTCATTGCTGCTGAAGCCCCTGTTGCAGCTGAAGCCCCTGCTGCTGCTGAAGCCCCTGCTGCTGTTGTTGCTGATGTCTCTTTGCCCGTTCACTCCCGCGACGAAGCTTCCCCCGAGTTCACCAAGGAGCTCGAACTCACCGTTCACAGGGGGGAGGATCCTGTCCAGAGTACTCCCTTGCTCGAAGTTCGTGAAGTTGTCCCCGAAGGCCGGGCTCCCTCTCCTTCCTTAGCTGCATTTAACAAGAGCTTTGGTACGTCTCATCGCGGCGAACTACTAGGTGTTGGTTTCAAGACGACTAGCATCGGGAGCAAGACATCCAAGATTTTAACACTGTGGAAATCGCCTGTACTTGTTGATGAAACATGAGGGGAAGGCTCGGAACAACCTGGAGGAGTCGCTCAGGACTCTGAGAAGGGGCTTCACTCTGCTCTCAGGACAACTCCTTCGTCACAGGGTAAAACTTCTTCGAGTTCGACGAAGAAGGTCATCATGCAAAACTTAAGCAAACAAGGTTCGTTTCTTTGCATTACCCTTTGTACTTTTCAGATTCTCGAATTTTTGGTTCAGAATTTAGTTACGAAATTTTTCAGAATTCAAGGACCTTCTTCGTTCTTACCCTCCGTCGAAGCTGGCGCGGTTTCAAGAAGACTACGCCCTGAAATATTCTATGCTCAGGAAAGTTGCTGTCGAGCTGCTTGTTGATCAGGAGAAGGCAAACAAGCAACTTTCTCAAGAGTCTAAGGAGCTCAAGCGCAACTTTGCTCTCGCTCAATCCGCGAATCTTGATCTTGAGAAAAAGGTAGCTGAATTGGCGGAGACTTTGAGGGTTTGTCAGGACGAGAAGAAAGTTGTTGAGGCAGCACTTGAGCAGTCAAAGAAGGAACTGGAAAGGTTGCAAAAGACTCATGAAGACGATCTGAGTCTGATCGAGAACCTTCGCAGGAACCATGACAGGGCTTCGAAAATTGTCGAAGATCTTCGTACTAACAACAACGATTTGGCTAAGTCTTTGAGCGCAAAGGATCGAAAAATTCTTGATCTTGAGTAGGCGCTGGTGGAACAGGATGATGCTTCAAAAAAGAACGTGTCTGATATTTTGGAGAAGCTGAAGCTCTTATTTGAAGAATACAAGAAGTCGCTAAATGAATTTGGTGTTCGCCCTGCCCCTCTCCCGGCTGACCTTGGAATTTCTGAATTCATGGAATGGATGGAAGCTGAGTTTAAAGCACTCTCCGAGGTTATCTCCGGCGCTAGCGATTTCGCAGTAGCCTTCTCTGTCGAAAGTATCCTAAACATTCTACACGACTTCGACTGCGCCGATCTAGAGAAGTTTCGCGAAAATATCTCTCGATTTCCCGGCGCCATGAGTACCTCGATAATTCGGGCAAATGAAGATGTTCAAGCTATCAAGAATCAATTCGCGAGGGAATTTTGGCTAGCTAGCAGAAAAGGAGCCGTTAAGATCATCGCACGTGCTAAGCTTGCTGAGGTAAATTTTCGTATGATTCCGTCACCAAAGCTGGTTCGTGACATTTTGTTCCTTGAATTCTTCTTACATCTGTTTCTCTACCTCTCTCAGCTGATCGAGGAAGAAAGTTGCGAGAATGTCACTGCGTCCCCTGAAGACTCTACTGATGATGAAGATTGTAGCGACTCGGGCGAAGAGGGTTCGAGCAGCAGCAGCAGCGACGATGGCAGTGACAATGGCCAAGCTTCTGGGCGCGATGAGAGTTCGCCGAAGGTTGACATCACGGGCTAGATGTTTATCCGAATTATGCGCGCCTTCGAGGCTGCCTCTGTACATTTGTATATTCACTTAGTTTTTACGAACAGGTTGTTTTGTAAACTTTAACTGCGCGCAGTCTTGCAAGCCGGGCTCGTGCAAGACGTGATGCCACTACGGATTCATCGGGATAAAATGTTTGTTAGTGGCGAAGCGTGGCGCTTGTTCAAACAAGCTCATCCCAAACAAGATTTCTCTGATTTTGGCTCGAAACATTGCTTAAGTTTTCTATGGGATGCTTCGATCATTCTTCATTTTTCTTGTTTTATAAGAATGAAAGTTCTGCACCTGCGACTTCGCGTTCCGCGAATATTCCGAAGATGGAACCCCTTAGACCCATTGCGGACGCGCTCGACTTTGCTTATGCTAGCGATGTTGCCGAAGACGATAGCTGCCAACCTAGACATGTTGTCGAACTTTTGTTCTAGATTTTGAACTAACTGTTGTAATTATCGATGAACTGTTTCGAAATTTTAATGCAAATAAGGCAATGAGGACGTTTTCCTTTGAAAAAACGTCACCCTCCCCCACCTTGCCGTTTTGCATGAAAATTTACAGAAGTATTGCCGAAACTCTGATCAAATGCGCTTTTGTTGTAATTTTCGTAAATTATTTAAAGCTTAGAGTGTTTCTAGGCAAGTCGACAAAATTTGTTCTCGAATTTTGTGGACTTGAGCCTGCTGGCACACTTGCCCTGGTTGATATTGCAACCCTCAGTTCCTTCAACCATGATTTTCTATAAATTTCTACACGAGCCCCTTGCCTCTTTGCTGAACGATTTTTTCGTGAAAAACTTTTCGGTAGTTTTCATTGAGGAAATATAATTTTGGAACAATGCCACACACATCCACTTAACCGAAATCGTCATTACTTATCATGATGGAAACTCAGGCTGCAACTCATCGTTGTCTTGAGCCTTTTTGTTGGGAATCCCTTCGTGGATGGGATTTTAGGCCACAACTTATTGTTGTCTTGGGCCTTTTTGGTGGGAATCCCTTCGTGGATGGGATTTTAGGCCACAACTTATTGTTGTCTCGGGCCTTTTTGGTGGGAATCCCTTCGTGGATGGGATTTTAGGCCACAACTTATTGTTGTCTCGGGCCTTTCTTCATAACTTTGTCTTTTTTCCGGGTGGAATACCGGTTATCAAGAAGCCTTTCTCATGAACTTTTTTTCTTTTTTCACAATGGAATTCTGGCTATCACGAAGCCTTTCTCACGAACTTTTTTCTTTTTTCATGATGGAATTCTGGCTATCACGAAGCCTTTCTCACGAACTTTTCTCTTTTTTCACGATGGAATTTTGGCTATCACGAAGCCTTTCTTACGAACTTTTTTCTTTTTTCACGATGGAATTCTGGCTATCACGAAGCCTTTCTCACGAACTTTTTTCTTTTTTCGCGATGGAATTCTGGAAATATGCAATTTGGGGGAAGACTCTTTTTATACATATATCACAAAGAGTATTTACATAGGATTTGCCTCGATAAATACCTTGCCTCTTGATTTAGAGCCCCCTTTGCAAGGAAAAGAGTACGGTCCTCCTTATTCTAATGCAACTAGGAAAAGAAAAGTTAATGTTTTTTCACGAAATCACTTATAGTTTCATGATTCGGATTTTTTAGTTTTTTAGAATACAAGTTTGCGAAAATGGAAAAACTACTCTATATTACATCTAGCTACAACTGGGATTTTCACGGGTAATACCTTTTCAGGCTGTCAGCATTCCACGAATATGGCAACTCTTCGCCAGTTTGTTCCATTAAGTGAAAAGCCCCTGGCATGTCTGTTTCCCTGGCAATGTAAGGCCCTTCCCAAGACTCATGAAGTTTTCCTGGGTTCTCCCAGTTTTTCTTCCTTTTCAACACAAGATCGCCAGTTTTGATGTCCTTTCGGACCACTTTCTTGTCTCTCCAAGCCCTTGTCTCTTTTTGGTACCTCTCGATGTTTTCAGCAGCTTCAAGGATTGTTAGCTCGATCATGTCCTTTTCCACTTTCTTATCAATTTCCTCGATCTCTTTTGCTTTCAAGACTCTCATGCTTTCATTTTTAATTTCTTCTGTTGTCATTGCCTCAGTGCCGAAAAGTAGGCGAAAAGGCGTGAAACCCGTTGCTCTTGACACTGTAGTGTTCTGAGACCAGTTCACTTTCGGTAATTCGTCCACCCATTTTCCCTTCTTTTGGTTGAACAAGCATTTTTTGATTCCCAAAGAAATCATGCCATTTGCCCTTTCAACTGCTCCGTTGGACTGTGGGTGGTACACTGACGAAAATTTCGCATGAGTACCCAAGGTCTTGCAATACTCTTTGAAGGTGTAACAATCAAACTGTTTGGCATTGTCAACAGTTAGTTCTCTAGGAACCCCAAATCTGCAGACTATGTTCTGCCAAAAGAACTTCTGAATTGTTGTTGCTTTGATATTTGCAAGTGGTTTTGCTTCCACCCACTTTGTGAAATAATCGACTGTGACAGCTGCGAATCGGCAATTACCTTGAGCCGTTGGCAACGGGCCCACTAGATCCATTCCCCACCTTTGCAGTGGCCACGTCGGTGGTATTAAGTGAACTAGCATTGAAGGCAAATTCTGTTGATTCGCTATTTTCTGGCATGCTTCACATTGCCGAACTAATGCCTTGGCGTCAATGTTTATGGTGGGCCAATAGAATCCCTGCTTTATTGCCTTTCTGGCCGAAGCCCTGGTGCCTATGTGCGCACCACAGAATCCACTGTGGATTTCCTTTAGAAGTTCTAGGCCATTTTCGGAGGTGATGCACCGCAGCCAAGGCTCAGTAACTCCTGACTTGTATAGTTCTCCGTTTACTACTGTGTAGCCTCGTGCCCTTTGTTTCAATCTTTTTTCTTCCAAGTCATCTTGTGGTTCATAGTGGTCTTTCAGATAAGCCATGATTTCTGCTCTCCAATCGAGAGTGTGCACAACATTCACGATTTTCGGCCTTGAATCTTTGATGGATGGCTCCCTGATGATTTCGAAAAACACATCAGGAGGTAGCTCTTGATTTACGTTCTCGCTTTCGCCGCCTTGTCTGCCTCATTGTTGTCATCTCTTGGGATATGCTGAACTGAGTAACCTTTGAAGTGCTTTTCCATTTCCCTGACCTTTTCCAGTTACTTCATGAGAACAGGATTTCTTGCTTCACTTTCTTTCTCGATATGTTCTTGAATTACTTTTGAATCCGTTCTGAATATGAAGGTTTGCTGCCCCAAGGCTTTCATTTTCCTTAATGCCAACAAAAGAGCTTCGTATTCTGTTGTGTTGTTCGTGGAATGTTCATTATTCAGGAATACGAGCCGAGCTGCGTATCTTATCACTACGCCCGTTGGGGACGTTACGATGGCCGAAATGTCAACCCCCTTGTAGCACCAAACCCCATCACACTGTACTATCCAAGGTTCAGGTACATTTTCCTCGAACTTCTGAGTAGGCGAAGTCCAATCCACGACAAAATCTGCCAGAACTTGCGACTTTATTGCACTTCTTCTCTCAAAGTCTACCACATATTCAGAGAGTTCAGCGCCCCACTTGATTATTCGGGTGGATGCTTCTCTAATTGCGAACAAATCATTTAGCGGCCGGTTGGTGATGACTCTTATCTTGTGACCCTCGAAATAATGCCTTAGCTTCCTTGCTGCCATGATGATCGCATACGCAATTTTTTCCGGTTCGAATAGAAGGTCTTGGAGCCAGACAAAGCTTCGGAAGCAAAGTATACAGGAATTTGTTTGAGCTTCCCTTCTTCCTCCTTTTCTTGCACTAGCACTACACTTACTGCCGAATTTGATGCAGACACATATAGCAGAAGTGGTGATTTCAGTTCGGGAGGACAGAGCTTGGTCATATTGGACAAGTAATTTTTCAATTCTTGGAAGGCTCGTTTCTGAGGTTCTGACCACTAGAAGTTCTTGGTATTTCTGAGGACTTGGAAGAATGGTAAGCTTCTTTTTGCGGCTCTGGGAATGAATCTGTTAAGGGCGGACACTCTGCCTGTCAGCTTCTGCACATCTTTTACTGAAACTGGATCTTGCATTTCCACCAAAGCCCTGATTTTGTCGGGATTTGCCTCTATGCCTTTTATTGAAACTAGGCATCCGAGAACTTTCCCCTTGTGAATTCCGAATACACATTTCTCCGGATTCAGCTTCGGATTTGCTGCGCTCATGTTCCCAAATGTTTCCGCCAGGTCACTGATGTGGTCTTTCCTCTGAACACTTTTGACGACTATGTCATCCACATACGCCAAGATGTTTCTCCAATTCTGCGGGTGAAGTACTATCGCTATCATTCTTGAGAATGTACATCATGCGTTCTTTAGCCCTTCTGGCATTCTCACGAAACAGAATGTTCCGAAGAGAGTGATGAAACTTGTTTTTTCTTCGTCCTCTTTGCGAACCCTGATCTGATGATACCCAGAGAACATGTCTAGGAGCGAGAGCATTTCACTGTTGCCTGCATCATCTACGATTTTGTCTACACCTTCCAAGGGGAAATCGTCTTTCTTGCATGCCTTGTTCAAATCTGTGAAGTCCACACAGATTCTCCACTTTCCATTTTTCTTCTTGACTAGTACAGTGTTGGCTAGCCAGACTGGATACTTTACTTCTTTGATTACTTGTGCGTCCTGTAATCTCTGAACTTCAGCTTCCACTGCTCTCACCTTTTCCTCGGACATTTTCCGAAGTTTCTGTTTCCTGGGAGGTATTTTTTCGTCTGTTTCCAGAGCGTGTTCGATGATGTCCCTGTCAACACCTTGCAGGTCCTTAGCTGACCATGCGAAAACATCCTTGTTTTTGTTCAGGAATCGTACAAGGTCCCTGTCCTCATCGGCGCTGAGGTTGGCCCCTATTGTGACTGCTCTATCATGCATGTCATCCAGATATACTTTCTTGGTTTCACCATCTGCGGCCATTTGAATTTTTTCTTTATCTCTCCTGGCCCCTTCGTAAGTTTCCTTCTTCTCGTCAGCTCTTTTCAGCTGGTACACGTTCGTCTGGCCGGGCGTGTGGCTTTTTCTATATTTCTGGCTTCTTGTTGATTGCTGAATACTGTGATGACCCCTTTGGGCACGGGCATCTTCATGCATAAGAACTACCGCCTTATGAGCGTGTCGAACTTGTTCATGAAACCTTTGCCAAAAATTGCGAGATACGGGTGGTAGATGTCAACCACATCGAAGGTGAGACCCTCTCGTTCTTGCATTTTCGAGATCTCGAAGGAAACGAGGAGTGATATCTTTCCAACCGGCTTGATTGGCTTTCCTCCAAACCCTTGCGGCGGATCCTCCGGCGGGTCCTACATGTCTTGGCTCAGATTCATCTTTTCGAAAGTCTTCAAGAACAAGATATCTGCTGAACTTCCATTGTCAACTAGGACTTTTCCTATGACCCACCCAGCTATGTTTACCTCAATGACCATAGCATCATTATGAATCGCAGATTTCAGCCTGAAATCTTCTTCTGTGAAGGTGATTGGCACCTTTGCCCTCTCCGGACGTGCAGCTGGGCCGTCATTGATGATGGTGTTTACAGACCTGAAGTAATTGCTTCTTTGCTTCTTGATCTCGAATTCCATAGCTGACCCTCTTGTGATTGGCATGATAGTCCCGAAAGATGGCAATGCTTTGGAGTTTTGAGGTCCTGCACTTGACTGAGGCCTTGACGAACTTTCTGGAGGTGGTGGAAAAATTTCGCGAATCGGTTGTGGTTGCTGGATTGACTGGATTGCCTGCGACTGAGGGAAAAATTGCTGCGATGGCTGCCACGATGACTGTGGTTGTGAGAATTGCTGAACTGGGACTGAACTTAGTTCTGTGTTCGCGAATTGCGGCTGCCAAAAATTCGGCCCAAATTGGCTTGGCATTGAGGATGCGATGCTCATTAGTGCTTTTTCTTGCTGAATTCTTGCCATGTTTTCTTCGTTTCTGGACACCCTTCGGTGCTATGGCCCCTCCCATGATACTAGCAATAGAAGTAAGGGTCTTTCGGGTTATGGTTCGTGGGTCTCGGGGGTCCTCTTCCTCTTCCCCTTCCTCTGGGCGTGAACCCTCCTCTCGGTGCTTGTCCCGCGGTTTTGCTCGGGTTGTGGATTTTTGACATTGTTGACATTTCGTGGATGCTGGGATTGTGCTCTCCATGTCATCTCTCTATTTCCCTGCCTTGCTTCGTTTCGTTCGGCTACTCTCTTGCGATGGTCATCGTCAGACAAGATGTATTCTTCCAATTCACGAAAAAGTTCCTCAACCGTCTTAGGTTTCTTTCTACTGAGATGTGAAGCTGTTGGCCCTGGAGTGAGGCCCTTGATTAACGCATTGATCCTTGTTCTTTCATCAGCTACTGGAATTTGGGATCTCTCTACCGCATGAACCTTCTCACGAAGTTCCGCGGTGGCTCTCTCGTCCTTCGCTTGCGGTTGTACAAATCCGATGCTTCAGCCGTTGTGTCGTGGAACTTCCGAAATTCTTGCATGAACTTTGTCTTGAGGTCCCGCCACCGTAGACCGAGTGTGGCGGCAGCAAGGAGTACCAATTCGCATCGGTCCTTCGTAAGCAATGATGAAGGATTTGGCTAGTGCAACATTATCCCCTCCTGCTGAATTCACAGCTGATTCATACCTCATGAGGAATTGCGTGGAGTTTCCGAAGCCGTTATATTTCGGGAGAGAGACGGGCTTAAACTTCGGCGACCAAGGTGTTGTTTGCAGCCCAATGGACAGCGGCGACTCAGAATCTACGAAGTGTGAGATTCTGTTTCCCGCGAAGAAGTTTTCTTTCGGGGATTCTCTTGCTGGCCCAGAGTTCTGATGTGGTGATTCCCGCCACGAAACTCGTTTTCTTGTTCTTTCATCTCATCTATTTCTCTCTGTATTATTTCAATTTGTTCTTTTGCCTTGTTCAATTGTTCTAACTTTTCAGAGATTTTTCTTTTTGCTTGAAACTGACTCGCGAATCTTTCCTTGTCTTTTTGCAGCTGCTGTATTTTTTGCTGAACTCTTTCTAGTTCCCTGTCTATGGTGTCATCATCATCATCGACATTCTCAAATGCTTGCTATTCAGCAGGTTGTTCTTGGGTGTGAGCCATCTTCTCAGCTCTTGCCTTCATCAGAGCTTCGAGCTTTGCTCTCCGCTCTTGATATGTGGTGTTAGAAGCTTCGGGAACGAAGGGGATTTCATTCCCTTGAGGAGGATGGTGGTCATCTCGATTTGTCTCTACTGGAACGTTCTTCTTGGATTTCTTCTGTGGTGGCATCGTGAGCTTTTTTTCGGCAGAAACACGGTGGGCACCAATGTTGGGGGGTTACCCGAAAAATTCGGATGGGTCCCCTTAACACGAGAGAGAGAGAGAGAGTTCTCAACACGTTCAAACACAACACCAGAATGAAAGGAGACAATGAATCTCCCAAGCGAAGGCACAAGTTCCAAAAATCTGAATCCATTTACACGTGCCCTCGCGCCCCCTTTTATACGGAGACGAAGGGACTTTTACATTCCTAAAACGCCCTCGAGCCCAAAGAATAGTCCTAATGTGAACACATACAAGAATGTCTTTTTCTTCCAACATATTTACAAGCCTGCCACCAGTTCACACTCAAAACCCAGACTTTTTGGGACGACAACTTTGACTTTGCTTCCTCGCCGGTTTGTGAATTTCTCCGTGCATGACTTCCGAACCAGACTCCCGACAGATTCCCGAAATAGCTATCTTCCGAAGTTCGTGCCTTTGCCAGTTCGAGGTTCCAGGCTTCCGCGTGTTCGTGACTCCGAGTCTTCACCGATTCAAGATCCCCGAAATTCGCATGTTCGTGAACATGAAGCTTCGCAGGTCCCAGATTCCCGAAAATCGTGAATGCCCTGCTCCTGAAAAACATATCTCAAGAATTTCGTTAAACTCAATGTTCCGAGGGTGAAGTGTTTTCCTGAATTCCCCAACAGTGGCTTTGAGATTATGTCGAGACATGCAGCAATAATGTTGTAATTACCGATGAGATAAGGAATCTAGCAGCGGGGCCATTGTTCACTATTACAAGATACGAAGCAATGGATATCAATGGATACACATTCTACACCATGCCCAAGATGAAAAGAGCGTCTATCAAAATAGTGGTGTGCGTATACGGGCCATCGTCGACGACACTCTTGATGATGATGACACGGAGACAGACATATATTATGGTCAAACAGAGGAGATATGAGAGCTTGATTATGTAGGATTGAAGGTAGCCTTGTTTCGGTGTAGATGGGTCACCAATGGGAAGAGAGCTGTGAGAAAGGAAATATATGGTTATGTTAGTGTTGATCTCCGGGTCTTTGGTTACAAAAATGAACCGCTTGTCTTCGCCAACGATGTTGAGCAAGTGTTCTAAGTACCTGACCTTGCAAAGAATAACTGGTCTGTGGTTATGCCTGGAAAAAATAGATTGTTGGGGTTGAAAATGTTGTTGAGCAAGAGGAATACAACCAGTTTGACGAAATTCCATCCTTTGACACTTCATACAAGCCCCAACTCTGGGGAACTAACAAAACACTGTACTTGCAAAGCGACCATAGTGAAAAAATCTATATACAGAAATCAAGGAAGAAAAAGCAAGCCTGATTTCTGTTGAATCCTTTTTGTAATGCCGGAGGATGTGTCTATTGGTGGAAATGGAATCCGTTTTGTAATATAAAGGGTGCGATGTATTAGTGGAATTTCAATCCTTTTTGTAATATATTGGATGTGGTGGAATTTGAATCATGCTTGTAATATATTCTGCCTAAGATATTATATATATTCTGTTTATATTCTACTTCAGTTCAGTAACAGGTGTTAATATCAAAGAAACAAGGATTAGCCAACCCACATCGCCTAAGTTACGGGCAAGAGATGAGGACTAACGAGCCCGTGTCGCCTTTGTTATGGGCAAGATATGCGAAATCAAGAACATATTACAAGCTTTGCAAGTGAGTAGGTAAATCGTACAAAAAATTATACTGCACAGAGATAATCACACAAGCATGTCTCTTGAGAAGAAAAATCATACACACACACACACACATATTACATCAAAAGAGACACGGCTTAGCCAGCCCCCATCGTCTTGTGCTTCTTCATGCTTGCAAGTAAGTAGGTAAATCATACAAAAAATTGTACTGCACAGAGATAATCACACAAGCATGTCTCTTGAGATACAAAATCACACACACAGATTACAGTCATCATTGGTACATTAGAACAAGGTTACAATGCGGCCATATCTTCATGACGAGATGTGCAAAATCACACACGCATCGATCTTGCTCGCAGGTCGATCTTGCTCGCAGGTCGTCAATCTTGCTACACGTGGTCATCAAACAAGCTCCATTTCTGTTGATGGCTTAGAGGCTTGATTCCTGGCATGCAATGAGACCACAAAGCATCCTGAACTTGCACTTTTGGTTTGCAAGAGCCATCCGCGAGTGTAGGGAGGAAGCATGTGGTAGGAAAAATAATGATCACTGGATATGGGATGAATTCCGTCGATTGTTCATCTTGAAAACAATGATCATTTGACACAGGATGAAATTATTCATCCTGATGCCTGGAGGTTCTGGGCTACCTTCCCCGGACACAGCTGCGAGCAAGGGGTATGTCACAAGGATTCTTCTGGCAGCTGTGTTAGAGGGATGAGCAACCCAATCACCCATATCACAAGAATTCTTCTAGGAACTAAGAGATCGAGGAGGAGGAAGAAGAGAGAAAAGCAAAAACTTGCGCCCTACAAGATCTATTCTTTGCGCCATAGCTAGATCTAGATCTAGAGAAGAAGGAAGAAAGTGACTCACTTTATTGTATCAGAAGAAGGAACCATATAGCTATATCTAGTTCTGGAGAAGAAGGAAGCAACTTGAAGTGAGGAGGACCAATAGGCGTTGGTGCCTTTTATAGCAAAAACAAGGAAGGGATAAGATCAAGTGCATAGGAAACGGCCGGGTAGGTTCCCAAGACGGTCAATGGCGAATTTGTTGCCAGCCAATGGCTGAGAGCAGAGGTACGGTAGTGATTCCAATTTAGAATTAAATGATACGTGAAGTAACCAAACATCGTCTCCAATGTAGTCATCGTCTCCAAAAAAGGAGAGGAAGGGATAAGATCAAGAGCACAGGAAACAGGAAGGTTCCCAACACGGTCTATGGCGCAACTGTTACTAGTCAATGGCCGAGAGTAGAGCTGTAGAGGTAGTGATTCCAATGTAGAATTAAATGATACGCGGAGTAACGAAACATCGTCTCTACGCGGATTAGCCAAATGTTGTCTTCAATGGACAATTAAATGATAACGCGGATTAGCCAAACGTCGTTTCCATTGCATACTTAAACCGTGTTTGGAAACAAATCTCCTGTATCTTCTCCTTCCAAAATAATTAGATCCCCTGCCCCTTCATTTCTACCCGCGAAAAACAGCAACTGCCTACTCCTCATCGTCACCATTCCCGACCGGAGATAAATAGCATGCCGGGAAGAAGCAGGCGGCACAAGCCGTCGTCGCTGCTGGGCCTCCCTCAAGACCTCCGCATTGAGATTGCGGCACGCGTCGGTGCGACCTCAGAGCGGACCTTGGGTAACCTCCGCAGCCTATGCGGTACTTGCTCGACCATGTGCCGCGTGTGCGGCCACGGCGACGTCGACTGGCGTTTGTCGATAGAGGGGATACGAGATGAGATTTCTTGGGTGTGGGACCCCACCACTTACAGAGAATTCCTTGCTATGCTGACCGGTCTCGGGAATCCGGAGGATTGCTTCTTCCCCGGGATCAAAGTCGTCTTCATGGAAAACAGGGGATACAATGATCTCCGGCGCACCGCTGAGGGTGGCCACAATGCGGCGGCCTATCTATACGCCATCTTGCTCTACAGAGACAATAGCGGTGCCGCCGCCGATGACACCGCGAAGCGGTACATGAGGTGGGTCTCGGGCAGCGGCAGTACGACGTCGAGATGGCTGAGAAACGATGGGTGTCTACCTTTGCGTGACAAGGCCGCACGTGCGATCCACTCCTCGACTTGGCGCATTGGGGGAGAACCACTGCCTCCTCCGGCCAGGTGCGTGGCGATCAGCCGTGCGCAGGAAACGACGGCGGCTGCGGCGTGGAAAAAGGAAACGACTGTAGGCTGCGCTGTGAAATGGTGAAGTTTAGCTTTTGTACGATGCTCAAATTATCTGTGTAAAATTTTGGGAGAGCAGCAAATCCGACGCGGGTTGTCAGCCCCGCGTCGCTAATGACTGTGGTGCCCAGTTCTATTCAAATGAAGAATAGTTCTCATTTCTCCTTTTAATCTGCAATCAAATGTTGTAACAAGTATTTCTTCGTCGTTATTAGTCCAAATTTGATATTTTTCTAAATTTTTCAAAAATCACCATCTTTTCATTAATTTCATTGTTTAGTGTACATTCCGTTTGTTGAATAATGTTTATATGCCTTATTTTGTTCTTAGTAAGTACAACATACAAATAATATTTTGTTTTACACAACCATCAGTGATGAAACTTTACATTTCATAAGCTTAAGGTGAACACAAGGTTTTGTTAAGTTTTCAAATGCATATGAGTTCGAACATGTTGCAAATTGTGGAAAATTTCAATGTTCAAGCAAACAATCTAGGAAACTTTGTGAGAGATGTAGACATTTGTACACAAGTATATTATTCCTTCATCGATACCATTTGAAATTTCTAAGACAAGTTTAGGTACCAAATTATGTTTTCAAGTCAATTTGTAGATTTTTTTAGAACAAATTTGATGTTATTAGAATTATTATGTAATTACCATGAGGTGTAAAAACGAAATATATGAATTTTGGGCACGCAAGTGTGACTGTTGATATTTTATTCAAATACTAAATGTCCAAATATGAATTATTCATATTTTATGATTTTTTAGGTGTTGTTTATGAGCTCTAATGATAGGGAAGCAAGTTTCATTCCAATAAAAATAGTGACGGGCTCACTCGTCAGCGTCAGCAGCCAATATAAAAAAGATAAATGTTGCCTGCCCGCCCAGACCTAATTGCCAACAAATGTGATGCGGGTTCACTAACCATCATCGCCAATGACACTGGCCCACGTGTCGGCGTCAGCAGGCTAACCTGCATCGGCAATGACTATCCATTGTCTCTAAGATCTAATTCATCACAACAGATCTCCAGTTCATGACAACAGAACACAGTTCATCACAACGCGGTTGGATCTACTCTCGTCTATTAGATCGAGTTCATGACATACAAAATCTAACAACCAAACTAATTAACTAAGCAGTTCATGATCGTCATACAAACTAAGCAGTTCATGTCCAAGAACCTGACAAAGACACAAAAGCACACACACATTTTTACTAATAGGTAGAGGAGTCTATCAATTAGTCGGAGTCCCACCGTCGTCACCGTCGTGGCTTTTGTCGTCTCCGTCGTCACCGCCGTGGCTTTTGTCGTCTCCGTCGTCACCGCCGTGGCTACTGTCGTCGCCGTCAGAGCCACCGTCGTCGAAGATGAAGTGGCGACGGGCAGCCCGCTTGACCACGGGAAGGTTCTCAAACTTCTCAGCCAAGCCGTGGATCCTGAAGGTGACACCCTTCACGCTCGGGTCCTGTACACATCATGATGCGCCTTGATGTCGAAGGTCGCGCCAACACCTTTAAGCTTCCTTAAGACACTCTTGAGCAGCTTGACGGCGAAATTAGTGTCGTCGAATAGTGGTTCCTCGTTGTCGTCCTTGGCCACCGGCTCCTTCCCCTTCTCCAACTTCTTCCGATCACGGCTTTCGTCGTTGTCGTCCTCCCTTCGTCCCCGCTTCGACGACGGTGGGCTCCTCGATGCCATCTCCTCCTTCTCTTTGTGACTGAAGATTTGTAGTGGTGGATCGCGAGGAGGAAGAAGTGAAAAAGATGAGAATCTTATGGAAGAAGTAGGGGAAAGCAGGGGAGGGCGACTAGCCGAGGGAGTTATATTGACAAGACACGGAACGGTAAGGCGCCTCTGCCCCCACCCACTACTCCATTACTACCAGTATGTGCCACTCGATTGCGCATTAGGCTCCATTTCGGGCACGGCGGTGGAGGCAGCGGGCGGTGGTGCCCTCTGCTTCCTCCTTTGTTCTATTGTAGAATGAAGAACAGTTTATCCGTCCCGCGTCCCCGATGACATTTCTCTCTTTAATCCGCAATTAAATTTTTGTAACATGTATTTCTCCGTCGTAATTAGTCAAAACTTTATTTTTTCCTATATTTTTCTAAAATCACAGTGTTTTCATTATTTTCATTGTTTAGTGTATATTTTGTTTCTTGAACAATGTTTATATGCCTTATCTCGTTCTATGTAAGTACATCATATAAATAATATTTGTTTTCAACATCTCCTCTAATGAAACTTAGCATTTTCGTAATCTTAAGGTGAACCACAAGGTTTTGTTAAGTGTTCAAATGCATATGAGTTCAAACATGTTGCAAAGTGTGGAAAACTTCAATGTTCAAGGAACATTCTAGGAAACTATGTGAGAGATGTAGATATTTGTACACAATTATATTATTCCTTCATCGACACCATTTGAAATTTTGAAGACAAGTCTAGGTACCCAAATTATGTTGGCAAGTCAATTTGTATTTTTTTAGAGTAGACTAGATGTTAGTAGAATTATTACATCATTAACATGGGATGTAAAAACGGATTATATGAATCTTGGGCACACAGGTGTGACATTTGATATTTTATTCAAATACTAAATGTCCAAATACGAATTGTTCGTATTTCTATGATTTTTAGGTGCTGTTTTATGGGCTCTAATATTTTAGGGAAGCACGTTTCATTCGAAAGAAAATAGTGGCTATCCCACGCGTCAACGTCAGCAGCCAAAATAAAAAGATAATCGTTGCCCGCCCGCGGGACCCAACTCCCAACAAAGGCGATGTGGGTTCACTAACCATCATCGCCTATGACACTGGCCTACTCGTCAGCGTTAGCCGGCAAACCGTGCGCGGGCTGCTCAAAATTTCCCACCTATATTGACTATAATGCCCATGTAATTCCAATTGCTACATAGAGCCGTCAAGGGCACGCATTAGTTTCATTAAACACAGTTACGCACACCGTTCATATTCGGCTCCTCGCTAGACAGATCCACAACGCCAGCATTCTCCTCACCGCCGCCGCCACTCCCCCCGCTCGCCTTCGCCGCTCTCTCCACGTTGCAGCCCTGCTCTTCTCCAGCCCCACAGCTCTATATGTGACGATGGTGACGAGGACGCGGTTACTAGCATGCGAATGTACGTCTTCATAGACAACGTAAGGACGGTTGACGCGAATTCGTCGACGTCATCCCTGGCCATGATGACGAGCCGGCCGCCTTAGGCCACGAGCCGACGTGGATTCGACCCCTCCAACCATCACGAGAACAACTACTTCATTCGCGATAGAGGTTAGTCCTGCTCGAACCCCAACGCCCTCTCTCCTCAGCCACCAAAATCTGCTATATATTCATGTCAATGTGGATTAATTAGGGAGACGTGCCTTGATAGTTCATCTTTAATTGATTGACTATGGATTTGATAGATGGATTTTGTTGCCCCACGTCTGTTGGAATAAATTGTTGGTAACAGATGTAGCTATATGAACTGTTGAAATTCATTTTCATATTCCTGGTGCTACAATTTTTGCACTGTAAATTCATGAAAAACATTGACGATGTTAGCATACATTAATTTTGCTAAGCTTTGAATATACTAGATCGACAATTATGCTTTGAACCTTTTAGCATACTTTAATTCTGCTATGCTTTGAATGTACCAGATCGACAGTTATGCTTTAGACCTGTTACCATATACTTTAATTCTGCTATGCTTTGGATGTACCAGATCAACAGTTATGATTTGGACCTGTTAGCATATTTTAATCTGATAGCCACATAAGGAAACTAGGAATTGCATCGCAGTTGTTTATAATGTAGTCCACCCAATCTGCTATATATTCATGTCAAGGTGGATTAGGGAGACATGCCTTAATAGTTCATCTTCAATTGATTGATTGTGGATTTGATGGATAGATTTTGTTGCTCTATGTCTGTTTTGCACAAATTGTTGCTAACAGATGAAGTTATATGAAATGTTGAAATTCATTTTCATGTTTCTGGTGCTATAATTTTTGCACTGTAAATTCATGAAAAGCATAAAGGATGTTAGCATACTTTAATTCTGCTATGCTTCGAAAGTACCAGATTGATAGTTATGCTTTGGACCTGTTAGCATACTTTAATTCTGATGGCTACATAATGTCAATGGAAATTGCATCGCAATGGTTTATAATGTAGTGATAACTAGACTGTCTTATGCTTTGTTGTGAGTGTTAATTGTTTCACTACTGTCATATATATTGTTATTGTTGGTGTCATGATGTGTTGTGAGTGTTGTTTCACTACAGTCATATATAATGTCATGACCATTGCTTTATCCTCTTGTTGCATGTACATATAGAACACACAATCCATCGCTGCTGAAGTTGGACAAGGAAGCAGTAGAAGTAATTTATTATCTACTTTGACATATAAGCATTGTGTCGCTGTCAAAATGGTTAGCATATATCCCTGTATGCTAATTAAGTAAAATATGAATTGTGTATGTCTATGCTAATTTCATTTACTACTGTATCAGCTATTTTGCCTATCAGAGAAAATGAATTTATCTAATAAGAATTTTGTTTAGATTTTCAGTCTTGTTTATGTTGCTCTATTAACAAACCTGACATATCATCTATGCAGTCTCCCACAACAACAAACTCCTCTACCTCCATTGCATCATCACATCCCATCGTTGGTGAACCTTCTTCACAGGGTCACTCGGCACAGACTGCTGCAAGTAGTATTCGATCCCGCGGGTCAAGGACACAAAGAAAATGGCCAAAAGACAAGTTGACTACAAGTGGACTTGATGCCAATTATTTTTGGCCTACCCCAGATTCTACGAGGGATAGATTTGTATTGGTCTGTGGTATCATTGCTCGTGAGAGGGTGTCAATCAACAAGGCGGTTGATGATCTCTCACCAATTGCAAAGGACCATCTATTCACAGTTTTAGAGGAAATGCTAGATTACCCAGCCAATCTGGAAGAATCTGTTCGCAAGAAGGCAGTTAAGGCAGCTATATCACAGATTGGAACCTTGCAATGACGGTTCAAGGTCCATTTATGAAAAACATATGTGAGTGAAGAGGAGACTGAAGCATGCTTTTTTGCAGCAACAAGACTGAGACATGTTTGTGCAGGAAACCAATTCTCATTCATTTCAGCAATTGAGCCAGGAGATGAAACAAAAGAGAGCATTGCATAATAGGCCACACAAGACGGGCAGAAAAGGTTATCATGGTAAAAGGAAAGAGTGGGAGAAGGAGGATGCAAAGCTAGCTGCAAAAGGAAAACAAAACCCTTGGGACCAATTTCCTGGACGTTTGAGACCTTATCTGCGGGCAAGGGTAGGGAAGAAGAAGAAAAATACTAGTGAAGAAAGCGGGGGCATAACATTAAGTAACCCTGTGGTGGTGGGGGTAGCAGATAGGGTGAAAACACTTGCAGCTCGGGGAAGCGATGTTTCTTTCTCCAGGGTTAGGGAGGATGATATCCTCACCGCAGCACTTGAGGCTCCAAAGCATCGACGTCGGGTTTGAGGCGTGTCTAGTTCACTTGGCTGGGGTAAAGGGTTTGGTGAAGAGTTCGCTAGAATGTACAGGAAGAAGAGGAACAAGAGGTCTGATGCTCATGATATGATGGACAAGACTTTTAAATCAATCGTCCATTCTCTAAGACTATCAGGCATCAACATACCGAAAAATGCACTTCTTCCTTCTCAATTACCAGCGCCTATAAGTAGCAGCGAGGAAGAAGATATGCATGGCAACGAGAAAGAAGATGGGTATGACCGTGAGGAAGAACATGCGCATGACAGCGAGGAAGATGGCAAAGAGTAGGATTGGAATGCCAACGATGACGAAGCGAGTTGATCACCTATGTTGGACACAATAGATAAGCTGACAGAGCCAACCGTGTGCAGCCTTTTGGATGGAACCGGGATTAATGTGGACCTCACACTAGCGAAAGTCTTTCAATTTCAAAAGGCTTGCCATTCAGTACCGGTGTAGGATGGGTATGTTGTGGTGCAACCTACTTATGTGTGGGCCAATGTGGGTCACTACCCTCTGCCTGTACCAATTGATGGGGTGGCGTAGCAACCCTAGTTGAGGCTCTCATTCAAAGGATCCAATGGCCAAAGGACAGGATCCTTATACCACCCATGACGAGACATCCCAACCCTGAAGCCACGACATGTAGCAGGGGTACAACATCAGATGGAGGTACTGCAGCTCAGTGTCAGCAAGAGAAGGCTCAACAACAGCAGCAGGAGCAGCAGATCAGCAAAACTACACAGCAAGAGCGTCGACAACAGACGGAGGAGGAGCCCAGACAAACTCTTCCTAAGCAGCAGCTGCAACTTGAGGATAATCAACAGACGAACCAGCAACCTCTTTAGCAGCAAGAGCGTTGACAACAGCAGGAGGAGCCTAGGTAAACTACGTCTAAGCAGCAGCTGCAACACGAGGATAAGCAACATATGAAACAATAGCCTCTCCAGCAGCAGAAGGAGGAGTGTAGGCCATCTCCCTCTAAGCAGCAGATGTAACAAGTACAACAGCCTCTGCAACAGGTGGAGCCCAGGCAATCTCCACTGCAGGAGGGGAACCAGGCCAGGAAACCTCTGTCTAAAAATGAGATTCTTAACTATATTATTGGGATAGAACAGGAATGACCAAAATACAAGCCTGGTGCACCTATGTTGTCCGAAGCAAATGTAAAGGCTGCTGGACCAAATTGTGCCAAGTTGCATGCTTATGTCATGGAACATAGTAAGGATAAACTTGCCTTTCCAGCAAAGGTGGATCAAGACTACTTTAAAGGTGGTTGTGGTGCTTTAATGTTAAACATTGAATTTAGTAGCGTGTATAACCTTATAACCTAGCTTCTCTGGATGTTACTTTCATGAGGTTGTGGACATTGTAAGTCTTTTAAAACCTAAAAAGATATTTATTTAATTTTGACTACAAAGTTCATGCATGCTAAAAATTTGATTGTTTGTAGGAAAATGATGGAAAAGGCAGCGGAGATGCAGATCAGTGTTGGTTTTTTATATCTAGATTTGTTTACTTCAACAATTATTTCTCAGTGTGCTCACCAAGTTGGAAAAGCAATCTCAAATGCAATGAACAACGACTACGTGGTGGGTGCCTACTGCACTAGCCACTGGGTACCAATGATCATCTATATGCAGTTCAAAGAGGTTTGTTATCTAGATTCTGCTAAACAACATCCCCCACTAAAGTTTCCAGACCTCAAACCGGTTTTGAACTGGTCAGTTTCTTGTAGGTTTCGTTCACAAAAATTCAATCTTTTAGTGTTTCTAATTGGTATTGCTGACCATGCAGGGCCTTTGGTACAGTATTTGTAGGTTTTGTTCACAAAAATTCAATCTCTTGGTGTTCTAATTGGTATTGCTGATCATGCAGGGCCTTTCGTGAACACGCACAGGACAGAGTGACAAAAGGAAAGAAAAAAAGGCAAAAGCCACACTCAAGCACAAAACAAATCTCACTGTAAGACCGAGGTTTTTTGTTGGTCCCTTCTTACCTATTTGGTACTGCATTAACTTGTCATTTTGGTACCTCGATGCTGTGTGCTCAGCAGCCATGGGGGTCCTCTTTGTTTGGATTCCACGTGGCATTCCATATGTTAAGACTACTCGATTACATATGTGACATCAAGAAGGTTGTTGTAAGTAGATAATAATGCTCAACCTTGTCTCTACTCATATTATACATCTGATTTTAGAAACTGATTTCTACTTGTATTCTCACAAATGATTGTATTTTGCAGGATTTCAAATCTGTTGTAGATGTTTCCACAGAAGATCTAAAGCGTGTCCGGGAGATGCTGTGCGACTATATTCTTAAGGAGACCATCGACCGAAAGGGTAACTTCTATAGCGGTGCACCGTGAGTTTATTATAGCTAGAAACTTGAAACTCATTTAGTCTTCTTTATTCAGGTGTTGTTTCTTGAGAAACCTACTTGGCTTGCTTGGTTGGGGTCAGATACTGCCTAGTTCAGGCAGTTTTCTCATGACTCCATCCAAACAAGCCCTAATGAGAGTAACTTGAAACTTGATGTGATCATATCCTAGTAGCTTGTCTATAAATGTGATCTTGCTTTGCCTATATCTATGATGTGAGAATGTGTTTGTGATGTCTCCTTGTTGTGGTGGCTGTCAATCCTGGTTGGTTCCAGGATGCAGCCCCAGATGGCTGCCAAATCCAGGCTGGTTGCAGGATGCCGCTGGCATGCGGGCAGGTTACTGTAGGGGTGGCCTACGTATTTGTAACAAGTGTTAATTAAAGCTCATTACAAACACCGATCAGTGAGTAACGGGATTCTTTTGGAAAACCTGTTACAAACATGCCTACAATGTAACGGGCAGTGTAAAAGCCCGTTATCAGTCCTGACCGGCGGGCCCCAGGACCTGGCCCGTTCATCGAGATATAGGAGATGCAGGTTGAAAGCAAGCGTCTCCTTTAATAGAGAGAAAGTAGACACGTGTAGAAAGAAATGCGTCTCATTTCGTCGAGACAGAGGAGGTGCAGGTTCACGGAACGCATCTCTGATGTTAACTTCATAGTAACGGGCTCTGTTTGATGCCCGTTACCAAAGTTCCCTGTGGGCCTAGAGAAACAGCCATTTCACATGACCAGTGATTAGTTGTGCTAACGGTCGTTGTTTGATGCCTGTTATGAATCCTATATGTGTTGAGACACGCGTGAAATATATGTGTCCTAGTTCGTCAAGATAGTGGAGACGCAGGTGCACAGCAGGCGTCTCCGATATTGAGCTACTGTAACGGGATTTGATTTGGTACCCGTTACCAAAGTTCCATGTGGGCCCAGAGAAATAGACATTTCACGTGACCGGTGACTAGTTGTGCTAACGGTCGTTGTTTGATGCTCGTTACGAATCATATATGTGCTGAGACGCTCATGAAATAGACGTGTCTCAGTTCGTCAAGATAGTTGAGATGCAGGTGCATAGCAGGCGTCTCCAATATTGAGCTAATGTAACGGGCTTTGCTTTGGTGCTCATTACGAAAGTTCCTTGTGGGCCCAGACAAACGGCCATTTCACGTGACCGGTGGCTAGTTGTGGTAACGGTCGTTGTTCAATGCCCGTTATGAATATGTCTTATCAGTAACGGGCATCTGATCGTTACCTTTCTTGGCTTATTTGTAACACTTGATCGGTAACGGGCGCATCACCCTTTACCAAAGGCAATCTATGCCCGTTACCAAAGTGAGTTTTTCACGTAGTGAGAGTTCCTTGGTTTCATCGAGGGACTCAGATTCTGCAGGATTTTCTCCTTCCTCCTCGATGAAGAATTCAGTGACATCTTCTTGATTGGATTCTATGAAGTGTTCTAGAGATGCTTCATTTACCCCTTCCATTGGGTTAGGTTCAAGACTAGGTTCGGTCTTAGTATGGATCAAATGTGAGAAGTGTAAGGGAACTTTAATGGTTTTGCCTAGGCAAACATCAAGTTTCCTTGTGTGTCCTTCTTTAAGGATAGCCTATTAGAAGATCGAACTCCTTAATATCACAAATGTGAAAGCTCAAGTGAATTGACATGTCGTAAACTGAAACTGGTAAGACATAGAGAATTCCCGAACATCGAATAATTTGTCCTGAGGAGCACTTTAATAATTTCGTTGTGGGTGATAATGGCTTGTTTTTAATAAACTTATGGAAAAGGGATAATGCTATTATATTGACTCCCACAACTGGATTATAAAGGGCATCAAAGGGGGTTCCATTGATTGTACATTGAATTGATATAGAAGGTGAACTCAAATGGACTACATCAGAGGAAAGCTCTGACTCTTCTAACCATTCCCCACTCATGATGGATGCAAGCTCCACAGTGTGTTTTCTAGAGAAGGTTTGCTCAAAAGTGTCTATCTTCTCATGTGAAGAAGATGTTTGCTTTCAAAGCCTCTTCTCTTTATGATATTTTGAGGTGTTTCATAATAGGAAAATAAATCATCCTTGATATCATTTATAAAATCAGGTAGAAGAATTTGTTCATGTGGTGATTCTATATGTTGGATAGCTATAGGTTGAGATGTTTCTGGCATAGGTTCTGGTGTAGCTATCTCTGGAATCTCTTCTTCTAAAGTTTTCTCTCCTAAAGGACCATCATTAGTGCTGGCTAGAATGTTGTCTAGGACAGTTCTAGCTCCACTAGATGTAAGGTGTGTGAATGATCCATGAGGAGGTATTCAAATAGGCTCTAGATTCCTTATTAAGACCAATATAGAAATGTTAAAGGAGAATATGGTCTCGAAGGATTAGATCTGGTCCGGATTTGCAAAGGAGTTCAAAACATTCCCAGGATGGACTCATAGACTCATTATCGCCCTATTTGAAGGATATGATCTTGATTCTGAGGTCGGCTACTTTAGATAAGGGATAAAAATCCATGCAAAAATCTGCACGAAGAGTTCCCCAATCGCCTTTCATCTTCTCTTTGGTCCGGTCGTACAATTGGCGAGCTTTTCCTTACAGAGTGAATGGATAAAGCTTCCAATGGATAGTCTCATCTAACATACCCTCAATGTGCAGGCAGTCACAAGTTTGCTCAAACTGTTGGAGATGATGATAAGGGTCTTCGTCTTCTATTCCTAAGAAAGTGTTGGTTTGGACCATCCCTATTAACTGTGGGCGCAGCTCATAGGCATCAGATATGATTGGTTTCGATTATGGTATAGGCCTAAGGCTGAGCTATGAGGGTGCCGAAAAGTCTTTAATGAGGGTAGTGTCCATAAGGACAGTAGGTAATCTAAAACTAAAAAGAAAAAAGAAAGATACAAGATTCGTTATACTCGAAGAGTTTTCTCTTACCGTTCTCCCCAGCAATGACGCTAGAAATTCTTGTTGGTATTTGTTAAGCCTACAAAAATATTATGATGGATAATCCGCAAGCGCACGGATAGCGGTGAGCATTCCACCTGGGAGAGGGTTTTAAATATTGAATGCACAAGGAGAATGGTAAAGAGAGTATCTGAGGTATATAACTAATTACTGAGTAGCTATCAAGGACTTGACAAAAAGAGAGATAAGGAAAACATAAATATGTCTGGTTCTTATTCTCATAAGCTATGTCCATATTGTTCTTATGGGGTGATTGTCTAAAGGCACACTTAGGAAAGGGAACCTCCTAAGAATCTATGGGGCAGTCCTGCGGTTTCAATAGATGGGAGGTGGATTGCAAAGGACATACGGGAATAAGGTCACTTCCCGCTTCTACCACACGATCCGGAATATAGAAGGCATTCATAAGCTAGCTAGTCTAAGAACCACGCTTGCACTAAACATGGAACATTAATTCAAGAGCAACATGAATTAGAGGACTCAAAAAGTTATGAACCGCAAGAATAATGAAAACAATGTTGCTCACTTGAATAAAAAGTCGATCTTTCCACAAGGTCTCAAGATCAGGCTCCAATGGAGTTGATCCCAGAGGTAGAAAATGAAGAGGAGACACCGACTTGTCCGGCCCTTCCTTCAGCTTCGCCTCTACCGCTCTCTAATCCTCTCGAACAAGATTAGCTAGATCTAAATAGAATGTGGCTCTAATCTCACAACTTGATAGGCATGGAGGATTTGATAAAATGAGGTGCTCTCTGCCCTGGGTCTAGGTGTCTACTTATATAGCCCGGAGGAGATGATGTGCACCATACGATCAAACCGACCTTACTTGTGATTTAGATTGATCCTTATAGGCAGTGGAAGAACATTCTGGAAGTTGTGCCCATTTGGTGCCAGGGGACCGACCGGCCCCACCTCTAGGCCGCTGGGTCTGGTGTGGGTCCCCCTCGGGGTCAACTTCGCCCACGTGGGTTCTTGATCCTTCTAGATGCTTCTTTCTTAGGTGTTAAGTCACATTGAGTTCAGGAGCCTTCTAGAGTCTTCTAGAGTGGTTTCTTTGTATATTTTCTGAATAGTCCCTGCAAATTAATAGATTCACCAAAACTCGTGGAAATTGTCAATATAAACCCTAATTAGGTGATCTAATTATATTTTGGTCCTTTTTCCAGTAAATGTGAGGGATAAAATTCATAGATAAAATGTGTCAACAGTCGTCACCTCTCCCACGTATGGACCCTCCATTCCCCGTCATCCTGCTGCATCTAGGGCCATACCTTGTCCCGATCCATGCCTAGAAGTTGAGATTGAGTAATGTCGGCAATCCCACCACCGCGCGCTGCTACTTGTGTCGCCGTTGCGCACAGCCACCGCCTCCAACCGTCCGATCCAAGATCACCAGCCCAGATCGAGTCAACCGAGATGCGTACGCATGTTTTGCAAAAGAGCCCCTAAACTCTTTTGTTTTTGCACCTGATGTCCCTTGAAGTTCAAAAGTAATTAGTTTAAGGTCCTTTTCTTTATACTTTCGCCCCTGACCTTTGCAGGTTTTGTGCCTGAGATCTAGCCTGGATGTTTTGTGCCTTAGACCTTGTGTTTATATGAGTAATCATGTTTTAGCCCTCCATTTCATTCAATTAGACCACTGGAAGCCTAGTTTTCTTGCAGATGCTTTAAGTTTGATTTTAGCGTCCTTCATATCCACACGATCGTTTCGTTGAGTAGATTTGTTTAGTGCAACTTTTGTTTCTGTTTGCAATGCTTGGTGTACTATTTCTTATTTTACGATATTGCCTCCTTGCATGTGATTTTCTGAAGGTGAAGACTTGAAAACTTTGAGCAGTTTCGGATCTTGTCGAAGACAAGTGTCCTTGGTCATACCCGCTTTATCCCATATAAACATGCATTTCATAATTGTATTTATTATATTGCCTTGCATTAATTTTGATGGGTTCTCATTAAGGATGATGCCTAGTTTCTTTTGACTATTGCCTTGTAATTGGGTTACTTAATTAATTTTGATGGTAGATACACTACTAGGAATTGACCCTTAGAGCACCATTTTTTCGCAACACCACACATTTGGTTGCCATATTTGGTTTTATAGCAACTAACGTATTAATGGGTTGCGATATCTGGATCTTATCGCCACCAAAAATGTGGGTTGTGTCTGTAGAAACATTGGTTGCAACAGGTTGGTGTTAATGCCATGGTGAAAAAGGTGGTTGCTTTTATGGGTACCTATTGCCACAACTAATTGTGCATTGCGATAGTATCGATTTAGTGTTGTAATAGATGTGTGTTTATTGCCACGAATAGTTATTTGGTTACGAATAGACATGTCTATGGCCACGGTGAAATAATGTTGTCTACAATTTAATCTTTGTTGCGATAGTTGTTGTGCTTGTTGCATCCAGAAAACCATTCGTTGCGTTTGATGTGTGTTTGTTGCCACAAATATTTAGTTGGTTGCGATTATGCATGCTTGTGGTCATGATGAAATAACATTGTCTAAAACTTAACCTTTGTTGCGATAGCTCATGTGTCTGTTGCATCCAGAAAACAGTTCATTGTGATAGATATGTGTTTGTTGCCACAAATATTTCTTTGGTTGCCATTATGCATGCCTGTGGCCATGATCAAATAATGTTGTCTAAAATTTAACTTTTGTTGCGATAGCTCATGTGGTTGTTGCATCCAGAAAAAAAAAATTGTCGCATTAATTAGCTTCTATTGCCACCAATGATTTATGTCAATTTCATTAGACTACTTTCGGTTGCGCTAAAAGAAAAGTTGAAGACGTAATTAAACCGACGCATTTAAAAAAACAGAAAAACCAGCCCACCAAAAGAAAAAAATACCCAGTAGGAGCTGAACCCTTGACCCAGGTCTATTGGGCTCGTTTCTGCAAATAATGGTGCTGCTTGGTAAAAAAATGTCCTAGAAGTTTTCTAGTTGGGAATAAAAAAAGTTTATTCCCTACCGTTTTGGTTAAGGGACTAAAAGTTATTATGCTTCCACTATGCCTTGCTTTTTTAGAAGACCAATTTTTAAAAGATCTTTGTGCACAAGTACCGAATCATCTGCTCCATTTTTGCAGCCATCGAAACAAATCGAATGGTGCACAAGAATCATCCAAACAACGCGACGCTAAAGCTTTAGCAACAAACAACTAGTTAGAGCTTTTAGCAACAGACAGTCCATCATAAAATTTAACTTATAGCAACTGACAATCCATCGAGCTCATTTGTAAATAGATAAAAAATAAAACAGGACCAATACAATATTAAAATTATATTGTACAGATTTGGATGACATACACAAATGACCACATCAGTCATAATCTTAAATATCAAATGAGTACATATGTAATCATGTCCCTAGCTTGTTGACATCAAGCCAACATACAAGTGTACAACCATAAAACATTGTTTCCATGTTCAAAAGCCATCAACTAAAAGCAATAAAACCTAGCAACATCATGTTTCCCTATTGTACAAATACAATAGAACCAAGCACCATTTGGAGTCCAAAAACAAGAACCACCAGGTTGTACTCCAAAGCAATCATGCTGTCTCCTTTACTCCACAAACTGCAGCAAAAGAATCACCTTGCTAAATTGTCTAATCCATCAACTTCACACATGATAAATTCTACGAAGACTGAATGAGTATGTATGTTTCTAAATCTTTGACTTAAGATAAACCTGGATAGACACTGTGAAGTAATAATATGCCTTCTACAAACTCACACATTGTAAATAATTTGCATAGACCAGGTAGTAAGCTTACCATTTGTTAGCTGTGCTTGATACTCCACCGCTTGCATCATGATTTTCAACTCATTGTTGTGAGTAGCCATCCTAGTTGAGTGTCTGCAAATATGTAAGAGGACAGTAAGTTTCTGCAGCTCAAACTTTTCCAACCCAAACAACGAGACAATGATACTAAATTGAGCACCATATACTATATCCAAGCACCAAGCTAGAGATATCAGGTCCTAAATAGTGAGTTTTTGTAAGGAATCGGATGCTCATTAGCCTAATAGGGGAAGGGGGTGAATTAGGCAACTTAAAATCTTAACCTATGGCTTCACTAATTTTACACAAAAGTAAACTAGAACATACTATCTAGATGTGCAACTAGGGTTGTTCTAGTGCGAAACTCCCATCCCAAAACAAGGTTTGCAACCTATAGCCAATCCTAGCATGATACTACTCTAGGAAAGTAAAGGCAAGCAAAGATTGCAATAGAGTAAATGCGGAAACGTAAAGGGGATGAGAGGAAGCAAACTCTTGACACGCGATTTATCCCGTTGTATCAGTAGGCACTAAGCCACCCCTAGTCCACGTTGTTGAAGCACTCACACAAGAGTATTGCTTCCCGGTCACCAAGTCTCTCCCAAGAGCACCACTTGACTCGCCACAAAGGCTAGACACTTAGGCACTTGCCAAGCTCCCTTGGTCACCTTGATGCCACCTCCACTAAGGAGCTTCTCCGCCAAGTAAGGGTGTCTCCAGGTCCCCCGCACAAAGTGTCCTCGCCGCTCCACACCAAGCCGGAGGGTCGATGATGATTGCAGGTGAGCCACTTAGGCCCCAAGGCTTCCGGCGAACCTTGTACAACTTGATTCACTCAAGAATCACCTCACAAGGTTGGCAGAACCTTGCATTCACTCAGCTCTAAGCTAAGCCTAGCACTAAGCACATACACAAAGCATATGCAAGTCTAAGGATGAGCAATTTAGCACTTGGATGGATTGGATATGATCTTCAATGTGTCTTGAACTCCTCTGCAATTCCACACAATCCAGCTTCCTCGAATAAGTTAGTGGAGGGGGTATAAATAGCCCAAGGCCTCAAACTAGCCGTTGGCTAACGGCCACAGAAAAAGGTAGCGTCGGATGAACCGATGCTTACTTTTTCCAGGCGTTGGTTCATCCGATGCCCCCCCACGTCACATAGCCGTTGAGATTCTCTGACACAACTGCTCCGACGCTATGCACCGACGGTGCGTCGGATCATCCGGTGCTGAAGGCCCCGCGACCAAGTCGCCTCTGTTAGATTTCGCACGACCGTCGGATAGACCGACACTTCACCCTTACCAAGGCGTCGGATCATCCGGTGCTGAAGGCTTCTTCTTGGTGCGTCTCTGTCTTGATTCAAACTGAGCGTCGGATAAACCGACGGTGTCCTCACTCAGACCGTCGGATCATCTGGTGCTACTGTCTTCGCAGCTATTTCTCTGCAACTCGTCCGACACTACTAGAAATTGGACCGTAGGTTCACGGTGCCTAGGGTTGCGACCAATGTACCAACTCGTCCGACGATTGCACCGACGCTTGCTATTTGGGTACCGTCGGTTCATCCGACGGTGTCTTTTCTTTTCCTTTCTTGCTCGGTTTTGACCCTTGATTTTCTCGTTTTGGCATGCAGTTTTCTTGCATCCTTGAGACCTAGAAGTGTCTACAAAGACTTGCTAAAATAATATGGTTAGTCCCAATGATCATGTTGTTATGAATCACCAAAATCAAACTCGAACTAATGGCATATGAGGCCATGTTCGCTACAATCTCCCCCTTTTTGGTGATTTATGACAACACAACCAAAGCAAGCATAAATTTGAAAAAATTGACAGAATTAGAACCACTTACACTTGCTTGGATCCTTACCATCATCGAAACTCCCCCCAGATCAAACTTCCCCCTTTTTGATCTTCTCTTCCTATGTTCACATTCTCCCCCTTTGGTCTCATATCCTTGGAACCTAGCTTGCTTTGGTCCAAAGAAAAATGGCTCCAAGAAAACTAGCAAGTCCTAGCAAACATAGCTCAAGGAGAAATGTTAAATACAAGGGAGAAAGCCACATGAACCATGATCCATATGTATGATATCAATGAAGATACCACATGTGAGAATAACTAAGGTGGATCACAAGCTCATGAGACTAGCATGATACAAACTAAGCTCCCCCTAAGTGTGTGCACAAAATGATAGTGTGAAAATCAAGTGCACAACTACAAACTTGTAAGACAAGGAAGCTTAGAGCATATCATGCAAGGAGGTAGCTTAAAGAACAAGAGATAAAACAAGTGGGTTCTTGTTACATTACCACATGTAGATATCACTTGTAGTCTTTTGATCATTGCATACCTCTGGGGGGTTGATCCTCTCTACCTTGTTGGCACAACATTGAGATGAGCCAATTGGAAATGATATCACTAGGTGACACCACTTGAAAGAAGCTTGCATAGAAGACACTTGGGGTACCACAAGGATTAGGAATGTATGAGTACATTGCCTTTGAACTTATATAGAGACATAAGCTCGCAAGGACATGACTCAATAGCATGAAGCTCATATTGCTATATTCACTCTTTTAGAGATGTTATATCACATTGAGACTGAAATAGCATTCTCTTAGAATGAAGCACCGCATTGGAACGCGTCGCCAAGGGACTACATAAAATTAGCTTGAAACAATGTTAGTCCAATAATCAAACCATAGGTTGAGCTCCCCCTAAATGTGTGCATTTAGTGTTTGAATCACCAAGCAAATGTATGCACATTGTTTATGACAACAAGGGGGAAGCTAACCCTATAGCTTTCTCATCATGCAAAGAGATATATATGAAAGCATGCACCATGAAAGAACAAGTGTAGCTTTCCTACACACTAATCAATCCATGTAGATTGCTCATGGGTTAGCACATGACACAAGCAACCTACCATATGTAAACATTGCAACAAATGCAACCTAAACAAGGCAATGGAGCTACAATGATACATGAGATAGGTTCTAGTTTCCATTACCTCAACCGGGGAACTTGGGCAACACATGTCTAACTTGCAAGCTTGGCTTATAGGCTTGAACCTTCTCATCTTGATTGTGCCAAGCCTCCCAAGTCCCCGCACTCAAGGCCTTCAAGTGGCCTTTGGAACCCAAACCATTCGAGAGCCCTTCATGTTGATGATGACTTCCTTGGGCACCCAAATGGGTTGGTTCCAACCCCGCTCCTCCTTCATCTTCCCAACCTTGTGTGCAACCACCTTGCCAATAGCCTTCTTCTTGATGGCGTAGGTGTTGATCTTGGTCTTGTTCTTGCGGTTGGGCTTGGTGTAGATGAGGGAGCTCTTGATGGTGGGGTTCAACTTCTTTGCGCCCTTGTCCATCTTCTTGACAAATTGAGGGCATTTGTAGAACTTGTGCCCTTCTCCATGACACTAGTATCAAGTCACGGTTGCACCCTTGTCAAGCTTCTTCACCATGGGTTCACGGTTATCTTGAGAAGGTTGGACTTTGCTCTTCATGTCTTGAAAGATGTCCACTTGTTCCTCATCGTTCTTGCCCTTGCCCATCAAGTTTGCCAACCTCTCTCGGAGCCATTTCACTTCTTGCTTAAGCTCATCATTCTTCTTGCCTATGAGGGAATCACATGTTTCTACAACAACATTCTCATTGAAAGATGGTGAGCAATATTCATCAATTAAATCAGTGCAAGAAGTTGAAGCATCTACCTTGGAGATAGGAATTGCACAAGGGATAGATGATTCATCAAGCTCAAAGGAATTACTTGTTTTAGTCTCTTTGCTCTCAAGCTTAGATTTTAGCTCATCACACTCCTTGCTAAGCAAATTGAATTTGCACAACAATTGTTCATAATTTGTAGCAAGGGTTGCACTAAGATCATTGAGAGCATTGAGTTCTTTAATTTCATTAGCTTGTTTCTCAAGCATTCCTTTTTGCTCATGGACTAGATCAACAAGATCATCGAGAGAGGTGGCGTCAGATTCGTCATCACTTACATTGCTCTCCATACCTTTGGCCATAAGGCACTTGTGTAGTGATGATGAAGGACCTTGCATGAAGCGGGTGGTGAAGTTCTTTCTTGATTCATCACTTGAGCTAGAAGAACTTGATTCTCCACCACTTGTCCACTCATGGACGGCGATAGTTGCTTCTTTCCTTAGTCTCCTCTCTTTGACCACCTTCTTCTTGGGATTGTGCTCGATCTTGGTGAACTTGATGTGATGATGATGACGCCCTTCTCTCAAGTGGACATTGTAGCCGTACATGTTTACTTTCTTCACATACTTGGCCACCATGGATTCAACCTTTTCATCACTTGAGGAATCTCCATCGTCACCATCATCACTATCATCCTCGCTTGAGCTTCCATGAGTAGCCATCCTACTCAACATCTTCTCTTGTTGTCTTGAGAGAGCATGGCTTGTAGTTGGAGAGGATGGTTCTTGGGGCCTTTCTTGGGGCGCCTTCCTTGACTTGGGCATGATTTGAAGCTCATGTGCCATGATCTTGCTCAAGATATGAGATGGCTTCAAGTCTTCGAGCTTCTTCTCGTAGATAATTGCATTCACCAAGTCATAATCGGGCTTCCGAAGACTTTGAAGGATCTTGCGGTTGATGTTCAATTCCGTGATGTCCTTCACACCTAAAGCATTGATCTCATTGACAAGCACATTTAGGCGTGAGTACATAGATTCGACATTTTCATTTGCAAGTTGCTTAAAGCTATTGAATTCCTCATGGACACAACCATAGCATTCATTAGTAACTTCTTTTGAACCCTCATTTTGCACCTTGATGGTTTTCCATAGCTCATGAGCATTTTGACAAGTAAAAATTCTATTGAAAACGCCTACATCTACTGAGGATAAAATTATACTCTTAGCAATCACATCAAATTGCTTTTCCTTCTTAGTACCATTTCTTATGCCCTCATCGGTGACTCTCCAAACATCAAGGTCACTTGTTTGGAGATAGGCCTCCATGAGAACCTTCCACCGAGGATAGCCCGTGCCATCGAAATGTGGAGCCAAACCTAAGGTATCCACCAATTTCATACCTCTATAGAGCAACTCACTAGGCGGTGAAGCCTAACCGTTCCAATGAGCCGGGTTTCACAATTTATTGTAAGGAATCGGATGCTTGTTAGCCTAAGAGGAGGAGGGGGTGAATTAGGCAACTTAAAACCTTAACCTATGGCTTCACTAATTTTACACAAAAGTAAACTAGAACATACTATCTAGATGTGCAACTAGGGTTGTTCCAAAGGTGAAACTCCCATCCCAAAACAAGGTTTGCAACCTATAGCCAATCCTAGCATGATACTACTCTAGGAAAGTAAAGGCAAGCAAAGATTGCAATAGAGTAAATGCGGAAATATAAAGGGGATGAGAGGAAGCAAACTCTTGGCACGCGATTTATCCCGTGGTATCGGTAGGCACTAAGCACCCCTAGTCCACGTTGTTGAAGCACTCACACAAGAGTATTGATTCCCGGTCACCAAGTCTCTCCCAAGAGCACAATTTGACTTGCCACAAAGGCTAGACACTTAGGCACTTGCCAAGCTCCCTTGGTCACCTTGATGCCGCCTCCACTAACGAGCTTCTCCACCAAGGAAGGGGGTCTCCACGTCCTCCGCACAAAATGTCCTCGCCGCTCCACACCAAGCCGGAGGGTCGATGACGATTGCCGGTGAGCCACTTAGGCCCCAAGGCTTCCGAAGAACCTTTTACAACTTGATTCACTCAAGAATCACCTCACAAGGTTGGCACAACCTTGCACTCACTCAGCTCTAAGCTAAGCCTAGCACTAAGCACATACACAAAGCATATGCAAGTCTAAGGATGAGCAATTTAGCACTTGGATGGATTGGATATGATCTTCAATGTGTCTTGAACTCCTCTGTACTTCCACACAATCCAGCTTCCTCAAATGAGTGAGTGGAGGGGGTATAAATAGCCCAAGACATCAAACTAGCCGTTGGCTAACGGCCACAGGAAAAAGGTAGCGTCGGATGAACCAATGCTTAGTTTTTCCATGCGTCGGTTCATCCGATGCCCCTCCCACGTCACATAGCCGTTGAGATTCTCTGACACAACTGCTCCGACGCTATGCACCAACGGTGCGTCAGATCATCCGGTGTTGAAGACCCCGCGACCAAGTCGCCTCTGTTAAATTTCACGCGACCGTCGGATAGACCAATGCTTCACCTTGACCAAGGCGTTGGATCATTCGGTGCTGAAGGCTTCGTCTTGGTGCGTCTCTGTCTTGATTCAAACTGAGCGTCGGATAGACCGACGGTGTCCTCACTCAGACCGTCGGATCATCCGGTGCTGTTGTCTTCGCTGCTCTTCCTATGCAACTCGTCCGACGCTACTAGAAATTGGACCGTCGATTCATCCGACGGTGCCTAGGGTTTCAACAAGTGTACCAACTCGTCCGACGATTGCACCGACGCTTACTATTTGGGTACCGTCGGTTTATCCGACAGTGTCTTTTCTTTTCCTTTCTTGCTCGGTTTTGACCCTTGATTTTCTCATTTGGGCATGTAGTTCTCTTGCATCCTTGGGACCTAGAAGTGTCTACAAAGACATGCTAAAACAATATGGTTAGTCCCAATGATCATGTTGTTATGAATCACCAAAATCAAACTCGAACTAATGGCATATGAGGCCATGTTCGCTACAGTTTTTAGATCATAACAATGGTCCTCCATCAGCTGCTCTAACTCATCTCTGACCTTAAGGGGAAAATAGATTGGAATATTAAAAAATAAAAAGATAACAGAAAGCAAAAACATCATTATGACCAATTATCTACTTGTAAATGCAACCAGCTTGCTATTAGCTCATCTTATAATTGCCTTAATGGGTAAGCTTCAGTATCTAACTCAATAGCCAGAAAAATATAATGCAATTATTCTAATTATTATTGATGATCCACAAAATCATTATCAGTAACATTGGTCATAACTAGAAGTACAAAAGCTGAGATGGACGATCTAGAACCTCACAATGGAGACACTGGAGATCACTTGGTTTATGTGTGATTACTGTCATTATTGTAATCCTGTAGTCGGCTAGCTATCAGGGTGAGCAGCATAGCTGCGTGCTGTGAACTAGTTCATGTTTGTATTACCTAATTAGCACAATGAACCTATTTAGATAGGAAAACTTTTTGAGTTTTACTACCGTAGCACTTTCATTTGTATTTGGTAACTATTGTCCCACCATGCCCTAACTAGGCTCAAAAGATTCGCCTTGCACTCTCCAGCTAAACTATGCAATTATTTATTTTTTTACTTATACTAGGAAAATATCGTCGTCATCCTCGTTGCGCCGCGCCATCCTGCTATCATCTGCACCTCCCCAACCTCCCAGCACCCTCAGTCTCATCATCGTCTATGCCCCGCCCTTCCCGATTGTGTGGTTGTTACTCTTACACCCGCGCCACACCCTGACCTCACTCACTATCGTTCGCACATCCTCCAACTAACATCATCGTGGTTTACCTTGGCCTCGTTGTCGTTCCAATGTCACCCTAACTTTGGTTGTCGTTGCAGAAAACATTGCTTGCTTGCGATCCACCCTCCTCGTGACACCATCCACCACCATGCCATCAACCTCGATGCCGCATGCCTCCCTGACCTTGTTGTCGTCTCTGTCATGACCTCGGCACCCTGACCTCACCCAACGTCATCTGTGCCTCCCCCAACCTCGCTTTTGTCTACTCAGATTCGTCTTCCTCCAATCGCAATGTTGTTCTTTTCATCCTCGCACAACTCTGATCTTGCCTATCATCATCTGCACCTCTCCAACCCCATTGTCATTTCCCTGACCGTGCCATCTTTCTCATCGCACCTGCGCCACGTTGACCATGCATGCCATCGTCCGCACCTCTTCAGTCTCATCATCGTCCACTCCTGTCCTGATTTCATCCCCACCACCTCGAGCTTTTCCAACCTCACAGTTACGTCTGTGCCATCCCAACCTCATCCGTTATCGTCCACCACAACCCCCACCTTCCTCGGCCATAATTCATCCCACCGCCCACACAACGACCTCTCCAACCCCATTGTCATCTGCCTGACCATGCCGTTTTTCTCAACGCACCTGTGCCACCTCTACCATGCATGCCATCGTTTGCACCTCCTCAGCCTCGCCATTGTCCACTCATGTCGTGATTTCATCCCCACCACCTCAAGCTTTTCCAACCTCATAGTTACGTCTGCGCCATCCCAACCTCATCCATTATCGTCCACCACAACCCCTACCTTCCCCAGTCACATCATCATCCCCACCACCCACGCACCTTCCTAGAATAAACGTGTCATGATAACTCTACCTATCAATGACATGTCACATAAAAAGTTAACGTGCAGATGTTTGAGGACCCACTTGTCGATGACATATGTGGGACCCAAGAGAAAATAATTATCGTTATAAGTGAATTAATCATTTTAACTCCATATCAAATATACACAAGAAAAATATGCGAATACATTTTTAACAAGTTAGTGAACCAATTGAAAACAGACCATCACCTGAGCGAGTGTGTGTAGTCGGCAGGAACAGCCAAGAAACAACACCTATTTTATTGAATGGAATATTTAAATTTTATTGTGGTTGCTAGCCTGTTTGGTGGGAGGGAAATCTTCATGCGAAGATATGGAGCCCTAGTTGGCGGGCCCACCGACCCAGCCCACCGACACAACATACCGAGACGTCCGGTTTTTGTTAACATCTCGGACTTTCTGTTTTTTTATCAGACGTCCGGTTCACAGCGACTTTGACCCGGTTCTTCGTCGTTTTGAGGGTTAATTACCGATTCCAACTCGGTGTGGTAACGACGGACAAAATTTTGGGCAGAAATTTAATATTAGGTGAAGATTTAATATACTCTACGTATGTGGTTAAACATTCTATGTGACGGTAAATCTTAAAAGTTTTGAAATCTAAACATGCCTGGGCCACAAGGTAAAAGAGAAAATATGCAATTTTGTCGCCACAGCGCACCATATAACCTCCCACCCAAACCCTAAAATCTCGTTCATTTTCCCAATTGCAGCCGCCAGGCGCGCCACCCACTCGTCTCCTCTCCTCCACCTCGAGTCCTCGCCCACTAGGCCACGACTCAGCGACGCACCTCCTCAGGCTCCGGCCAGCGCGGGCGGCGGGCGTCCAGGCAGGTCTCCTCCCAGCTCCCCCATCACGCGCTCTCCGCCGCCGCGTCGACGACACGGTGGTCCGCGACGGCCCAGCATCCCCACGCCTCCATCTCCTTCCGCAATGAGACGGACGGGATCCGGTTCATCCCCGCGGCCTCCGGGGAGGTGGATTGGGGATTCGGTGAGTGGCTACCCCAGCCGGATTGGGATTGGAGGGTGGACGCCGAGGACGCTGCGGCACTGCCTTTCCTCTTTGATGAGCAGTACAACTCCTATAGGTTCGGCTACACATCCTTTCTCCCTTGTATTGATAATTTCTTGAAACAATTTTGTGGTGCGTGTTTTTCTGATTTACTCTAGTGTGCTGTGTGATTCCTGCTGACTTCTACAGCTTCAGTTTGAAAGGACCATGGCTAATTTTAAGCACAAATGATTTTAGACTTTCTTGCTTATTCACATGCTAATACTCGTACTTCATAATTACTAAGTCGTTGTATCTCCTTTTGAGAAGAAAAGACCAATGAATGATGCTTAAGTCTATGCCTTGGTTTGCGCTGTAGAATGGTCTATCAAATGCCACCTGGTTAACTTAGTTAACTGTCTTCTGAAGTTCTGTACACGTGGGGACTGGGGACTGCATTTCCTTCATGTAATTTGCACTCCCACTAGGCTGCTGCTTGGTTGCGTTTAATTGTAGTCTCACTAATTTGCACTTGCATTCAGTTACTGTTCAGTTGGTTTTCAGTTGAAATGAGAGGGGGGAAATGTGTGTTAGGTGTTATGGACTTATGGGTAAGATGTACTGTAGTAGTTACTGCTCATTGTGTTTCATTCAAATCTGGTGTGCATTTGGATGTCGGGTTATACCCATAAATAACTGCATCTGTCTGCTACTAAGATCCTTACTGTACCATTTCTTCATAGTAGATTATCTGGACAACTGTTTCCAGGTGATTAACTTACTAGACCTGATTTCTGCACAGGACGATCCTTAAGAGATGCCTTCTGCATTATGCACAGTATCAAATTTGTTGATCTAGCTCAGTTCAAATTTGTTTTGATTCCCTGTCTGCATCAAAATATGTACAAAAGCTCAAAGTCTTGATGCTACTCTGATTCACACATTCTGTTTTAAATGCAGGGTTATCCTACTACCTATGGCTTCATTTGCTCTGAGTTTTAAATGGTGGTGCTAGATTTTGTGGAGGACCATGAAGATAGTTGCATCTGATTCTGGTGGAGGGAGTGGAGATCAAGGAAACATTACAATAAAAGAAGAAATGGTTACTTTAGTGATGTATGAGGATGCGACTTTTGTGCAATGTGCATAAGCAGCCTTCAGCATGTGGTTTGCTTTGTTGGGATAATGGTTCGTTATTAGTGTTAGAATGTTACTGGAGCATGATATCAAGATTGTCTAGAATACTATGATCCAGCTTAGTTTATGGTTGATGTAAGAATGAATGTATCATTTAAATTTAAATTCATGAATGTGTCAATTATTATATTTGATGTTCTTTTCCTGTGAAAATAATTTAAAAACTACTTTCAAATTCCCCTCGATAGAATAATAGACAACCATTGATTTTGGTTGCAATATGCATTATTATGACGAATTTTATGTGTTGTGTTATCATATCATCTGTTACCACTAACAATTGTTTGTAGCATGTGCCATCTATTGCCACCAACACAAATTCGCTGCAACTTCTATATATTACCTTGAAGATTAGTTCGTTACATTATAACATCATCTATTGCTACCAACAATTGTTTATTGCATGTTACCTCTGTTACCACCAACACAAATTCGTTGCAACATACGTATCTTACCTCGAAGACTAGTTCGTTGCATTACCATATCATCTATTACTACCATATCTGATATGTTGCAAAAGCAATGTAATGCAATGGATCACACTTCGTGGTAATATGACCATATGACCACGTAGTTTTGGAGTGGTGATATTGTTCTATTGCAACACATTCATTCGTGGCAACCAAGAAATATTGCATCCAAGTGTTTCGTCGCAATAGAAACTTAGGCAACCAATCTAATCGTTGCAATATTTGTTCTTGCAACCAAGTATTGGTTGACTTAGTCTTTTTTGTTTGTTGCAATATTTGTTCTTGTAACCAAGTATTCGTTGCATTAGGCTTTTTTTGTTCGTTGCAATAACAAAATCTGTTGCAATGCCACATCTAATTGTTGCTTGAGGCTATTGCACCGTTCCAATTGCAACCATCTGTCGACCAAAAGATTTCGATGCAATTGGTTACAGTTGCAATCAAAATTGTCATATTGCAACCAAATATAGGCGTTGGCCAAGGGTCAATTCCTAGTAGTGATACTACTTAGTTTGCTCAACTAGGTTTGTGATAAACAACATGGATACCCATCTGTTTCAACTTAATGAGGATTCGGTTGCTCTAGTGCTTCAAACATGCCTTGGTGGCAGTGCTTTGGATTTCTGTGTTTGTTATCAGAGTCATAACCATTACAAACTCTTAGTCTCTTGCAAAGCGGTAGGCTTTGCAATCTACAAGCTTCAAAGATTCATTGGTCCTTCTTTTGATGTTTACATCCATCTCTGGAGCAATGGTGCTCTTCATTAGGAGTGGGAGAAGAGGCTTTGGGAAGCTGAGGAAGCCAAGAAATGGTCTATGGTCATTTCTCAGGCTCAAAAGTTGTTGGCTCCTAGATCAGCTAATGCCTCTAATCCTATTCCAAAAGGGCTCGTTTTGCTGAGAAAATTGTTGAAGATTCTGTGGTCACAATGTCGAGGTCAGTTGAGGTTAAGAAAACTATTAGGATTGGTGAATTTGATTTGATTCTTCCTTTTGATTTGCTAAATTGATAGTTTGTGTCTGCTGAAATTCTCAAACCAAATTCATTGTTTGATGATTCATGTTTCAGTGATTTTAGTCAAGATGCGTATCAAGATCAGAATCAGGGTCAATTTCAATCCGTTATCTCAATGAATTTGAATTCTAGTCATACTGCCCAAGATCTTGTGCAGGAACGTTCTGGAAGTAATTTGAATTCGAGCTCTTCATCTTCCAAAAAGGTCAAAAGTTCTTTGGTTTTTTTCGAGGTAATTAACCGTGCTAGACGCATGGGAAATTGCACTCGATGCTTGGGCATTAATCACCGGTGGCTGGACTGTTGATCTCCCTTCAAATGTGATGCGTGTTATTATTATGGGCACACTTTCAGGTTTTGTATCACTAAATCTAGGCCCAGAATTGCTTGGCAACCCAAGCCCCTTGCCCAGCCAAGGCACAGTGAAGAAGGTTAGACGTCTTCGACGGAAGACGAAGAGACTGAGGCAAACAATATTCCTTCCCTAATACACAGTAACACGACTGAAAACCCCCAACACCTCTGCTGCTCAATGCTCCTCAGAAACCAGCGCTACCCTGCTCTTGAGCCCTCCAACTCTGCCTTAGAAGGTGATCCACCGGAGATTTCCATGGCCAACTTCCGCCCCCTTTGTGCCAGATGGCTTCGAGGTGGAGGATTGGGCACGCCCTGCCTGTGGCAGGGTTATCATCACTGGAAATCCACCTCGATGTCACAATGAGTATGCCAGCTGCTCAATTATACAATGTGATGGATGATGTGGTGGAATGCTTTGAAGAGAATCACAATGTTAGAGTTATGTCTCTCTATCTTTCACCATTGGGATTATGCTTAATTCAATTTCACTCCCCAATCTGTAGGCAAGTTATGGTTAATTTTAGTCCACATCACACTGATGAAGAAAGAGTGATTACTGTTGTTGAGCATGATCGCGGTATCCACCTGAGGAACTGTCCTTTCACTAGAACATGTTGGGTGATGTTCTTGGCCTTTCCACTGGATTTCCATGCTTGTGAGATCATCTCCCAAGCTGTTGGGCTTTTGGATCGGTCCTTACATGGACAAATAATGTTGGTTGCAAATCCAGAGTGGTCCTTAGGTGCAAAGTAACTTTAGTTAGCAGAATCTCTCGGAGTCTGTTGATCTGTGAAGGAAGCCCAGTTGGAGACAATGGTAACTCGTGGACTGTTCCTGTCTTTGTGCTCAACAGTAACCTGAATGATGTCCTACCAGATGATGAAGATCAAATCCCTCCCAATGGCAATCCTCATCCTGTGAATGTTCAGCCTAAGAACAGTGATCATAATCCTAGTGATTTTGAAGATGTGTGTGATAGGATCATGTTCATCAGGAAAATGTGAATTATGGATGGAAGGTCCCTCCCCCACCTGATGAAGAGATGGACTGGGGTCCTTGGGAGCAACAGAATGAGGAAAATGTTGGAGATAATGAAATTGTTGCTGTAAATTATCTTACTAATCTTGTAGTTGCCATGGCAGCTGCAAATAGCTTTCTTCAGCACCCTGATCAGCCTCAAATTAGCTTATCTGTCAGCTCTGAAGCAGGAACATTCTTTAGAGCACAAGGTTTTCCTATCACTTCGGAGCTACCTCTTCCTTGCACTGCTAGCTCTGGTTCCAGGTCCCTCGCTGTGGCCAGCCAAACTATGAACTTTGATATTGATTATCTGATTAGGGAAATGGCAAACAAGATGGGTTTACACCAGGGCATTGGACCTGCACCATCAGTGAAGACGTTTCTTCAGGACCTTGCCCAAAGGGCTCAGGAAGTGAGGGCTATGCTGTGTATGAAAGACCCTGTCCCCTATCTCTCCTCGATTTTCAGATCCTCACATTCTCTCTGCCGTTGCTGGCTGCTGAATATGGACAATCTTTCTTAGGGAAACAAAGCTGAAGCCTCCTCCTCAGGTGGTCAAAGAGAACCTAGATTGGTGCTGCACTGCTGCTCAATAATATGCATTCTCCTCCTGGCAATGAGGCTATGGTGGTCTACAATAGTGGCGTTGCTTGTATCCAGATTCTGGGTCAAATTCATGGTCATGCTGCTTCTGGGGATGGATTGTTTGAAGCTGGACACTCAGACCCCCCCCTATGACTTAAGTAAACACTCTTGATGCAAATTCCCAATCCTGGAATGAGGATGATCATGTTCCTCAGGAGGGAACAATTCAGTCCCCTTCAAACTGAGACTGTTATCACCCCCATCAGTAAGAAGAGGAAGCCTAAAGCTAAAACCCCCATAGTAGATGATGAAGTTAGAAGATGCTCCAAATTCAAGAAGGGGGCAAGGCAAGAGCATGTTCAATTGGATAATGAGCCTCAGAGAAAGAAGGGAGCTGACAGGAAAACTGTGTCCATTTCAACAGTTGCAAAGCTCAAAGTGCCATTGTTAGCAGGAGCCTCGAGGAAAACATGGATGAAGCTGTTATTGATGCCATACCAGAAGCTGTTTTAGTGGACTTGGGCAATACCTTCTATTGCGTGCCTCCTGTGGAGCTAAACTTTGCCACTCTTCAGCATCAAGATGTTGCCAATGATGATGCCTAGTATCTTTGGAAAGATTTATTGGTGCTTGTACTTTCCCTGTTATTTTGAAGTGTCTGGCTCTACTTCTGAATGATGTTTCTTATTTTCAGTGGTGGCTATGCCCCATCTGGCTTGCTATGCTTTTCCTAATCCTTTTATGATGAATCATCACGCTTGGAATGTTCTGTGTTGGAATGTTAGGGGAATGAATGACAAAGAGAAATGGGATTCTATTAGAAATAAAATTGATGAGAGTAATGCAAACATATTTTGTCTATAAAAAACCAAAAGATAAAATTTAGATCTTTCCTTTATTAGGAAATTTGCTCCAAGAAAATTGATAAATTTGAATATTGCTCCTTTCTGGTGCTTCTAGGAGTATTCTAGTTTGCTGGGCCTCCAAATATTTCTCTGTTGTCACTCTTGAGAAGCACCACTTTGCCATCCAGATGGCCATCACCTCTACACATAACCTCCTGTCCTGGACTCTGGTGGTGGTTTATGGCCCCCCTGTAGACAACCTTCTTGTGATCTCTCTGTGAACTGGCTCCATGATTTAGAAATAAATTTATGATGATGACTTATGGCTGCGAATGGGAGACTTCAATTTTTACAGATTTTCTGAAAATAGAAAAAAACCAAGTGGTAATTAAGGTGATTGTCTTGTGTTTAACAATATTATTAGCCACTTGGTCCTTGTTGAGCTGCCCATTAAGGGTAGAAGTTACACCTGGAGCAATATGCAAGAATCTCCCCTTCTGGAGCAGATTGACTGGTTTTTCACTTCTGTTGCTTGGACTTCTCAGTTTCCTATGACCTTAGTTTTTCCTTTGGCTAAAAGCACATCTGATCACCTTCCTTCAAGGTCCAGATTGGCACTTCTATCCCCAAGGCTAATATCTTTAGGTTTGAAAATTTTGTTTCAATCATCCCAATTGTATGGAGTAGATTCCAGTGCTTGGCTCTCCCCTGTTCATGTTAATAATAGTGCTCATATGACCAGTGCCAAATTGAAGCTGCTTAGAAGAGTTCCAGAGCTTCGGTCTAAAAACCACTCTGATGTTAACAGATTCATTGCCAACTGCAATATGACAATTGCTTTCTTGGATAACTTGGAAGAGATCAGAGGCTTGTTTTAACTTGAATTCAAATTCAGGGTTGTTGATAAAAATCACATAAGAAATTTACTCTTTATGCAAAGAGAATATTGGAGATAGAGATTCACTCAAAGGGTTACGCAATTTGGGGATGAAAACACCAAATTCTTTCATGCCATGGCTTTTGAGAGATATAGAAAAAATGTTATTAGCCAAATTCTGTATAATTTTGGGAGAATGGTTACTGATCATGTGGAAACAAATGCACTCTTCTACCAAGAGTTCAAGAAAAGGCTTGGTACCTCGATTGATATCTCCATGCAATTTGATTTGCAAGCTCTCCCCCCCCCCCCCCACACACACACAACAATCTTGACCATCTTTGCATTGTCCTTTCAGTCAGGATGAAATTAACAATGTTATTCTGGATCTGCCTAGTGACAAGGCCCCTGGGCCTGATGGTTTCAATACCACATTTTTCGAAAAAGCCTGGCACATAATCAGGGGAGATATGTATGAATTATGTGAAGATTTTTATAATCACCAAGCTGATCTCAAGAGTACAAACTACTCCTTCATTACTCTGAGAATATCAATGACTTCAGACACATCTCTTTAGTTAACTCTGCTCCTAAGTTAATCTGCAAGCTGCTGGATAATAGGCTTCAATCTATTATATGGGATGTCGTTCATGAAAAACAATATGGATTTATAAAAGGGAAAACAATCCAGGATTGCCTTGGATGGGCCTTTGAATATTTGCATTAGGGCCATCACTCCAAAAGGGAAAATTGTGGTTCTCAAGTTGGATTTTGAGAAAGCATTTGATTTAATTGAACACTCTTTGCTGTTGGCAATGCTAAAAGCTAAATGTTTCCCTGATAAGTGCCACATCCTCAGTCAATTTGGATGGTACTGCTGGGAAAGAATTCAAATGCAAAAGAGGGGTTAGGCAAGGGGATCCCCTCTCCCCATTGCTTTTTGCTATTGTTGCTGATCTTCTTCAGTGTGTCATAAATCATGAATATAACTTGGGGAATCTTCATCCCCAATTCCTCATGATCAGAGTACTCCTTTTACAGTGGTTTAGTATGCTGATGACACTATCGTGGTTATGAAAGCTGATGTGGGCCGGCTCACATTGCTCAAAGTAATCCTACACAAGATCAACTTGTCTAGTTGGCTCAAATTCAATTTCCATAAGTCTCGCCTTGTACTCAATATTTCTAAAGAACAGTCCTACTCCCTTGCATCTGCTTTTGGCTACTCTGTGGGATCTTTCGCATTCACCTATCTTGGACTCCCTTTGGGTCTTACTAAGCCTCTTGTCAAGTACTATGCTCCTTTGATTTGAGAATTGAGAAAAGATTTTTTACCACCTCACAATTTCTCTCTTATGTTGGTCGACTTGAGTTGGTAAATTCTATCATATCCTCCCTGCCCACTTATTTCATGTCTCCCCTGAAGTTACCTATAACGGTCATTAAGATCATTGATAAACATAGAAAGAATTGCATATGGAGAGGGAAAGAGTGCAGAAATAAGGGCCACAACCTGGCCGCTTGGGATCTGGTTAAGAAGCCCAAGGATAAAGTTGGGCTCGGGGTCATTAATTTAAGTGTGTAGAATGATGCTTTGTTGCTAAAGCATTTGGATAAATTCTATAGAAAGGCTTATGTGCAGTGGGTCAGATTGATCTGGGGGAGATATTATAATGGTATTGTGCCTCATCTTGCCAAAGAAAAAGCTTCCTTTTGATGGAAGGACATTCTCATACTCAATGCTCTTTATAGAGGTATTGCCATTTGCTCTCCTGCCAAATGGGACACCATCAACTTTTGGGGTGACTTGATTAATGGTGATATTCACTCATTGATGTTTCTAGGCCTGCTTGAATTTGCTAAGGATCCTATTTTGTCCCTTTGGAAGATGAGGATATGTTGGCTGATATGCCTGCTATCCAACATGATGAGACGGACACTTGGACTTTTATTTGGAGGGTGCGGGCTCTTACTCTTCTAGTAGATATTATCAGTATATCTTCAAAGAAATTCATCTAGAGAAATCCATCACTTGGATGTGGAAATCCAAATGTGTCCCTAAGATAAAATTGTTTACTTGGCTCTTGCTGAATGATAGGCTCAACGCCAGGAATATACTAAGAAGGGTGATAAATTCTTGGAAGAGGGATACAATTGTGTTCTTTGCCAAGTTAATGTTGAGGAAGCTATTGAACACCTATTTTTTGACTACCCTTTTGCAGTTGCTAGATGGTTTGCCCTTGGATTCCTGTGGGATGTGGACTCGAACATCCATCACAAGCTCTACCTTGCCAAGTAGCAGTTCAATCAATAGGTTTTCATGGAAATATTTATGATTGGTGCCTGTACTATTTGGAATGATAGAAATGACTACATATTTACTCACAGGCCCACTTGCTTTGCCCTATGGAAGACATCCTTCAAAGCTGAAGTTAGAGAACATTTTATCAGAATCAAGAGAGATCCACATCATCCCATCAATTTATGCGGTGGCGGATCCGGAAACGGATCACGGGGGGGACTAAATAATGGAGGGTAAGGAAAAGAGCTATTGGGCCGTATTCTTCCCGGGGGGGGCTATTGGGCCATCAATCGTTTTTATGCCATTTTTATGAAACATACTCCCACGCCTAATGGGCCTCGCCCCCGGCTGCGGCCCGAGCAAAGACGGGCCGTGAATCCGCCCCCGAATTTATGTCTCAATGCTTTGTAATTTAGTCTTTTTGATCTTCAGAACCTGTTCAGTGCTCTCCCAGGTTGATTAGGGTTAGGTTGTTGTCTGCCTACTTGTTAGTTAGGTAGTTAGTTAGTTAGTTGTTGTCTGCCTACTTGATTAGGGTTATGGTTTTTCTGTAAGTTGTTCTAAACCATTTTTATAGTTAATTCAATTGCTGGGGGGCTTTCCCCACAGCTTTCAATCAAAAAAATTAATTTCAAGACCACATGCTTAATTGGAACATGGAGAACCACGTAGGAAAATAGTGCAACCACAACACGTGCACTTATGGCTCTGTCTTTGCTCAATAATTAGAAACATTGATTTTGTAGTGATCCTACCTGAACGGGGCAAATGGGGAGGCGTTGATGGGGTATAGACCTGCTCTAGCAGGAGCTGTGCTTTGCTAAGACACAGTACCTACTAGGAGCTTTATGCCCTGCTTCGACCTGAAACCTAGTGGGCTGCTACACATTAGGGGATCTTTGTAAAGGCCTCGTAGAATCCCTATGCAATCACACATTGGTAGTTTGGTATGATGCTTGATCAGCATCGCACGGTTGGGTCTAAGGTTCTTTTAAACTTTTACGTGACTTGTGGGTAAAGATGTACAACCCCTCCAATGTGTTTAAAGCTAACCGATTAGCCGTGCTCACGGTCATGAGCGGTCTGGACCCTCACATGATTAATCTATCGGAAGATGAATTGAAATAGTTATTTACTCTATGTTTTTGATGATGATGCTTTACACTGACTGTGGGATGGTATACACTTATACTTGCAAGTAATTAAGTTGTTTAATAAAATTTGGCCAACTAAAAGGCGAAAGTGCTTAAACTCCTTGCATGTTTATTATGATATTCTCCCCTTGCTGAGTACGGCATGTGCTCACGCTTGTTTATTTCTTGCGTATGCACAACTCGGACTGCTGCCCAGACTTGAAGAATTTTGATGAGTTATATGCATACGTGCCACCAGTCAGCTCCCTGTGGAGTTCCTTTCTGAAGATCCGATGCTAGTTGTTCGCTCTGATGATACGTTTATGAGACAATTGGACATGTAATGCATATAATACCCTCTTTTATGTATTGGCAATATATTTGGTATTAACAGAGTCGTTACGTGTCTGTAACTTGATCCTGGCGCACATGTAATTTATGCATCTGGTTTTGTCTTTAAAACTGGGTGTGACACATGGCAAACCCATTTTAGGCCAATCGGCCATTAGTTCCAGCAGCCCAAACCACACGTCGACATTTACTATTTAAGCCCCCCTACCCAAAATCTGAATCTCGCCTTTCCTCCTCCCTCTGCCCGTCATTGCCCGCTCTCTCTTTCTCTCCCCCTCCACGGATCCCATCGACCCCACGTCTATCCTCCGTCCCTCAGCTCCTCCACTATGCCACCTCCTATCCTTCACCTGTCAGCTTCTTCCCTCCCTACGTGGTTGCTGATGTCGAAAGTGTGGGGACCTCGTCAGCCGCGGCCCAAAGATCTGCCTCCCTCTCTTCTCCCTCCCACGATGGCGGCGCCCTCCTTCTCCCATGGTGCAAGACCTCGTCGGCCGTGGTGTCGTCGACCTCGGTGGTGAGGCTGGAGAGACTCTTCCACAACGGCAGATGCGACATGGGACAGAGGAGCGCCACGGCATGGCCCCACCAGCCATGGTGACGGTGGTGGCACTGGCCGTAGATCTGGCGCCCCAAAGGTCGGATCATGCCCTCCCCTGGCTGGATCTATAGTGTGTGTCCACAGTTTCAACGACCTCTACCGGGCTCCTGCGATGGGAACAAGGGCAGGGAAGCGGCGTCCATAGTTTCGGCAACCTCCTCCACCGGGTGTGCATGCCTTTCACCCAAGCGCGCAGCAGGGTGCGGTTGCGCGTTTCGTTTTTTTATAAAATGTTTCTCATGAGGCATTTTTTATTTTTTAAAAAATTTGTTGTTATGCGCCCGTCTAGAGGTGTTGGCAAAGAGCCTGCCATTAACTCTGCTCTTTGCCATGTGGACATTGTTATCAACTATTTTTGTCGGCTTTGGGGAATGACAAAGGCCCTTTACCTTGTAAACCACTGTCGTGCGGACATTGTCGTGTGCACCGACGAAAAACGGATGACAGTGATTTACACGGCAAAGGGCCTTTGTCATGCGGCGGCTTTGGCACACGACAAAAGCCCTTTGCCGTGTACATCAGTACCTTGCGGCCTTTGTCGTGCATACTGATAAAAAAACGGATGGCAAAGCGTTTGTAGTTTGTTTTTTTAGTCTTTGTTGTGCGCCAGTGGTGCACAGTAAAGACTGATTCCGGTAGTGACAAGTATTCGACGGTCTCAATCAGCATCAATTTTGTTGGGGATATGGATACCTTCTTGAGACAATTCAGTGGATATCATCTCTATCTTTTTTTTCGAATTACACAATACATCGGAGACGCTCACAACGCACACACACTCGTCCCTATGAATATACGCACGCAAACCCTACCCCAAGGAGCATCTTCGAAGACTGTGCCGGTAAATCCTCAAGATTGACGAAGTCACCATAGGTGTCTCACTGTCGACAGGAACGTCGCCTACCACTGAAAACACAAACGTCGTTAAATCCTGAGAAATTCGCTCCCACGGGGAGTCGAACCCAGGACCTGAGGTGCTACTAGGGCTCTTGTAACCACTAAGCCACATGCCCTTTCGTTTAATTTTGAGCATAGAACAAATATATACATACATTTGGACGACAGGTGTCAATCCGCGTCTGCATATCTAGCCATTCACCACAACCGGTGAATATACCATCAACACGTACAGTACTAAAGATTATATTGCATGGTTCACAAACATACATACACACATGCAGCCCTGCTGCTATACTCCTATACGTAGGTAGCTAGTACATCCATCACTGAGACAGATATGCTTCACTACATTCCTAACAAGATCCGATCCAACTGTCGGTCCTGAAAGGGAGAAGCCTAGCTAGCTAGTAGCTACACCATGAATCCATGATACACACACACACACAGCGGAGTTTATTCCAGTACTAGCCATCCATCAGGGTTACGTACTATACTCTGTGTTGATCGATCGACCTTTTCTCCAGTTAATACTGATGTGATGACTGGGCTCCGTGTTAAGCACCTGGCATGGTGGTGCTTAAACCTGCCCCGGCGTCCCATGCATACTATACTTGCCCTTAAGATTAATAATTACCGTAACCACCACCGCTATAACCATAGTCATAGCTGCCACCAAGTCCTCCGCCACGGTGATTGATGTATGCTCCATAGTCAGGACGATAAGCTCCGGCGGGAGGTGGTTCTGGCCACCCCCCACGCTGACCTCCTGCTATATGTATATGTATATGTATCGGTGTCAAGCAAGATTATCAGCGCGCAATTGACCCGACATCACAGTACGTACCTTGGTAGCGCCGCCGCCCCTGTGCCGGAGGATAGCCGCCGCCGCCGCCGTAGTAGTAGTAGCTGCCACCAGCAGGGTCGTCGTAGCCATCCCAACCCGCCGTGCGGTGAAGATGACGATGCCCACCATGCAGCTTGTTGCCTTCCTCTGGCTTTGTTGGACTAATTGCTTTCTGCTGCAAAGGTATGTCGTCCTGTGGCTCTTGTTTTGCCTGCTGCAGAGGCTCTTCTTCCTGCTGCTGCTGCTGCTGTTGCTCCGGAGTCTTGCGCTGATCTGCAGCTGCAGGCTTCTTATTCACGTCCGGCTGTGGAGGAGGTGGTTTCTTATGTGGAGGAGGGGTTTTTTCTTGTGCCCCACCATACCCCGGCGGCTTTCGAGCAGGAGGGTAACTGCCATCGTCCCAGTACTCCTCCGTGGGTTGACGACGCCGAGGAGGGTACGCCGCCGGCCTCGGCTTTCGTGCGCCAGCGTATGGGTATTCTTCGTCGTCGTCGTCGTATGCCCCATCGTCAACCCACTCCTCCGTGGGTTGACGACGTCGAGTGGCGTAGTATGCGTATTCGTCGTCGTATGCCGTGCGTCTTGGAGGACCGTATCGGGGCCTAGGGTTGTCCCTTCTATGTGCAGCACCAGCGCCCCTAAGAGCATTACGGTCCTCGACCTCTGCTTGCTTCTTGTCCTCACCACCATTATTGAAGTTCCCATACTGGCCAACAACCTTCATCCATGGAAACATCCCTGGACAAATAAATTTAAAAAAACAGCTGTTGACCCTCGCTAATATATGACCTTGACATACTCCTCCATCCCACAAACACTGTTCGTTTGGGTTTGTCCTATGTCAAAATATCTTTTGTTTCACCAAGTTTATAAAAAATATATTAATTTGTGATGTCTATCAAGTTTCATTAGATTCATTATGAAATATATTTTCACACTAAACATATTATTAGTGTTATAAATATTCAAACATTTCATTATAAACTTGGTCTAATATAGAATGATTTGACTTAGAACAAATCCAAATGGACAGTCTACGTGGGATGGAGGGAGTACTATATGTACTTGATATGTCCTGAGATGTCTTTCTCATTTAGTCTTTGTGGGACGGGGGGAGTACTATATATACTTCCTATGTCCTGAAACGTCTTTCTCATTTTACGAGGAGTCAAATTAATATTTGGGTCTGGCACTCCCAACCATGAAACATAACGGTTTCTATCTTCATTAACTGTGCTGATAAATAAGAAATAAAAATATTGTGGTACTGTCATTAAAGAAGAGGGATGAGCAAATGGTTTCTTAGACAAGAAACCTTGTCTACACAAGAACCAAGACACGGGAAGATGTGATCAGATAAAAAATAATTATGTAGAAACGACCATCTACTGCGACCATAACTTCTATATATAGTGGCTACGTAAATTAAAAGACATAGAAACTACACGTGATTTCTACTATCGGACTGTTCTTAATATTTATAGTATATATTTGGTAGCATTATTATTAAATCTATTTTCATATTAAGCTTATTTATAGACATAAATGTTGTTAATATACATTTGTTGCAAACTTAGTCAAACTTAAAAGGCACGGTTACGTGGCACAACGACATTTATTTTGAAATAGTGCTGATTTTCGAGAAATTAAGCCATCGCCATGTGCATGCATGCAGACATGATATACACCAAAAAGAGGAATGATATATATACAAAACAAACCAGCATATATATAAATGGAACCAGCTATATACTATGTACACGGAGATATATACACACACACTCACTATGACTGCAAGGGGAGCGGTTCGGAGCGAACCGCTTGCCGACCCTCTGCTCCTATTGGTCTGACACATGGTTGAGGTTTGACCCGCTCCTCAATTCTACTGACCCACGGAGCACCTAGGGTCGATCCACATGCAAGAAAAGAAGCAAGCAAGCAGCACGGCAATCAGGCCCGCACGCATGCCAAGGCAATAAGCAGGCCCCCACGCAATGCAAGTAGCACAACAAGCAGCACAACAAGATAACTATTACTCGTCAAGCAGCACATAAAGATTACAATCAAAATTTTAAATTTGCATAGCCTTTCGTATTTTTGGAAGCAAGGCAAGACGTGTAGCTACATCCAGTTCAACCAAGTAAGAAATAAACATAAAAAAGCATCATGATGATCTGATCTCCTTCGGATTAAGGTTTAACTCACTCTTTAAAACTTTCATCATCTGCATGTGTTCCAACATCAGTTTAAACTCTTTTGATACTCCAAACAAAAACAATAACGATAGTCACATTACTACATAATATCATCCAGGAACAAGTTTGCTACAGAATACACATACGGCTGCCTCCCAGCTCCTGAACCGATAAATTTCAGAGTTTAGCTTAGTGAATTCAAGCCAACCCGCTGCTGGTCACTGTCTTTCTGAAACAAGGCTGCAAATAGACCAAGAGAACATGGAGTCAAACTTCTTGTTAGATCTAGGCCACTGCATTGTAAGGAAATTCAAAACCTTTGTATCGAAAGCATCATGGTGTATATCTTCAGATTAGCATACAAAACCAGACTTTCTTAATTGGTCTGCATTATCATCCAGAAAAAATTGTTTTATGTCACACTGAATGTAATATAATATATGGATACGTTACTTGAGCAAGAAGAACTGATAATGTTCCAAATGAAAGTAAATCAAGCTCAGGCTAGAGCAATCCAGAGAGAATGAAACATGAACTCCAATTGTTGCAAATGAAAAAAAGACAACATGCCAATTCGAATGTTGTATACCAATTCCAGTTTTTCTTGAGTTGCTATTAATGAAATGAAATATTTAGTTTGAATATAAGGAAATTATATTTGCTGGTGTTGGTGGAAGCTAGCTTGTTGCTATTAACTTCAGATTCAAATTAGCTTCAGATTAGCTTCCAGCATGTTGATGTACCAACATCAACCATTTGAATGCTTTCAACACCAGTCACTTATGAATGATCTAAACCATTTTTCCACTAACTGAAATTGTGAAAGGAAATAATATGTACTTATGCCGACAGTACAAAAGCAGTTTCATTACTCATAATCATCCTGAATTCCGAATCAGGTTGCACACAGGAATAGTTAAAAAGTAAATCAGGCATCAATGCAAAGACGTTTGAAAACAAGCTGATCATTTATAAATCAAACCAACCAACAATCACAAACAGAACATCAATCAAAGCTGGTCTAGAGAGAATGAAACGTGTTGCCCGGCGCGGCCAATGGCGGCTGGACAAGCGGCGGCGACGGCACACCGGCACCCCCTCGCGCGCACGGCGTATCTTATGGTACAGTGAAACAATGGTAATGAATATTTTCATCCTAAACCAAAGAAAGATGCTGCCAGGTTGACATGACTACAGAAGCTGCTAATGCGAACGGCGCATCTCAAATATTCATCAGAACTATCACTTGCAGTTTGTGTTGTTACTAAACTGAGTAGAGGCACTTGCAGTTTCTTATTGGCACCATTCAACCATCCATCTTGCTATGCATATCACAAATTCACCATTACAAATATGTGCCTGGTGTGTAATGCGCAATTTTCATTACTGGCAAAGTGGCACTATTGATACAACAACGTTCATTACAGGGAAATGTTAAAGCTTTGCTGAAACTGTGCTAGTTAAAGAAAAAGTGGGTTCGAGGGAGGGCACCTTCGCTAGCTGGTGGCTCTTCTGCAGTTGGTGGCGTAGGGCTCTTCGGTGGCCGTCAGCGAGGGCTCTTCGACGGCCGGCGGCAGGGATCTTCGGCGGCCGGCGGCGTATGGCTCTTCGGTGGCCAGCGGACGGCCGGCGACGGGCGATCTTCGGCGGCCAGCGACGTGGGGATATTCAGCGCTGTGGCGGCGGCCTGTGGCAGCGCGTGAGGTGGAGGGTCGCCCCGAGGGTAACCGGGGTTCGATAGGGTTACGACCCTTTCGCTCCTCTTTTGTTTAGGTTCGAACCGAACCGATCCAATTGCTATATTCAGGTGCGGGTTGGGTTTGAAAGCGGGTCGACCCGAACCCTTTGCAGGTCTAGTTTATGCTACAAGAAGGAATTTGTCTGGAGGTGAAGTTTGTTGAATATTGATCCAAATTATATTGAGAAGAGCTGCTAACTTCTGACGGAGCAAAGTGGAGGCCCATCGTCGGGAGGCTTGGGCCGGAGCGAAGCGGTATGGGTACGGGTCATATAATCCCATTAGGGTTTTCCACTGGAGATTCATTCTCTCGTCTTCTTGTAAGACGCCGCCATGGTGTTGTAACCGGACTCCGATCATGGTGAAGTGCTTCTCGGCTCGTGGCCGTGGTTTTTCCCTCTCATGTTAAGAGCGTCATTTTAAATCTGATGTCTCCTTTGCGCTTTGATTTCCTTGTTTCTCGTCGATTATTTACCATAATTTATAACAGCAGGTGCATATAGGTGGTGAGATGACGACAGGCAACGTAGCAACATGACAAGCATCTGAAATGTGTTGCTCTTACTCAGCACGATGCGGAAGGAGTCCGCTCCGCTGTACAACATCGAGGTCTTCTCCAACCACATAGTGCCTATCTGCTGTGGCTCCGGCTCGTTGGTGCTGTGATGTGCAGCAGAGATAAGACAAGAAAATCTTAATGTTGTATCATAGGCCAGGGCTCTTATTGGTCTAGGAATCGCTTTTACTATTTTAATCTCTAAACTTGGAACTTTAAACCTTCTAATTTCGTTGCCTTGGCAATGAAATTTGGGCATGGCCCTTGGTGGAAAAACTTGCCACCTCATCTACACTGTAGAGAGATGACCTTCAATCCCGGTTGGTAAGGGGTATAGGTCCCTAAAGTTCCAACCGGGACTAAGATGAGAGGCAAAAGGAGGTCCTCTAGTCCCGGGTCAATGAACCGGGACTAAAGTGGCACCTTTAGTCATGGGTGATAATACCGGTACGTCTGACTGAGTAGAGGATGCTATCCTCTTAGGCACGAAATATACGCGTGCGCGAGGATTCGAACTCGTGACCTCTAGCCTCGTGCGTAGCTTCCTCACCATCTCACCTACACATCACATCTGACTGAGTAGAGCATGCTATCCTCTTATAGTAACTCGTGGGTGACCCTTTAGACTTGGTTGGTAGCACCACCCGTGACAAAAGGCCCCCCTTCAGTTCAGGTTGGTATTACTAACCATGACAAAAGAGGGGCATTTAGTTTCGATTCGTAACATGAATCTAGACTAAAGGGGTGACCCTTTTGTCACGGTTCGTAACATGAACCTAGACTAAAGGGGGCCTTTTGTCACAGTTGGTGTTATTAACCCGGACTAAAAGGGGTGAGCACTCATGTCATTAGTGGCCACATCAATGAAACCTCTTTAGTCCCGGTTCCAAAGTTGAACCGGAACTAAAGGGGCGTACCAAAGCCTCTTTTTCCGCCGGTGTAAGTGCATCTGATGTGGTACTTTGTTTTAGGAAAAAGTCCATTTTTGACCATCCAACTATAGGCTAAGTTTGGTTTTGGCCATCGAACTTCAAAACCGGACATCTTTGACCATCCAACTGTCAAAACCGTTCAAATTTAGCCATCGGGCGGTTTTCAATTTTTTTATTTACAATTTAGTCCTTAGAACTTGAAATGATGATTACTTTTTTCTCATACTTCCGATTTCGGTGATTCTTGCGGTCATGCATTCGTAATGGTGAGCTTTTCTTTTCAAATGTTATTTATACTATTTTATCACAATTTGTTATATTATTATTAAGTTGTGATGTAGAAACAACAATATATGAAAAGTAAAATAAACAGGTACAAAATAATAAGAATAACATTTTAAGATATAAAGCTCATCGTTAGGAATGCATACCCACAAGAATCAATTAAATTGAAGATATGAGGAAAAAATAGTAATCATTTTAAGATCCAAAAACTATTTTAACCATTTTATTTACAGTTTAATCCTCCTAACTTAAAATGATTACTATTTTGTACTTGTATCTCTGATTTAAATGATTCTTGTGGTCATGCGTTCTTAACGATGAGGTTTATATTTTGAAATGTTGTTCATATTATTTTGTACCCGTTTATTTACTTTTTGTATATTGTTGTTCCTACACCACAACATAAGAATAATATAATAAATAGTGATAAAATAGTATAAATAACATCTGAAAAGACAAAGCTCACCATTATGAACGTGTGACCGCAAGAATCACCGAAATCGGAACTATGAGCAAAAAGTAATAATCATTTTAAGATCTAAGGACTAAATTGTAAATAAAAAATTGAAAACCACCTATCAAAACCACCCGATGGCCAAATTTCAACGGTTTTGACAGTTGGATGGTCAAAGATGTCCGGTTTTGAAGTTCGATGGCCAAAACCAAACTTAGCTTATAATTGGATGGTCAAAAATGGACTTTTTCCTTTGTTTTATCATCCAATGGAACTAACTATCTACAAAAGCTGTTTATACCAAACAAATGAATGTTTTGCAGCTAGAGTTTATATATAGAATTGAAGAGGGGCAAATTCCCAACAATCTTAACTTTTTGTGTGGTTGATGACTCGTGGTCAAATTTACATCCAAACTATGATTAAGTTAGACTCCCACAACATCAAAATATTTATCACCGTTCACTTGGTCACAACATTTTAACATTTTCCCAACGTGTCACGGAACTTTAAAATAAATCTACTCAAGTAAACTTTTTTTACGCTACACCTCAAGCTTTATGTAAATCATACAAAATTAAAACACCCATAACTGTAACTGATGCCCACATAGTAAGTGAAAACATAAAATGGAAAGGAGGTGTTATTGTTTTATTGGTTGGAGCTGCCGACGCGAGGGGCCAGGGTGGAGCCGTCTGCAGCGCGCGGGACGCTGGGGCACGGGGCCACCTGGGCGATGGGTCTCCGGTGGGGGGGCGCGGGTGTGCAGTCGTTTGATGCGGTGCAGGAGGCCGCCGACAGGTGAGTTGTGATTTTTGGTTGTGTTGCGAACCGAATTTTGTATGTTTGCAAGTGAAGTGGTGAATCAAATCAAACTTTGCGTAATTTTTATGGTGAAGTCTCGAATCGCGTCAAACTTGTGTGATTTATTCGAATCAAACTTGTGTGCTGTGAATGTGTTGTCAATCAGATCAAACTTGTTTTTGTGGTAGAATTGCACTTTGTATTTTTGGAGTGGCATTTGGAGCTAGCATTGGTGAAGTTGAAGCTGGCGGCGCTGGAGCCGGTCGGAGCAGGAGCTGCTGGTGCCAGACCCCCGCTCGTGGGGCTTTTTTTTTTGTGTTTTTTCGGACCCCCTTTAGTCCCGCCTGGTAATACCAACCTGGACTAAAGGACCCCCTTTAATCCCGGTTCCTTCACCCGGGACTAAATGGGGTACCTTTTGTCTCTCATCATTAGTCCTTGTTGGACTGGAGAGACCTAAGGCCTCTACCAACAGGAACTAAAGCCCCTCACCCTTTTTTTTGCGAATTTAAAGCCCCTCACCCTACCAGTGATGGAGTCAAACAGGATTTCATACTCTATGCTGCTAGATGGACCAGGAGTTTATAGGGTTTTGGATTTCATACACTGAATAGATATACAACATTATTGGTTCAGTAATGTCCCATTTTCCTTGAGACAAAACACGTGATGGAGTCATGGAGTCCATCCCTTGATAAATTAATCATCAGATGGACTTGTGCTAGTTTCATTCTGGGATAGTCCACTTTCTGTCAGATATATACCAAGAGGGGTGATGAAATGATAGTCTTGTGAAATATATGGAAGTTTGAAACGGGTGAATTAATTAGAGGCGATAAAAATGCACCAGTCAACAAATTTAATCGGTATATATACATGAAAAAGACACTAGATCTAGCGATATGTTCTCCCCTTTATATGTGTATTGGTGTTTCCAATCCACACACAGCTCAACAAAGTTTTGGCAGTCGGCACTCACTTAGCACATTGTACACATCGTAAGAGATGAGCAGAGAATGAGGCTAAGAGGCATGTGAAGATATTACAATGCAAACTAACTACCTCAGTTTGTGTATCCGATGCGGTATTTTGTTTTATCAAGATGAGTAAATGATTTGCAGCTAGATTTAATCTAATTTCATAGGAGGGGTGGGATTACAACATTTTGCCTGAACTATTTGTGTGGTTGATGACTCGTCTCAGTTCTAGGTCCAAAATATCATTAAGTTATGACAAATTTTAGACTGCTTGAATAATATAAGAGCCATCCATCATGAGAAATCAAGCGATGGAAACAAAAAAACTACAAGCAAGTATCTAATGAAGTACCAGTTTTGTGGGACAAATACCAAAATTAGTGAGAAATTACTATAATACCATTTTAATGATTTGTAAATCTATTTTATTGTTTTTTGCAAGAAGGATAAGAAAAGAAAGTAGCTGCCACTACCACTGATACTTTAAAAGCATTCTAACATAATTCTTAAACAATACTTCGTCAACCTTGAAATATTTACCATTTTTCCTTATTGGTCACAACATTTGATCATTCATCTTATTTAAAAAACTATGTCAATATCATTTATTTTTCTTGTAACTTACATTTACTTTAAGCATGGCATATTTGTATGTGTGTGTGTGTGTGTGAAATATATCTTGAATAAGATGAACGTTCAAATGCTCTGAAAAGTATTTGACAAAACAACGATTAGCTTCCATTATATTTAGAAGATATATATTGACCATTAAGCTATTCATCAGCTCCTGGCTAAAGGCAATTATAAGATTTTCTTCTGTGATATAAATAAAGCATAAAATATATAGCACTTGTCACATCTTATTTTTCGTTCATGCTTGATCTTGTAATAAGCGCCACATGTTCCGCAGCAGTGCATGCAGCTGGGAAATATATATCCCAAACACGGAAATACTGTCCTCACCACAAGCATGCATGATTACAGCTGGAGAGAGCACGATGAATTACTACCAGATATGTATTCACAGTGGAGAAAATGTTCTGAGCAATTGAAAACATGGACCAGTCCCAAAATAAAATTCCAGTGGCACTGACGAGGAAAATATATGGCCGCCTATATATTTATAGTGTTGTCGGCTCCGCCAATAGTTCAACAAAATACAATTGCCAGTACACCAGCAGACTGTATAGAAGAGGGGCAAAAAGACTGATGCGAAAAAGGAGTAGGCATAGGAGGCAAAAGGGAAATACAAATTACACGCCAGAAGTCTTGCCTTGTAATATCCGCCATCACAGTCTTGCGTGTCTACCATGCTCGTCCTCCACTCCTGCAAACAGTCACTTGACCAAGGTTTGGGTAATCCCTCAGGAAAAGGAGAAGTTCTATATGTTGGCTTAAGCAATTGCGGGTCAATGGCGGAACCCAGCCAGCTCCTCTCTGTTCCAGTGTGGACCAGATGAATATAAAAAGAAAGAGTCTAAAAAAATGGAAGACCAGAGCAGTGAAAGAAGGATGAATGATAGGGCAAGGAAGAAGCTACAGGCCATGGTGTGTTGGCAATGAGTCAAATGGGGGGAGTTGATGTTATCCATTGTGAGGAACATTTTGAATACTCATTTATTTAATTGAAGGTGCTTCCGTTACATGCTTTGCTATTTCTCTTATGCAAACCTTGGATTGTGGTGGGCGATAGAGAAGGTTCGTGTGTCTGATTTAGCAGGGGAACTGTCTGACGCAGCCCAAGGAGATTCCTCCGATCCTCTACAAAAGATATTTCATTGTGTTACTGCTTGAGCTCCATGTCGGAAGGTTTTTTAGGAATAGATTCGTCGCTTCACCACCATGTATCTATATCAGCTATATTAGTCTCCTCTCGTCCAAAAATTATCTGTAGTGAGCTCGATGGGTTCTAGTGCTTGCCTATTGCTTGTATCAACTAACAGTAGTGACGGTCCCCATTCACGGTGAGAAGATCTTCTATGCAAGATATGGTCATTTCAATCAGTTAATGCTGCGTGGAGACAAAAACAAAATTTGTGCCAGGACTTTGCACAACATCAATGCTGATTGAAACACAGGAAAGGAAGTCCACTGTCCCAAAACATGACTGCCTTTACATAGGTACTGTTCTCACGTTCGGCAGAAAATCCTAAGAAAATTCCAGCAATATGTCAATCACACTGTAGTTGACTAGAGGACCAAGGGAGTTGGATGATCAAAAGTTGGATCGGGAAGAATGAAGAATCTGTCTTGGGGTAGTGGGAACAGGAGGCAAAAAGGAAATACGTATCAGAAAAAAGAGATGCCTTGGAGGGAGGAGTCCGATTTTGACGGAGCTATCAAACTTCATCTCAGAGAAGGAAAAGTGCGGTGTTAAATATTTGAAGTGCACAAGCAGTGAAGTGCCATAATATCTACCATTTCGTAGTCGATGTTCTCCTGCAGCACCTAGATTATCCTAGGACTTGACCCACAACAGTGCAACTGGACAGACTTTATCAACCATTTTTAGAACACACAACAGAATAGTACAAAATTATGATCTAATAGTT